>SJYH01003799.1:273911-284502 GCA_006408735.1 Sylvicapra grimmia
TGAGGTTATTGATATTTCTCCCGGCAATCTTGATTCCAGCTTGTGTTTCTTCCAGCCCAGCGTTTCTCATGATGTACTCTGCATATAAGTTAAATAAGCAGGGTGACAATATACAGCCTTGACGTACTCCTTTTTCTATTTGGAACCAGTCTGTTGTTCCATGTCCAGTTCTAACTGTTGCTTCCTGACCTGCATACAGATTTCTCAAGAGGCAGGTTAGGTGGTCTGGTATTCCCATCTCTTTCAGAATTTTTCACAGTTAATTATGATCCACACAGTCAAAGGCTTTGGCATAGTACATTATGTGAAATACCAGGCTGCATGAAGCACAGTTAGAGTCAAGGTTGTGGGGGGAAATATCAATAACCTCAGATATGCAGATGACACCACACTTGTGGCAAAAAGTGAAGAGGAACTAAAGAGCCTCTTAATGAAAGTGAAAGAGGACAGTGAAAAAGTTGGTTTAAAACTCAACATTCAGAAAACTAAGATCATGGCATATAGTCCCATCACCTCATGGCAAATAGATAGGGAAACAGTGGGAATCATGACAGACTTTACTTTGGGGCTCCAAAATCACTGCAGATGATGATTGCAGCCATGAAATTAAAAGATGCTTGCTCCTTGGAAGGAAAGCTATGATCAATCTAGACAGCATATTAAAAAGTAGAGACATTACTTTGCCAACAAAGGTCCATCTAGTCAAAGCTATGGTTTTCCCAGTATCCATGTATGAATGTGAGATTTGGACTATAAAGGAAGCTGAGTGCTAAAGAATTGATGCTTTTGAACTGTGGATCTGGAGAAGATTCTTGAGAGTCCCTTGGACTACAAGAAGATCCAACTAGTCCTTCCTAAAGGAAACCAGTCCTGAATATTCATTTGAAGGACTGATGTTGAAGCTGAAAGTCCAATACTTTGGCCACCTGATGAGAAGACCTGACTCGTTGGAAAAGAAGACCCTGATGTTGGGAAAGGCTGAAGGCAGGAGGAGAAGAGGACAACAGAGAATGAGATGGTTGGATGGCATCACCGACTCAATGGACATGAGTTTGAGTAAGCTCTGGGAGTTGGTGATGAACTGGGAAGCCTGGTGTGCTGCAGTCTATGGAGTCAAAACGAGTTGGACATGACTGAACAACTGAACTGAACTAAACTGAACTGAACTGATGCCATTAAAAAGTAAAAATAAAATTAAAAAAATAAATAAATAAAGGAAAAAGAAGAAGCTGAAGCAAAAAAAAAAAAAAACTCTTTTAGTTGAACATTATAATAACTGGCATAGGAATATGCTTTCCAAGTTTCCAGTTATAAAATAAATAAGATGTAGCACAGTGACTAGAGCAAAAAATAGTCCAAAAAGTGCAAGTGTTTAGTTGCTTAGTCATGTCTGACTCTGTAATCCCATGGACTGTAGTCCGTCAGGCTCCTCTGTCCACAGGATTCTCCAGGAAAGTATACTAGAGGGGGTAACCATTCCCTTCTCGCAGAGATTTTTCTGGCCCAGGGATAGAACCTGGGCCTCCGGCATTGCAGATTCTTTACCACCTGAGCCACTAAGGAAACCCATAGCCAAGAATACTGTATTGCATGTTTGAAAATGAATGAGAACAGATTTTTAAAATTTTTATTAATGAAGAAGAAAAAAAAATATGCATGGTGGTGCTGTTAATTGTTTATGTATGATGATAATAATTTATTGTTGATCATTTTGTAGTATATCTATATATATATATATATATAAGTGAGTATCAAATTATCATACTATACACCTGAAACAACAACACTTGATTCAGATAATTGTGTCAGAAATTATAGATTAAATGAACGTTTGATTTGGCTAGGCACTAGAAGTCACTTATTCAGACTTCTTAAAAAGTCTATGATATGCCTGAAAGTTGATTGTATGTGATGGAAAAACAGATGCCTTCCCACAAGCCTGTCGCTCTACCAACATCTCCCCACAGCAATAAAAAATGATTCCTAAGTTTGTAAAGAAAAATGTTTTAGAATCCAAGGCCAGTTTTCATTTTGCTAATTTCTTCTTCTTGGGCAAGTTTTTAACATTCTGGGAAAGTTATTTACCATCTCTATCTTTTCTTGTTTTTAATCTGTAAAGATGAAAACAATTATGGAATCTGTTTCATAGGACTGCTTTAAGGATCAAACAACATTGACCTTGACAATTATTTTAAGAACTGAACAACTGTTCAATGTTTTTAATAGTCAACTTTAAAAGACTGTATATTAAAAAATGGTCTCTATCATGTGACATAATGATTGCCCATTATTTAATCGCATTTTAGTGGCTGTTTGACTTGAAATCCTTGCTCTTTCAGTTTCTAGCTGGTTTCCTTGGTGAAATCATATAACTTCTCCTGTTATTGTAATGATTCAATTACTTGATTATGTATACTGCTGCTGCTGCTAAGTCGCTTCAGTAGTGTCCGATTCTGTGCAACCCCATAGACGGCAGCCCACCAGGCTCTCCAGGATTCTCCAGGATTCTCCAGGCAAGAACACTGGAGTGGGTTGCCATTTCCTTCTCCAATGCTCAGTCATGTCTGACTCTTAGAGACCCCATGGACTGCAGCAGGCTCTTCCGTCCATGGGATTTTCCAGGTAAGAGTACTGGAGTGGGGTGCCATTGTCTTCTCCATGATTATGTATAAAACCTTTCAAATAATGCTTTGGAAATATATATATATATATATCCAAAAAATATCTATTAACAGAGTATGATAATATCAGAATGTTGATACTGATAATAATTATAATAGCTTCTGCTTGGACTGGATAATAATTATAACAGCTTCCTTTGGACTGTAAGGAGATCAAACCAGTCAATTCATAGGAAATCAACTGTGAATATTCATTGGAAGGACTGATGATGAAGCTGAAGCTCCAGTACTTTAGCTACCTAATGCGAAGAACAGACTCATTGGAAAAGACCCTGATACTGAGAAAAATTGAAGGCCAGAAGACAAGTGAGTGGCAGAGGATGAAATGTCTTGATAGCATCACTGACTCAATGGGCAAGATTTTAGCAAATTCCTGGCATCCTGCAGTCTGTGAGGTTGCAAACTTTCAGACACAAATTAGCAACTGAACAACAACAACATATTAGCTTCAGCTTGAACGCTAATTCACTGCTTAAACCTGAGATGACATTTTTTTCTGGATTTTAATACTCCATCCTTGTGCTAAAGAAGAGACAAGGGGGTAAAAAAAGACAAAAAAACCCTGGTACAATTTGCTCAGGGGCTTCCCAGCTGGTGCTAGTGATAAAGAACTTGCCTGTCAATGCAGGAGACATAAGAGACACAGGATCAGTCCCTGGGTGAGGAAGGCCCCCTGGAGAAGGTTATGGCAATCCACTCCAGTGTTCTTGCCTGGAGAATCCCATGGACAGAGGAGCCTGGCGGGTTACAGTCCATGGGGTGACAAAGAGTCGGACACTAGTGAAGTGACTTAGTGTGCACGCACCTTAATGCTCTAAAATTCTACAGTCTACTGTATCAGGTTTATTGTACCGCAATGTCTATTAAGGCAACTTAACAGTGAGACCATGGTTCACTAATATGTCTCAACCAATTATCAATTATGCTATATCAAATATCTTCCTGCTGCTGCTGCTAAGTCGCTTCACTCTTGTCCAACTCTTTGAGACCTCATAGATGCAGCCCACCAGGCTCTCCCGTCCCTAGGATTCTCCAGGCAAGAACACTGGTGTGGGTTGCAATTTCCTTCTCCAATGCATGAAAGTGAAAAGTGAAAGTGAAGTCACTTAGTCGTGTCCTACTCTTTGCAGCCCCATGGACTGCAGTCCACCAGGCTCCTCCGTCCATGGGAATTTCCAGGCAAGAGTACTAAAGTGAGTTAAAACAGAAGCTTGTGAGNGGAGTGGGTTGCCATTTCCTTCTCCAATGCTCAGTCATGTCTGACTCTTAGAGACCCCATGGACTGCAGCAGGCTCTTCCGTCCATGGGATTTTCCAGGTAAGAGTACTGGAGTGGGGTGCCATTGTCTTCTCCATGATTATGTATAAAACCTTTCAAATAATGCTTTGGAAATATATATATATATATATCCAAAAAATATCTATTAACAGAGTATGATAATATCAGAATGTTGATACTGATAATAATTATAATAGCTTCTGCTTGGACTGGATAATAATTATAACAGCTTCCTTTGGACTGTAAGGAGATCAAACCAGTCAATTCATAGGAAATCAACTGTGAATATTCATTGGAAGGACTGATGATGAAGCTGAAGCTCCAGTACTTTAGCTACCTAATGCGAAGAACAGACTCATTGGAAAAGACCCTGATACTGAGAAAAATTGAAGGCCAGAAGACAAGTGAGTGGCAGAGGATGAAATGTCTTGATAGCATCACTGACTCAATGGGCAAGATTTTAGCAAATTCCTGGCATCCTGCAGTCTGTGAGGTTGCAAACTTTCAGACACAAATTAGCAACTGAACAACAACAACATATTAGCTTCAGCTTGAACGCTAATTCACTGCTTAAACCTGAGATGACATTTTTTTCTGGATTTTAATACTCCATCCTTGTGCTAAAGAAGAGACAAGGGGGTAAAAAAAGACAAAAAAACCCTGGTACAATTTGCTCAGGGGCTTCCCAGCTGGTGCTAGTGATAAAGAACTTGCCTGTCAATGCAGGAGACATAAGAGACACAGGATCAGTCCCTGGGTGAGGAAGGCCCCCTGGAGAAGGTTATGGCAATCCACTCCAGTGTTCTTGCCTGGAGAATCCCATGGACAGAGGAGCCTGGCGGGTTACAGTCCATGGGGTGACAAAGAGTCGGACACTAGTGAAGTGACTTAGTGTGCACGCACCTTAATGCTCTAAAATTCTACAGTCTACTGTATCAGGTTTATTGTACCGCAATGTCTATTAAGGCAACTTAACAGTGAGACCATGGTTCACTAATATGTCTCAACCAATTATCAATTATGCTATATCAAATATCTTCCTGCTGCTGCTGCTAAGTCGCTTCACTCTTGTCCAACTCTTTGAGACCTCATAGATGCAGCCCACCAGGCTCTCCCGTCCCTAGGATTCTCCAGGCAAGAACACTGGTGTGGGTTGCAATTTCCTTCTCCAATGCATGAAAGTGAAAAGTGAAAGTGAAGTCACTTAGTCGTGTCCTACTCTTTGCAGCCCCATGGACTGCAGTCCACCAGGCTCCTCCGTCCATGGGAATTTCCAGGCAAGAGTACTAAAGTGAGTTAAAACAGAAGCTTGTGAGTATTTATAAAAACAAATCAAAGGAAAGGATTTCTTTCCATGGGAATTTGCTGTATAACTCAGAGAACTCACACAGGGGCTCTTTAACAACCTAGAGGGATAGGGTAGGGAAGGAGATGGTCTATAAAGCAGTTGTCCTTCAATTAAAAATAAACTGACAAAAAAGGGATTTCCTGATCATAAAGTCAGTCTTACTCAATTTGACTTCATGTGTGCTTCCTTGAGTTAGAGACAGAAATATAGTTAATAACAGTGAAATTAAAGCAGAATTTATCCCCATTATTAGTAGGATCTCAAAGAAACAAGTGCCATCTGTGAATTACTGATTAAAATAGAAAAAAATGCATAAGTTGTTATTATAAATTTTAACCTATCCAAATGCATAGAAATGTCCATGTATCTGTTCAGGGTCCTGGAGAACTGCTGTCTTTTCCTTCAGCAATCTGATGCAGATTAATTGAAAGCTGAACCTTCAGGCAGCATCTGAGAAATCAGGACATTGCATATGGAATCCACTCATAATAAAGGAGAAGCCAAGACCAAGGTGGTTTTGCTCACCCACTCCATGCTGAGCCTGAGAGAATAGGCATTAGGGGTATTTTGCATCTCCTCAGAAGCACTTCTTTGTTTTTGTGTAGTCCTGGGGGATCATGAAAACTGAACCCTGTAAACTCCCAGAGCTAGACGATTTGGAAACCAGTCCTACAAGTCCAATGGCTCAGCAGTCATGAATTCCCCTACCAGTGCAGGAGCTGCAGGAGATTTGGGTTTGATCCTTATGTCAGGAAGATCCCCTGGAGGAGGCAATGGCAAACCATTCCAGTTTTCTGGCCTGGCAAATTTCATAGACAGGGAACCTGGTGGGTTATAGTCCGAAGAGTTGCAAAAGAGTTGGACATCACTGAGCACACACAGGCATGGGTGCCTATTAAGTCCTAGCCCTGACAATTAAGGTGGCAGATGTGTGGACAAATTTTTCACAAGGAGAAGGTAAAGTCCTGGTTTTGCTTTTAGTGCCACCTGTAGGCAAACAGCAAGGATCCAACCCACCAGGTCTATAAGGCTCCTGGGGGGTCCTAGTCACCTTCCATAGGCCCGCTGATTAGAAGCCAGAAGCTTAGGTAGCAGCAATGAAGTCAAATATCTTCTAGGGAGATACTGGGAGATTGAAGTATCTCCCAGTTACTTGTTTTATCTGTTCCTCTCTGCACTGAGCCCAGGTGTATAGTCTTGAAGAGTGCTCTTGACTGTTTAAAGTCAGTTATTTTTGCTATAATGGTGCTATAAGTCTCTTGAATGCAAACTCTGTTGTCTGTCAGTGCTAATGATTTGTGGGGGATTTTTCCCAGGTAGCTCAGTGATAAAGAACTCACCTAATGCAGGAGCCACAGGAGATGTGGGTTCAGTCCCTGGGTCAGGAAGATCCCCTGAAGGAGGAAAGGGCACCCCACTCCACTGTTCTTGCCTGGAAAATTCCATGGACAGAGGAGACTGTTGGGCTACAACCCATGGGTTGCCAAAGAGTCAGACATGAATAAGCACACAAATAAAAAAAATACTAATCCTTCAGGTAGTTTTATTTTTTATTTTTTATTTTTTTCTTCAGGTAGTTTTAGATAGCTAGTCAGACATGAGCAGGCCCTGCCCCATTCTGGAAAGGGTCATTTTCCCCTCTCACTTGGCCACTGGTAGTCCAGCACATCCAGAGATCCTCTCTTTTAGTCAAGGATGTGCTTAGTTGCTCAGATGTCTCGTCAAGGACCACTGCTAATTCCCCAGAGTTATCAGGTTGAAGCAAGATGGAAACACCAGCACGGGTTGGCACAGGCTCACCAAGACCTAAAAGTTGACTTAAAGTCACGTAGGGTGAATAATGCAATAATTATGCTAAATTAGCAATGTGGTTACCCTCTCATTGTGGGTGCTTATGTGTAAATTTCTGCATACCAAAGGAAAGCCTTGTTGTTGTTCAGTCCCTAAGTCCTGTCCCCCAGGCCTCCCTACCTTTCACTGTTTCCCGGAGTTTGCTCGAATTCATTTCCACTGAGTTGGTGATGCTATCCAACCATCTCATCCTCTGTCGCCCCTTTCTCCTCCTGCCCTCCATGTTTCCCAACATCAAGGTCTTTTCCAGTGAGTCAACTCTTCACATCAGGAAGGACTGCCACATCTCTGTAAAACTCAAGAATGCTCTCACTGCTGCTGCTTCTGGTTTCCAGACAGCCTTCTCTCATCCTTTCTTAAGAGTGCACATTTGCCTCTCTAAATAAAACGCCTATTGCTTGAAATTTCTCTATATCTCATCTAAATTATTTCCTTCAAGAGGACTAGAACTGAGGAAATCACCATTCTAACACGAACAGTAGCCACCGTAAGCGTTGGGACCTAGATGTGTGGACAAGCTCCTTTGAAGGAGCTGCTAGCAACTCGGTTTTGTGGTTTAGGTGAGCAAGGTGGAAAGGGTGCAGAAAGCACTCCCTAGCTCCTTTATGCTCTGGTGATAATTCTAGTCAGCCCCTAGATGAAGGTTACTTAGAAGCCAGACACTCTTCTAAGTAGCCAGCACCTGGAAATAAGGCCATCATACCCTATCAGACTCCTTCTGGGGGAAAAGAGAGAGACTGGCATTTTTGTCTGTTCCCTCGGCACTGAGCCTGGAGCAAAAGCCACGCTCCTGTGTTAAACAAATGCCTCTTTGTTTACTATAGTCCTATGAGACTCCTGAATGTAAACCTCACTGGCTATTAGAGCTGGGTGATTTGGAGGTGGCAGCCTTAAAAGAATGGGGTGGTAGTGTGACTTGAAATGTTTCCTACTCATAGAGAGGCTAGAAGTTGAGGGTTTCCTCCCAATTATAAGTGAAATTGAGTGCCACTAAAACTGAATCTGGGCTTCCCAGGTGGTTCAGAGGAAAGAGTCTGCCTACAGTGCAGGAGACACGAGTTCAGTCCCTGGGTCCAGAAGATCCCCTGGAGAAGGAAATGGCAACCCATCCCAGTATCCTTGCCAGGGAAACCCCATGGACAGAGAAGACTGGAGGCCAACAGTCCATGGCATGAGCAAAGAGTTGGACACAAGTTAGTGACTAACAACAGCAACAACAAAACTGAATTGCTTTGTTAACTTTATGATTACTCTCTCTATCCAAAACTTTATTTCTTTTCTCATCCTGCCCCTCTTCTCTTCAGGACTGAAGAGTATCTCATTAAAGAGGGGGCTGAAACCAAGCAGAACTTGCAGGCCCAAGTACAAAGTTCCTCCATGTCCCCCATTTCTTATTTGTAGAAAAAACACTTTAGTCTATTGGGCCTTCCAGGTATTCAAAAGAGAAGACTCAAGCAGTTAATAATTAGAACCATGGAGACACAGTACTCTTAGTTTCTGCTGAAGGGACATAGGCAACAACCTGATCCATATCTTTCAGTTGTTCAGCAGAAACTAAGACCATCTGCCATGGAGGATGACTACATTCTGACCATTAGCATGTAGATTCCAAACTGCTAGAACTAGAAGATGGGTGATTGAGATTCCTGAAATTTCACCCCGTTACCTCACTGCTAACCAGTCAGAAGAAAGTCCACAGCTGAGCAGACCTCCTAGGACCCTCTCTCCTGCTTGGCTTCCTACAAATAAATGCTGCACTTTCCTTCACCACAGTCTAGTATCAGAAGATTTCCTCTGATGCATATCGGGAAGCAGACTCAAGCTTGGTTCAGCAACATAAGGTGCTGAGCTGGGACTAGAGTTTATGGTGGGCTTTTGCATCCATTTTAATATCATATTTTCTCAGTTGCCCAATATGTAGGAGTCATTCTATTGGTTCTGGATTTCTCACAGAGGAAACTGAGCCATTGTAGCTGTATATGTGGTCAGTCAGTCAGTCAGTTCAGTCTCTTAGTTGTGTCCGACTCTTTGCGACCCCATGAATCGCAGCATGCCAGGCCTCTCTGTCCATCACCATCTCCCAGAGGTCACTCAGACTCACGTCCATCAAGTCCATGATGCCATCCAGCCATCTCATCCTCGGTCGTCCCCTTCTCCTCCTGCCCCCAGTCCCTCCTAGCATCACAGTCTTTTCCAATGAGTCAACACTTCGCATGAGGGGGCCAAAGTACTGGAGTTTCAGCTTTAGCATCATTGCTTCCAAAGAAATCCCAGAGCTGATCTCCTTCAGAATGGACTGGTTGGATCTCCTTGCAGTCCAAGGGACTCTCAAGAGTCTTCTCCAACACCACAGTTCAGAAGCATCAATTCTTCAGCGCTCAGCTTTCTTCACAGTCCAACTCTCACATCCATACATGACCACAGGAAAAGCCATAGCCTTGACTAGACAGACCTTAGTTGGCAAAGTAATGTCTCTGCTTTTGAATATACTATCTAGGTTGGTTATAACTTTTCTTCCAAGGAGTAAGTGTCTTTTAATTTCATGGCTGCAGTCACCATCTGCAGTGATTTTGAGCCCAAAAAAATAAAGTTAGAAGAAGGGAAATTCAGAAGCCTCCCATGGGACCATGTTGGTAACATCTATTCTTAACTATTATAAGCTATTCAGCTTGATTATAATTGTTTTTGTTAGCAGAAATAAAAATGAGATCACCACTCATACATAAATGTGTATTTTACCATTCTTCTATGAATTCTTCAAGATCAGTCTAAAAATAATAAATTTTAAAAGGTACCGAATAGAGCCAACTTATCATAAAAGACCTTGATCCTGGGAAAGATTGAGGGCAGGAGGACAAGGGGGTGGCAGAGGATGAGATAGTTAGATAGCATCACCAACTCAATGAACATGAATTTGAGTAAACTCCAGGAGACAGTGGAAGACAGAGGAGCATGACATGCTACAGTCCATGGGTTCACAGTTGGCAAAGAATCAAAAACGACTTAGAGACTAACCACCACCACCAAACAACAAATGGAGCATATGTATCTAAACAGACATAAACTTTTCTTGTCTTTCAAAATCAAGTTTAGATGAAGAAGGCTATTTTTCAAATGCATACCTTAAATTGTTCTGAAAAAGGATATTGACCACTTAAATTGGGCAAAAGAAAATTGAACACTTACACATCAAAGACAATTATAAACCTTTATTGAAGTTTACTTATATAAGAGATCCATGCTAGTTATTTTTTATCAACTCATTAAATATGTTTTAATTTTATACATATAAATTTAAAGAATAGATTTCCTTTCTCATATTGAGTGCTTGGGGGAATTACAGCGTAATAAGATAGTCTTTGAAGAAAAGCTAATTTAAGAAATTAAATTACCCAGTACAATAAAGTTCACATTAAGTGACATTTAAGCAATA
>SJYH01003799.1:348921-360806 GCA_006408735.1 Sylvicapra grimmia
ATTCATAAAATAAAATATACAGGAATACAACTGAAAACAATTGCATTGAAAAATGGATATACAAATATATAAACAACCATTTTAATATAAGAATGAATATGTCTCCAGTCATGCATTAAATAAAAATATTGAGTTACCATTGTAAAATGTATTATAATTTGCTAAAATAATAATATTTTGGTAAAATAATCAGTAAAATCTAATGAAACTACTTGTGATTTTTAATGATAATAAACCCATAAAGTGAAAAATGAAAAGTTGGTGATGGACAGGGAGGCCTGGCATGCTGCAGTCCATGCAGTTGCAAAGAGTCGGACATGACTGAGCAACCGAACTGAACTGAAAGCCGTAAAATTGCTAATGCTACGATGTTTGTTGCCTGCCCATGTAATTGAAGGAAAGTTCATTTTCAGTTACAGGTAACTGAGAATAAATATATGCATTCAAGTTTAAATTCATTCAAACTCAGGTACCCTGGCTATGAATTCCTGATTTAAAGGGTCTTTAAGAATGGAGAAACTAAATCTGTGTTTCAGTGTTCCACCTTAAACTAGAAGCATCATAACTTAAACCCATGGAAATAAAAACAATTTTCCACAATAATAATTGTTGAAAACACACTAAAAATGCTGGGAATAATTTGTGGTATCTATATGTGATGTTTCACCACACTTCTTTTTTTTTTTTTTTCACCACACTTCTTAAGAAAAAAGTGTATAATATAAATATAGGTAATGGGCAATATATATTATTATGAATGTGTTCATGCAGGCAGAAGGCTACCAGAATAAAGATGCAGTGCTGATATTTAAACTGAACTGATATATATTCTTGTTATTAAAAAAGGTCAAGCTTCAGTTGTTGAGGTAAGTGGGATGAGAAAAGAAAACATGTTTTGAGGTTGTGATTACTCACTCTGTGGAACTTCTAATGTAATACATCAAGGGGCATGGAGTATGATTTGCTGGTGCATGAGTATTTCCAAATATGTGGGAGAGAAAGTTCTCTGAAAATTTGCTAGTATTTTTGTGCTTTGGGGAGCAGAATCTTTCTGAGCTCAAATGTTATAGTACTGCATCTTATTCTTGTCTACTCAACTCTTTGTATGCTTAAAAAGTTATATATATGTGTGTGTGTGTCTGTGTCTGTATGTCTGTGTGTGTGTTATTAACCATCTGAAATGTTATATGAAAATCTGTAGTTTTAGGAGGGATAGAAACACATGGGGAAGTCTGGCTCAACAAAAATGTATAGACTAGCTTGTCCCTGCTCCTTTATGCCAAGTAAAACTAAAATTCTGGAAATAACATAACCAGCAAACAAAGGTTGTGAAGTGGTGTGAAGCTGAACTGATTTGACACTCCGTTGATGTTCAGTCACTAAGTCTTGTCCAATCTTTGTGACCCCATGGACTGCAGCACCTCTGTCTTCCCTGTTCTTTGCTATATCTTGGAGCTTGCTCAAATTCATGTCTATTGAGTCGATGATGCCATCCAATTATCTTGTCCTCTGTCATCCCCTTCTCCTCCTGCCTTGAATCTTTCCCAGCATCAGAGTCTTTTCCAGAGAGTTAACTCTTTACATCACGTGCCCAAAATATTGGCGCTTCAGCTTCAGCACCAGTCGTTCCAATGAATATTCACTGACATCCCATAACTGAATGAAAAACACAGCTGCAAGTTGTTTTATGACTTCTATGTGCATGTTGTCCCATGTGATGATCCTGACTCAGAGTGATCTCATGCAGTATAAAATAGATAATCTCACTTAATCTTTTGATCAAATGAAAGTTCTTGGACAATAGATGAGCCTGACACAGCTATTCCCACTAAAAATAAGTGACCAGGTGAAATATTTTTCCCTTCTGCTGGCTCACTTGCATTTCCCTACTTGACTAAGAGTTGATGGGTGGCACTGGCAAGAATTCTACCACAACAAATTTCCCTTTGTTCCCCTATGTTGGAGATGTCCATATTGTAATTGGAGATCCCAAGGCCACAAAGAGCACTGGTAGGGAAAAGCACACCACAAGAAACTACCAGGAAAGTACTATTCCTGGCCCATTTCATGGGTCTGGGTAAGAAGACCAGGACCCTCCTATCATGAATGTATGCTAAGTTGCTTCAGTCATGTCCGACTCTTTGCTTCTCTGTCCATGGGATGCTCTGGGCACGAATACTGGAGTGGGCTGCCATGCCCTCCTCCAGGGATCAAACTCGCATCTCCTGCATCTCATGCGTTTCAGGTGGATTCTTTAACCCTGAGCCACAGGGGAAGCCTCCTTGCCACTATAACTGTGGTCAAAGAATGCCACCTGCCATATCAGTAAACAAAGGATATGAGGTCATCAAGCCAATGTGCATCTTAAGGGGATTCAGGATGGAGAGAAATACGATACTGCCTTAGATAGTTAAGGTGTATGTCAAAGGAGTACTTTCATTAAGCCCAGACTCTCGTATCTTTCCATTCTTAGAAAAGGGGTAAATTCATTAACTTTAGATGTCTAGTTTTTTTCTTTAATCATCAGTAACCTTTTGATGCTTTATTTACCTGTTTTTTGCTTTGCTTTGTGTGTTTGTTTGCTTTGCAAAAAATTATAAATATCCTGGCCTCTCATTTACCTCTCCAAAATAGCTTCTCAGAACTATCTGAAAGTCTGTATTCCATGTTTAAGTCCTCAGTAAGTCTTCCAAATAAAACATAATTTTAGATTGGACATATTTTTCAGTTGAATCACAAAAGTCTCACCAGAATATCCTCTTTGCCCCTTAAGTCCTGAAACATTTTATCTCCCACTACTTAAGGTTTCTATTGCTGCTGAAATAAAATACCATAAATTTAGTGCTCTGAAACCATGCAAAATTTATTTTCTTACATGTCTGGAAGTCAGAGATCCTAATGTAAGGCTGTTGGCAGTACCATATTCCTTCTGGAGGTTCTAGGAGACAATCTTTCTCTAGCTTTCCAACTTCCAGACTCAATCTGTATTTCTCCCTTCAGCTACAAATTGTATGACTGTAACCTCTGTCTCTGTCTCCACATAGCATTCTCTGATGCTCTTTCCTCCTTTTATATCTTACAGAGACCCTTGTAATTATACTTGCTGTTGTTTAGTAGCTCAGTCATGTCTGACTTTTTGTGACCCCATGGACTGTAGCCCACCAAGCTACTCTCTCAGTGGAATACTCCAGGCAAGAATACTGGAGTGGGTTGCCATTCCCTCTCCAGGGCATCTTCCTAACCCAGGGATTAAAACTGAATCTCCTGCATTGCATGTGGATTCTTTAACATCTGAGCCACAAGGGAAGCTTGGCATAAGGGAATCCTAATTCCTTGACAAGAGATCGAATCAAAGTCCCCGGCTTTGGAAGCATGGAATCTTAACCACTGGACCACCAGGGAATTCCCTGCATCCCACTCAAAGGATCCAGAATAATCTTTTCACCTCAAAATTCTTAATCACACCAAAAAGTCCCTTTTGTCATGTATTGTAACATATTCACATGTCCAGAGATTAGGATGTAGTTGTCTTGGGGGGATATTGTGCCTACTGCAGTCTGCCTTTGGCCTCTGATTTTCATATGTTCTCCATGTGTAAACTATATTCACCCCACCCCAACATTTCTGTAAGTCTAAACCCACTATAGCATCATTTCAAACTCCAAAATCTCATCTATACTTTATCAGCCCCAAAGTCCCAAGTGCCCCTCCCTCCATGGGATTCTCCAGGCAAGAGTACTGGAGTGGGTTGCCATTTCCTTCTCCAAGGGATCTTCCCAATCCAGAGATTGAACCCAGGTCTCCCTCATTCCAGGTAGACACTTTAACATCCGAGCCACCAGGGAAGCCCAGATATAAGGGAGGATCTGACTATAACCCCTCCTGAGACAGAATTCCTTTCCATCTGTAAACCCCAGACACTCAAGAAACAAGTTAACTGCTCTTAAGAAAAAAAAATGTGGGTCAGACAACATTTAAAAGCACAACCGTTTTAAAAGAGAAAAAAAAAAACAAACAGAAAGAGAGAAATATTCTCAGAAAATCTGAAAGTCAGCCTGACAATCCCCATCAGATTTTAAGCCCTGAGAAGAACCATTTCTAATTCACAGTCCTGTCTTCACACTTTTGGTTCAGCGCTCAGAGTCATCCTTTTACATGAAAAGTAGCATGGGCTTTCATCTGAGTAGTTCTATTAGCCATCAGCTTACCTGTAGAATTTTGGGAGTTTGCCAGCCTCACTTTATTTTGTCCTATCCTTGTCCCTCTCCATGCAAGCTGGCAATGTTCTCACTGCTACAACATTCACAAGAACATTTTGAGTCACACATGTACGTCTCAATAAATCATTTAATTAGATACAAAGCTGGTCCACAGATCATTCCTAGATAATCTCATCTTTGTTTCTGGCTTTTAATTGAGAGGAATCTGCGAGTGGGATGCCTAATCTCCTCAAATAATCTTTAGTGCAACAGGACATTTTGTGCCCTTTGGAGCACTCTCAGAAAACGGTGCAATCTACGTATCTCTGTCTGGTTACAGATAGTGCCTATTGAGTAACATGCAATTGATAAATAAACTATAATTGACGAGTACTGATAATTGATGAGATGCAGCTCTGCTTGGAAACAGAAGCTTGTTATGTACCTCTGAAGGGGACATGACAAACAGGTGGTGTCTCCAAAGCATGACTTCTTTAATCAATCTTCTAATTTTAGCATCTTTTGAAATCAGGATAAGTGAAGTTCTCCAGACACCAAAACCCCTGATTCCTGTTTTCTTAATGGCTCTTCCTCAATTCATTTCTTTCATATTATAGTGAAAACAGCAAGAGTAAATCAGGCTTCATCTCAAACACTGCTTAAAAATATTTATGACTAATCATCCTTGTAAATCACTGAAAAATTCTTCTTTTTATGTAACTCTAAAATACGGTTCAGCTAAGCTTTCTATCATTACAAAACAACAACAAAAAAAATTTCTTCCTTTCCAATAGCATGGTCCCCATTTTCTTCTGGATCCTCACCTGCAGTCTTTTTAATACCCATTTTTAATGATTAGTAGCAACCTCTATACAACAGTTCAGATATTCTCTAACATGTTTTCTCTTCCATGATCTTTACTTCTGAGCTCTCAGCAGCAGTGACCTCAATATCCATGCTTGTTCAGATAGTCTATTTTTGATTAACTAAATTTTCTCTAGGAAAATATAACTTTTATCTATTATTTTCTACACTTCCACTAAGTATTCACTCACTAGCATATCCATATTTATACTAAGAGTCTCTTCAAGGATATCAAGTTTTTTTGTTTGTTTTGTTTTTAATCATGTTCCTTACAATTCTTTCAGCCTCACCTCATTACCCAATATCAAAGCCACTTACACATTTTTAGTCTTTGTAATAGCAGTATCCCACTTCATTAGTCATTGATGCTATAAAATTACCAAAATACTGTGGTGCAGAACAATTCAAATTTATCTTACTATTTTGGGGTCACAAATGTTAAAATCATAGTAAGTGCATGGCTGCATTCCTTTTGGAGGCTCTAGGGAATAACTGTGGAAAAGGCAATGGCACCCCACTCCAGTACTCTTGCTTGGAAAATCCCATAGACGGAGGAGCTTGGAAGGCTACAGTCCATAGGGTCGCTGAGTGTCGGACACGACTGAGCGACTTCACTTTCACTTTTCACTTTCTTGCATTGGAGAGGGAAATGGCAACCCACTCCAGTGTTCTTGCCTGGAGAATCCCAGGGACGGCACAGCCTGGTGGGCTGCTGTCTATGGGGTCGCACAGAGTCGGATACGACTGAAGTGACTTGGCAGGGAATAACTGGGGACTTCCTAGAGAGTACAGTTCAGTTCAGTTCACTTCAGTTGCTCAGTCGTGTCCTACTCTTTGCGACCCCATGAATCGCAGCACGCCAGGCCTCCCTGTCCATCACCATCTCTCGGAGTTCACTCAGACTCATGGTCCATTGAGTCCATGCTGCCATCCAGCCATCTCATCCTCGGTTGTCCCCTTCTCCTGCTGCCCCCAATCCCTCCCAGCATCAGGGTCTTTTCCAATGAGTCAACTCTTCGCATGAGGTGGCCAAAGTACTGGAGTTTCAGCTTTAGCATCATTCCTTCCAAAGAAATCCCAGGGCTGATCTCCTTCAGAATGGACTGGTTGGATCTCCTTGCAGTCCAAGGGACTCTCAAGAGTCTTCTCCAACACCACAGTTCAAAAGCATCAATTCTTTGGTGCTCAGCCTTCTTCACAGTCCAACTCTCACATCCATACATGACCACAGGAAAAACCATAGCCTTGACTAGACAGACCTTAGCCCTAGAAAGTTCAGTGGTAAAGAATTCATCTGCCAAAGCAGGAGATGCAAGAGCTGGGGGCTCAATTGACCCCTGGGTTGGGAAGATTCCCTGAAGGAGGGAATGGCAACCCATTCTAGGATTGTTATCTGGGAAATACCAAGGACATGGAAGACTAGTATGTTACAGTCCATGGGGTCAAAAAGAGTTGTACACAGATGAGTAACTGAGCACACAAACACACACATACACACATACACATGGAAGAATAATTTTCTTACCTTTTCCAGGTTCTAGAGCACACCTGAGATTCTTGGCTTGTAACTCTATTCAATTTCAAAGTTTACCGCTCCAGTTCTTTGTCTGTTGTGTATCCTTTGACTCTCTGTCTCTCTTTTCAGTTGTTTAGGGATTCTGATGATTACATGGACCTACACATATCATCCAAGATATTTTCCTCATCTCACTACCTATGACTTCAGTTCAGTTCAGTTGCTCAGTCCTCTCTGACTCTTTGAGACCCCATGGACTGCAGCGTGCCAGTCCTCCCTGTTCATCACCAACTCCTGGAGTTTTTTCAAACTCATGTTCATGGAGTCAGTGATGCCATCCAACCATCTCATCCTCTGTTGTCCTCTTCTCCTCCTCTTTAATCTTTCCCAGCATCAAGGTCTTTTCAAATGAGTCAGTTCTTTGCATCAGGTGGCCAAAGTATTGGAGCTTCACCTTCAGCGTCAGTCCTTCCAATGAATATTCAGGACTGATTGCCTCTAGGATTGGCTGGTTTGATCTCCTTGCAGGCCAAGGGACTCTCAAGAGTCTTCTCCAACACTACAGTTCAAAAGCATCAATACTTCGTTGGCACTCAGCTTTCTTTATGGTCCCATAACTTAGTCACATCTTTAAAATCCTTTTTCAATGTATTATGCTTACAGGTCTCAGTAGTTAGGACATTGACATCTTTTAGAGGACATTTTTCTGCCTAACATAACCACCTAGAGACCTTGGACAGTTCAGCCTGAAGGAAACCCCTCTCCATATAACTGAAGAAATTAAAGATAACCTGGCAATGTCTCTAAAGATGAAAATATTTTTGGAATTAAGAACATAAGAGTTAGACAGGACATGAACGTTAAACCTAAATAGAGTGAATTCTTACAAACATAAAATATTTGAAAAAGACTCAAGTCAAATGATGCAATAAACAAAATGTTCATGAGATCATAAAAAAATCACTCATCTTTCTAAGAAACTGGAAAAAAATCACAATAGTTGTCAATACCAAGGATGAATCAGATCTGGGATGTATGTGACAAGTGTTTTAAAAAGTCACTTTAAAATTTTTTCAACAATAGAGATTCTACTGAAACAAAAATAAAACTCTCAGCAAATTCATATGTTGTAAAAAATGTAAATTACAGAAAAAATACAAAATTTTACTAAATTTTTACTATGAACATTTTCCAAAATCGGTTCAGTAGTAGTCTCGAAATGACATAAATAGGGTCAGTAAACTTGTGGAAAGGTAAATATAATTCACATAATCTGAAAAAATATGGAACCTAAAAATGAACAAAGCTTTAAGAACAATTTGTTAACAGCAAAATGTGCACTGTTGTTATCATCAGAGTCATGGAGAAGAGAAGAATATACAACAGGAAAGGGGGTCTGAAGAAATAATTACTGAAGACATCCCACATTTAGAGAAATACCTCACAGATTCTAAACATCCAACAAACCCTAAAGTGATAAAATCAAAATAATTCCAGCCCAGATATATCATAATTCAATGCTTAAAACTAAAGAAAAAAATTTTGGAAAGCAGCCAGAAGGAAATGCCACATTACTTATAGGGGGATATTAATTTGAGTAGTTCCTATTAAGAATTACAGAGGCAGAAAGAAGTTGCACAATCTCTTTCAAATGCTGAATGTAAAGTTCTGTTTATCTTTAATTCTTTATTTTTTGAAACTATCCTTCAGGAATGACAGAGAAATGAAGATTTTTTAAAGGAAGATAAACTTATATATATGTCTATAACAGACCTGTTCTTAAAGATTCACTAACTCAAAGCCTTGGAAATAAGAATCACAATGTTCACAGTAGGATCTGGGATGGGTCCCTCTATTTGTATCCTTTTCTCTTTGGAAAAGAGTTCTGTTTCTTTGGAAAAGTAGTTCTGTCTCTCTCCTCCTCCCACAGCCTTTATGGAAGAGGTAGCACAGTCAATTTACGTAATACACACCTTGGCAAATGCAATCTGCTTTAGTTAAATATGATTTTCAGATTATGTTACTGAAAGACAAGTCTAAACAGATAAAAATAATAGAATAATCTTTCAAGGCAGGCTTTAAGTTTTCAGTGACTGTGCCACTCGGCAGAAGCTATCATTTCTTTAGCTAAACACAGCATTTCCTTGAAATCAAGGATAATGGGATGGTATTTGAGTAGTCTTTATAATGCTTTTAAGAATTAATTTAGATAACTTTCACTATCATTATTCAGAATTCTTTATCAGGTAGATTCCCTATCTCTTCCTCTTTTGTTTTGTTTTGTGGACATTTATCCTGTTCCTTTACCTGCTGGGTATTCCTCTGTCTCTCCATCTTGTTTATATTGCTGAGTTTGGGGTGTCCTTTCTGTATTCTGGCAGTTTGTGGAGTTCTCTTTATTATGGGGTTTCCTCGCTGTGGGTGGGGTTGTATCAGTGGCTTGTCAAGATTTCTTAGTTAGGAAAGCTTGTGTCGTTGTTCTGGTGGGTGGAGCTGTATTTCCTCTCTCTGGAGTGCAATGAAGTGTCCAGTAATGAGTTATGAGATGTCAATGGTTTTGGAGTAACTTTAGGCAGTCTGTATAGTGGAGCTCAGGGCTGTGTTCCTGTGTTGCTGGAGAATTTTCCTGGTATTTCTTGCTCTGGAACTTGTTGGCCCTCGGGTGGTGCTTGGTTTCAGTGTAGGTATGGAGGCGTTTGATGCTGCTGCTGCTGCTAAGTCGCTTCAGTCGTGTCCGACTCTGTGCGACCCCAGAGACGGTAGCCCACCAGGCTCCCCCATCCTTGGGATTCTCCAGGCAAGAACACTGGAGTGGGTTGTCATTTCCTTCTCCAAAGCATGGAAGTGAAAAGTTAAAGTGCAGTCACTCAGTCATGTCCGACTCTTAGCGACCCCATGGACTGCAGCCTACCAGGCTCCTCCGTCCATGGGATTTTCCAGGCAAGAGTACTGGAGTGGGGGCGTTTGATGAGCTCCTGTCAATTAATGTTCCCTGGAGCCAGGAGTTCTCTGGTGTTCTCAGGGTTTGGACTTAAGCCTCCCGCTTCTGGTTTTTAGTCTTATTTTTACAGTAGTCTCAAGACGTCTGCTTCTATACAGCACCATTGATAAAACATCTAGATTAAAGATGAAAAGTTTCTCAACAGTGAGGGACACCCAGAGAGGTTCACAGAGTTACATGGAGAAGAGAAGAGGGAGGAGGGAGTTAGAGGTGACCCGAATGAGATGAGGTGGAATCAATAGAGGAGATGGCTAACAAACACATGAAAAGATGCTCAGCATCACTCATTATCAGAGAAATGCAAATCAAAACCACAGTGAGGTATCATTTCACGTCAGTCAGAATGGCTGCGATACAATATTGTAAAGTAGTTAACCTCCAATTAAATACATTTATATTAAAAAAATAAAATAAAGAGTTTGCATATAACAAAAAGAATTAATTTATTCAAGACTTAGAGTTTCTTACCTATGATATCTAAGATTTTATTTCATACGTTAGAATTAGTGAAGCAATGATCAGATTGAATATAGCATATTGTTTTAATCTCTACTTAACATGTTTTACAGTTATTTACAAACTGAAGAGAATCAAAAGGAACTGCTCATTGACCAATCTCCTTGTGTGCATTGGTTAATTGCTATAACAAGCGAGTCCCAGATCTAAGTGAAATAATAAAACAAATGTTTGTTTTATTTAGATCAAAACCAAGGAAAATGTTTCTGATCAGGTAGCTCCCCTAAGAAGCCCTCCTTGAAGTAGGAGTGAAGGTCACTAGCTGATGCCATGTTGTACCTCTGTGATCCTAGGGCTTCTGGTTGACCCCAACATCATTGAGTAATGAGGTCAGAGAGAAGAGAGCATAAGGAAATCAAACAATACAATTAACTGGAACCTGGAATTGACACATGTTACATCAGACAAACCCAAGTCTGTAGCCACATCTGTGAGATATCAGAAATGAGGAGATAAGATAAAATATATTTTCTGTATGGCAGCCAGTTTCCAGGAAAAGATCCTTATCATGGAAGGGAAATGAATCTCTAGTGTTACTCAGTAATCTAGTTTTTCAATCCAGTTCAGTCTCTCAGTCATGTCCAACTCTTTGTGACCCCATGGACTGCAGCACACCTGGTCTCTCTGTCCATCACCAACTCCCAGAACTTTCTCAAAATCATGTCCATCTAGTCGGTGATGCCATCCAATCATCTCATCCTCTGTCATCCCAGTCTCCTCTTTCCCAGCATCAGAATCTTTTCCAATGAGTTAGTTCTTCACATCAGGTGGCCAAAGTATCGGAGTTTCAGCTTCAGCATTAGTCCTACTAATGAAAATTAAGAATTTATTTCCTTTAGGATTGACTGGTTTGATCTCCTTGCAATCCAAGAGTCTCTCAGGAGTCTTTTCTGATACTACAGTTCAAAAGTATAAATTTTTTGGTGCTCAGCTTTCTTTATACTCCAAACCTCCAGTTCAAAATTTCTGTTGTAAATTAAAACATAAACTCAGGAATTTGGCTTTCAGGACTATGCTATACTATTCTGTTATTCAAAAAGATAGAATAATACATACATCATATTTTATAATATAGTAAATATATTAATGCTTCCCTGGTTCTCAGATTATAAATTATCCACCTGCAATGTGGGAGACCTGAGTTAGATCCTTGGGTTGGGAAGATCCCTGGGAGTAGGGCATGACTACCCCCTTCAGTAATCTTTCCTGGAGAATCCCCATGGACAGAGGAGCCTGGTGAGCCATCGTCCATGGTGTTGCAAAGAGTCAGACAAAACTGAGGAACTAAGCACAGCACAACACATATATAATAATATATAGTACAAATATACTTTGGAGATATTGCAGGTTTGATTCCAGTCAACTACAATAAAACAAATATCAAAATAAATACATTCATATGAATTTTGTGCATTCCCAGTGCATGTAAAAGTTCAGTTCAGTTCAATTCAGTCGCTCAGTCGTGTCTGACTCTTTGCGACCCCATGAATCTCAGCACGCCAGGCCTCCCTGTCCATCACCAACTCCCGGAGTTCACTCAGACTCACGTCCATCGAGTCCGTGGTGCCATCCAGGCATCTCATCTTCTGTCATCCCCTTCTCCTCCTGCCCCCAATCCCTCCCAGTATCAGAGTCTTTCCAATGAATCAACTCTTCACATGAGGTGGCCAAAGTACTGGAGTTTCAGCTTTAGCATCACTCCTTCCAAAGAAATCCCAGGGTTGATCTCCTTCAGAATGGACTGGTTGGATCTCCTTGCTGTCCAAGGGATTCTCAAGAGTCTTCTCCA
>SJYH01003799.1:493211-504993 GCA_006408735.1 Sylvicapra grimmia
GGGGAGGGAGGCTA
Organism: Sylvicapra grimmia; assembly: GCA_006408735.1. Classification (NCBI taxonomy): domain Eukaryota; kingdom Metazoa; phylum Chordata; class Mammalia; order Artiodactyla; family Bovidae; genus Sylvicapra; species Sylvicapra grimmia. The sequence continues at coordinate 493,226 of SJYH01003799.1, forward strand.
TTTTTAACTAGTGAGCATATGTCTTTTCTAGATTAGGCAGCTAATAGTTCACAGTAATTGATTAGTACCATGAGTAAAAGAAGTCCAGTTTTACTATGTAATACATAGAGTTTAAACTGAAATATCTTTGTTTATAAATATTGGTTAACAAATAAATTAAGTCAATATTATCAAAGTCAAATGAAGTTCATAATGGAACCACATGTTGCTAGTTTGCAGTGTCTGCCAATAAAACTTGCATATTAAATAATTATTCATGTGGGTCTCATATAACAGAAAACTAAGCCTGAAATAAACAAATAAAATACATCCCTATCTGAAAGATTTTATTATTGAGAGAAAGATGGTTACACGTATACAACTCTTATGAAATGTGAATATATTTTTGCAAGCAATGTTTACAGACAATTTTCTATATGCTTAACATGGACACTAATAGCATCACCTGTTAGCAATGAGCAAAACAGACGAAATACCTGCACTTATGAAATATTCATGTAGTATGACATCTAGAATAATATCCAAATTATATATTTTCAATGATAAAAGCTACTACATAAAAAATATCTAGGGGTTAATAAGCAAGTCTCAGGGAGCTGGTTCAAGGTGATGAGTTAGAAAGACTTACTCTCATCTCTTGTGAGAACACCAAAATTGCAACTGTTGAACAACCATAGACAGGAGGATGCTAGAACCAAAAAATGATATCTCATGTTCAAAGACAAAGAAGAAGCTGGAACAAGATGATAGAAAGGGTGCAATCATGATCAAATCAAGTCCCATACCTGCTGGGTGGATGACCCACAGACTGGAATACAGTAGTACCAAAGATGTTCTCCCACTGCGTTGAAGGTTCTGAGATATATATCAACCTTCCCAGCCTGGGGATCTGACAATGGGACTGTGAATCTCCCAGGAATCAAATCTTAAAGGAAGTAGATTTCGATTACAGGACATCTAGAGGACTGGAGGAAACAGAGGCCCTACTCTTGGAGGATACAAACAAAACCTAGTGCCAACCAAGACCCAGGGGAAAGAGCAATGACCTCATAAGAGACTGAAACAGACCTACCTGCTACTGTTGGAAGGTCTCCTGGGGAGACATGAGTTAGCAGGGGCTTACCACAGGAATGGAGTTCTGGCAGCAGAAGACATGTATGATGCTGCCTGTTGTAAGTCTTCTTGGAGGATGCCATTAACTCTATCAGAGAGGAGGTAGACCCCAGGACTAGGTCACCTCAGGCCAAACAACTAACAAGGAGTCAAGGCATCTCCACCTATCAGCAGATAATTGGATTAAACTTTAGAGTCTGGACCAGAGCAAATCCAGTTTTTCCTTCCTATCAAGAAGCTAGCAGAAGCCTCTTAGCCTCATCCACCAGAGAACAGACAGAAGAGGAAAAAAAACCCACAATCCCACAGATGACTATAATAAAACAACATGACAGAAAGTTAATCGGGATGAAAAAGCAGAGAGTTATGCCCCAGATGAAGGGATAAGATAAAACACCAGAAAAACAAGTAAGTGCTGATAGGCAACCTTCCAGAAAAAGAATTCAGAATAACAATAGTGAAGATGATCCAAGATCTTGGAAACAGAATGGAGAAGATGTAAGAAGTGTTCACCAAAGACCTAGAAGAACTAAAAAAAAAAGCACTAGAAGGAATCGATAGCAGAATGACTGAAACAGAAGACTGGATAAATGACCTGAAGGACAGAATGGTAGAAATTACTGCCTCAGAACAGAATATAGAAAAAATAATGAAAAAAAAAAAAAAAGAAAGAAGAAGACTGCCTAAGAGACCTCTGGGACAACATTAAATACACCAACATTCATATTATATGGGTCCCAGAAGGAGAAGAGAGAGAGAAAGGACCCAAGAAAATATTTGAAGAGACAATAGCTGAAAACTTCCATAACATGGGAAAGGAAATAGCCAGCCAAATCCTGGAAGCACAGAGAGTCCCAGGGAGGATACATCCAAGGAGGAATATACTGAGACACACAGTAATCAAACTGACAAAAATCAAATACACAGATAAAGTATTAAAAGCCACAGGGAAAAATGACAACATACAAGGAAACTCTCAGGCTGTCAGCTGATTTTTCAACATAGACTCTACAAGCCAGAAGGGAATGGCAAGATATATTTAAAGTGATGGAAGAGAAGAACCTATAATCAAAAATACTCTACCCAGTAAGATTCTCATTTAGATTTGATGAAGAAATCAAAAGCTTTACAGACAAGGAAAATTTAAGAGAATTAAGCACCACCAAAATTATGACCAACCTAGATAGCATATTGAAAAGCAGAGACATTACTTTTCCAACAAAGATCCATCTAGTCAAGGCTATGGTTTTTCCAGTGGTCATGTATGGATATGAGAGTTGGACTGTGAAGAAAGCTGAGTGGCAAAGAATCGATGCTTTTGAACTGTGGTGTTGGAGAAGACTCTTGAGAGTCACTTGGACTGCAAGGAGATCCAACAAGTTCATTCTGAAGGAGATCCGCCCTGGGATTTCTTTGGAAGGAATGATGTTAAAGCTGAAACTCCAGTATTTTGGCCACCTCATGCGAAGAGTTGACTCACTGGAAAAGACTCTGATGCTGAGAGGGATTGGGGGCAGGAGGAGAAGGGGACGACCGAGTATGGGATGGCTGGATGGCATCACTGACTCAATGGACATGAGTCTGAGTGAACTCTGGGAGTNGTATTTTGGCCACCTCATGCGAAGAGTTGACTCACTGGAAAAGACTCTGATGCTGAGAGGGATTGGGGGCAGGAGGAGAAGGGGACGACCGAGTATGGGATGGCTGGATGGCATCACTGACTCAATGGACATGAGTCTGAGTGAACTCTGGGAGTTGGTGATGGACAGGAAGACCTGGCGTGCTGTGATTCATGGGGTCACAAAGCAACTAAACTGAACTGAACTGAAACCAGCTTTATGACAAATGCTAAAGGAGCTTCTCTAGGCAGGGAACACAAGAGAAAGAAAAGACCTACACAAAGTAAAACCAAAATAATTAAGAAAATGGTAATAGGATCATGCATGTTGATATTTACCTTAAATGTAAATGGATTAAATGCACCAAGCAAAAGACATAGATTGGGTGGATGAGAACATGTGTAGGCATGCACTTCCACTTAACACATCATTCTACTTATCCTCCAAAATTGTAATTATTTTATATTGGTAGATTAATCATATTTCCATTATGGCTTGAAATTTTAATTATCTTTTACAATTATCTTGTCCAGCTACTGATTATGAAAACTGATAAACAACTTTTTACTATTGTGATCATGTAACTATTATTAACTTCATACCATTGTATCATGATTGGTTAGCAGAAAATAATAGAATTTTATATCACCAAAACTGCCACTTAATAGAAAAAACTGTAATCACTTTTTAAAATCCAGATGTATATCAGACTATCTTAGAATTTTCTGTAACGTACAAATGCCCAGGTATTTCTTTTTCCTTCTAAGCTCCACATATGTTTGTAATGAGAAGTCATGTTTAAAAACAACTGGGCTGCATTATGATCTTTTACTTTTACCTAGTTTGTTTACCTTTTCTATTTTATATTCAGTGCTCCTAATTCCGGATAAGGCAATGGCAACCCACTCCAGTACTCTTGCCTGGAAAATCCCATAGATGGAGGAGCCTGGTGGGCTGCAGTCCATGGGGTCGTGAAGAGTGGGACACGACTGAGGAACTTCACTTTCACTTTTCACTTTCATGCATTAGAGAAGGAAATGGCAACCCACTCCGGTGTTCTTGCCTGGAGAATCCCAGGGACAGCAGAGCCTGGTGGGCTGCTGTCTATGGTGTCGCACACAGAGTTGGACACGACTGAAGTGACTTAGCAGCAGCAGCTCGTAATTCATTTAGATTACATTTTCCAATTTCTCCATCTCTTCTTTTTTATGTTCTTTCTCAAACCTTTATCAAGCATTGTAGGATAACTTGTATCCATATATTTATACATGGTATACATAACATAATATAATGTTATATATATATATATTTGAAAAGTTACAAACATCTGCCTAGCTAAAAAGTTGACATTTTGATTATACTTGTTTGACTTGTATGAATAGAATACTAGATTTCTAAAAAAAAAAAAAAAAAAAGATACTCAACAAGCAACCAAGAACATATTTAAAAATAGAGACATTTCTTTGCCAACAAAGGTCCGTCTAGTCAAGGGTCTTGTTTTTCCAGTGGTCATGTATGGATGTGAGAGTTGGACTATAAAGGCTGAGCTCTGAAGAACTGATGCTCTTGAACTGTGGTGTTGCAGAAGACTCTTGAGAGTCCCTTGGACTGCAAGGAGATCCAACCAGTCAACCCTAAAGGAAATCAGTACTGAATATTCTTTGGAAGGATTGATACTGAAGCTGAAAGTCCAATACTTTGGCCACCTGGTGTGAAGAACTGACTCATTGGAAAAGACCCAAATGCTGGGAAAGATTGAAGGCAGGAAGAGAAGGTGATGGCAAAGGATGAGATGGTTAGATGGCATCACCGACTCAAAGGACATGAGATTGAACAAGCTCCAGGAGTTGGTGAAGGACAGGTAAGCCTGCAGTGCCACAGCCCATGGGGTCACAAAGAGTCAGACACGACTGAGCAACTGAACAAAACTGAACAACTGAAAACAAAAGCAGCAAAGGTTTACAGTCTAGCACAGGGCACTACAGTCAAGATCTTGTAATAACCTATAATTGAAAATAATCTGAAAAATAATACATGTGTGTATGTATAACTGAGTCACTTTGCTGTGTATCTGAGATATTTTAAGTCAACTATACTTCAATAAAATAAATAGAATCCACATTTTTTTAATCTCTGTGTTAGTCATTCAGTCATGTCTGATTCTTTGCAACCCCATGGACTGTAGTTCGCTAGGCTCTTCTGTCCATCAGATTCTCCAGGCAAGAATACTGGAATGGGTGGCCATGTTTCCTCCAGGGGATCTCCCCAACTCAGGGATTAGACCTCAGTCTACTGCATTGAAAGCACTCTTTACCATCTGAGCCACCAGAGAATCCCTAAAAAAAATGAAAAATCTAGGGATATATATAGAATTCACTAAGGAAGGTGTGAACGGCTTGTAACATTAAAAATGTTCCTTTCCCTCAGGCCAAACTTGATAGATACCTGCAAAGCATTAAGTGATATAATATCCAGGGAAAGAACATTTCAAATAAAATGAACAGCACCTGCAAATACTCCAAGGAGGGATAGAGCACGCCTGTGTATTAATCATAAAGGAAACTAGTGTAGCCTTAGAAGAGTAGAGAGGGAGAGAAGAATAAAACAAATATCCAGTGAGGTTTCAGCAGAGAGAATGGAGGCTTGTTGCATATGGCTCAGTATTTGTTGTTCAGTTGCTTAGTAGTGTATGACTCTTCGCGACCCCATGGACTGCAGCATGCCAGGCTTCCCTGCCCTACATCATCTCCTGAAGCTTGCTCAAACTCATCCACTGAGTCAGTGATGCCATCCAACCATCTCATCCTCTGTTGTCCCCTTCTCCTGCCTTCAATCTTTCCCAGCATGAGTCTTTTCCGATGAGTCCGTTCTTCTCATCAGGTGGCCAAAGTATTGGAACTTCAGCTTCAGCATCAGTCCTTCCAATGAATATTCAGGATTGATTTCCTTTAGGATAGACTGGTTTAATCTTGCCTGTCCAAGGGACTCTCAGGAGTCTTCTGCAGTGCCACAGTTCAAAAGTATCCATTCTTCGATATTCAGCCTTCTTTGTATATTATGAGGTGATAATTGTTATGAAGCAAAATAAAGTTGGGAAGTAGGATGGGGTGAGTATTTTCTATGAACTTGAGAACATTCTGCTACATACTACCCTTTGGTATCCATTAAATATGGTAATCAATAAGCAATCTGATATGAACATTCCCTACTAAGAACAGTTCTGCACTTACCCACTGTTTTTTATTTGATATGCATTATTTTTTCCTTGGCTTACCTATTTCAGAGGATCCTCAGTGGTAAAGAATCCATCTGCCAATACAGGAGATGCAAGATATGTGAATGTAATCCCTGGGTCAAAAAGATCCCCTGGAGTAGGAAATGACTACCTATTCTGGTCTTCCTGCCTGGGAAATCCTATGGACAGTGGAGCCTTGTAGGATACAGTCCATGTGGTCACAAAACGTTGGACATGATTGAGCAACTGATCACAAACACAAGCACACACAACTCTCAGTAAGCCCTCTTGTTCATATCTTTCTACTCCTTACTACATCTCACATGTCTCAGTCTACATGACAATAATTCCTGCCTTTTAAATCCCTTTCCCAAATATTGAAAAGTTGATTTTCATCATTGCTTACTTTTAAAGGCCTCTGGTATGCTTTTATATTTCTATTGAAGGATACCATGTCAACTCCAAGCTTGGCGGAAAACAGATTCTTCACTCTAAGAAACATAATCTAGAAATATTATTTTTCTGAAATGCATGTGTAACCAGAAGACTTTGGGCTACATCAGCCAGTGAGGGACATTGTGTTACATTTAAACTGATACCACAATGATTATATATTTGAAATAAGGTCTCTGAAAAATTCTAGAAAATATATAACCACTTTGTTTCAATGTTCCCCTATTGCCTGCATTTTAACAGATCTGAAGAACTGCTATTCTTCTGCATTGTCAATGCCATGCCACTGTAATTCCTGTGACCTTTGATCTCTGAGTAGAAACTCAGATAGTTTAATTGTAACCCTGTAATCTGTCTTCATACTTGCTGCAGTCTTTTCTCCAAGCAGGATTTGATCTTTGTGTTTCCAAATGAAAGCTGAGTCAATTTGTGAGTGAACTGATTGTTTAGTGCCACAGAAGTGTTGCTTGTTAGACTGAACCCATTCTGTTACCTGAGTCTGTTAAATTATATAGAAAATCTTCTCCATGGCACGGTGAATGAGACTACTCAATTAATTTTGCAGTAAGAGCCTGCCTGCATCATTAGTAGTTCTTCAATTACTTCTCTACTCAACCGTACACAGACTTAACTTACATTTGTTTTCTTATAGCTTTTGCAAAACTTTAATCTGAGAGTATGCTAGTTCTCTCAGCAGGCATTCAGAATGGCTTCTACAAATACCTGAGTGGCCCTGTTCATCGTTTTTCTCACCTCATCAAAGCATTAAGTGAAGTGACTGTGTTCAGAAAAACTTACAATGTCTTCAAAAAGTGAATATGACAAAGAAGCAATCACTAGGAGAATATATTTTTGGATAGAATCAGAAGTAATTTTGACAAGTGGACAACACTATTCAAATAATAATGTGATGTACTGCCACACACACACGAAAAAAGGAAATGAAATCTTGTTAAGCAAATAGAATATTCCCTTTCACTCGTTCATGTCATATGTAGATTTACAAACCCACATTCAAAACATCGCTGTGATCATTAGGATGTTCTTATTTTTAATTTACTTAGTTTCTCCTTACTTGCTTTCAGGAAATAATTTCACAATATGATCTGGCATCCTTTGATCTTTGCTTCACAAAGCATTTCTGCACAGTGAAGATCATGATGTGCGTGATTTGGTTGCATTCTTTGACTTCAAATACATGTATAAAGTTATGTCTCCCATACTCTAGGCACTGTTGAAGTTTTATTTGAGTTCACTTTTGCACAGTTTTCCATCCTGTTAGAGACCTATCAGTGAGTTTTGAAGCAGGTGCTTCTTCCTGCCAGCTTTCTTTTGTACCTAATAACTCTCAGACTTCAGACTTAAGCTGGACTGACAATCGCCTCTAATCTGTTCATTTTTCTAGCAACACATAAGCTATACTCTGTTATCTTACATTATTCTATCAAATTAAATGGATATGGACAACTTACGAATATCAGTAGATTTGCTTTAGTAGTTCAAGAATATCTCTATTCATTAAAATTTTTTCTACATAGCATCAGCCATATATTGATCTAAGGGTAGAGCAGAATTTTATCTTTCTTTGAATATAATTAATATTATTAAAATTTAATTAAAAAAAGAAATTAGATACCATTTAAACATTAAAAAGAGATTAGACACCATTCTCAAATTTATATATTATTGAAATATAACACCCTTACATGTGAACATGAAAATGACAACTTAATATGTTATTCTCTGTGAGATGAAGTTGCTCAGTCGTGTCCAACTCTTTGCGACCCCGTGAACTGTAATCTACTAGGCTTCTCTGTCCATGGGATTCTCCAGGCAAGAATACTGGAGTGGATTGCCATTTCCTTCTCCAGGGGATCTTCCCGACCCAGGGATCGAATCCGTGTCTCCTGCATTGGAGGCAGACTCTTTAACCTCTGAGACACCAATACAAGCTATTGTATGACTCTGGAGCTACATATTAGGAGGTCATATGAGAACAAGTGTATCTAAGAAGAAAGTTTTTCTTTTTTTTTCATACAGCTTTCATTTCNTGCCAGCTTTCTTTTGTACCTAATAACTCTCAGACTTCAGACTTAAGCTGGACTGACAATCGCCTCTAATCTGTTCATTTTTCTAGCAACACATAAGCTATACTCTGTTATCTTACATTATTCTATCAAATTAAATGGATATGGACAACTTACGAATATCAGTAGATTTGCTTTAGTAGTTCAAGAATATCTCTATTCATTAAAATTTTTTCTACATAGCATCAGCCATATATTGATCTAAGGGTAGAGCAGAATTTTATCTTTCTTTGAATATAATTAATATTATTAAAATTTAATTAAAAAAAGAAATTAGATACCATTTAAACATTAAAAAGAGATTAGACACCATTCTCAAATTTATATATTATTGAAATATAACACCCTTACATGTGAACATGAAAATGACAACTTAATATGTTATTCTCTGTGAGATGAAGTTGCTCAGTCGTGTCCAACTCATTGCGACCCCGTGAACTGTAATCTACTAGGCTTCTCTGTCCATGGGATTCTCCAGGCAAGAATACTGGAGTGGATTGCCATTTCCTTCTCCAGGGGATCTTCCCGACCCAGGGATCGAATCCGTGTCTCCTGCATTGGAGGCAGACTCTTTAACCTCTGAGACACCAATACAAGCTATTGTATGACTCTGGAGCTACATATTAGGAGGTCATATGAGAACAAGTGTATCTAAGAAGAAAGTTTTTCTTTTTTTTTCATACAGCTTTCATTTCATTTATAGGTCTTTTGCCTACGTACCATTTACCCTTACATTTTGGCAGAGTTGAAAAAATTCCATTATCAAAAGTATGGGGAATAAATCAGACTCATTTAAGTGATGGTTTCTTTAGAAATTTAGTTTTCATTGATGTTGACCTTCTTCCTGTTTGGTCTTGACAATTAGTTCTGATATCCTGTGTCTTTATATAACATTTTCTGTACCTTCTCATCCTTGTTTTGTGTTCAGAGGCAGAGGAAATAAGAGCAGCAATCTATAAAATTCTGTAATAAAAAGACCTTAAGCTGAATATTTGTTAGTTGCATTTATTGACATATACAATAGAAAGCTATTTTAAAGTGTGTTTCTCCCTATACCCATCAGATAACTCCTGAAGAATCAGAGATTATGCATAAAGGGAAAAAAAGCCTTATTGGAGATTAACAATAAGGTATCATCTTTTTTTCCAATTTCAATTATCTAAAGGTATTCCTCTTCAGAAATGGTCTTCTCATAAGGAGATATCATACTTAAATGAATCAATGATACAATTAAAAATCCTAATTTTAAGTAAGTATTGTAATGGATTTATATTCACTAAATGGGAGCTGATTCCCAATAAATGCTGATAATTTTACCTTCTCTTTCCATAACTTTGGGTGTAATCCCATGGCAAAGCACAGAGAATGTATCCTGAATTCTTTCTTTTTTGCTACTTTATTTTTGGAAAGCAGCTTTAGGTTTACAGCAAAAGTCATAGAAGGTATAAATAATTCCCGTATATCCCTTGCTCACACACATTCAAAGCCTCTTCTGTTATCAGCATCTTGCACCAGAGTGGTACATTTGATAAAATTGGGGAACCCACACAGACTCATGATTATCATCCAAAGTCCACAGCTTACATTAGGGTTCATTCTTGGATATTTTACATTCTGTGGGTCTAAACAGAGTGACATGAATCCACCATTATAGAATCACACAAAATATTTTTTTTGATCTCTCTGCTTATTGTTTCTTTCCACCCTCACCCCAACCCTGTGAACCATTTATCTTTATTCTGTCTCCATAATTTTGCTTTTACAGGATTTAGTTGGAATATCATTGTAATCATATATAGGGAGACTTTTCAGATTGCTTTATTTCACTTGAAATATGGATTGCAGATTCTTCCATCCCTTGCATTGCTTGATATTTCATTTATTTTTATTTTTTTTTTTGATTTTATATGTTTATTATTTTTTTTAATTTTTACTTTATTTTACTTTACAATACTGTATTGGTTTTGCCATACATTGACATGAATCCACCATGGGTGTATATGAAATCCCAATCCTGAATCCCCCTCCCACATCCCACCCCATTTCCTCTCTCTGGATCATCCCCGTGTACCATCCCCGAGCATCCTGTATCCTATATTGAACATAGGCTGGTGCTTCATTCTTACATGATAGTATACATGTTTCAATGCCATTCTCCCAAGTCATCCCGCCCTCTCCCTCTCCCACAGAGTCCAAAAGTCCGTTCTATACATCTGTGTCTCTTTTGCTGTCCCACATACAGGGTCATCATTGCCATCTTTTTAAATTCCATATATATGTGTCAGTATACTGTATTGGTGTTTTTCTTTCTGGCTTACTTCACTCTGTATAATAGGTTCCAGTTTCATCCATCTATTAGAACAGAGTCAAATGAATTCTTTTTGATGGCTGAGTAATACTCCATTGTGTATATGTACCATTAATAGTACTCTATCTATTCCCTGTGTGTACCACTGTTCATCCTTTCACTTACTGGACATTCACCTACAGCAAATCTTGGTTTCTTCCAATTTTTGGCAATTATAAATAAAGCAGCAATAAAAAACATGTGCAGGTTTTTGTGTGAACATAAATTTTCATGCCCTTTGGGTAAATACCAAGGAGCTTAATTGCTGAATTATATAATAGTGAAAGTGAAGTCGCTCAGTCGTGTCCGACTCTTTGCGATCAGTAGACTGTAGCCAACCAAGCTCCTCCGTCCACGGGATTCTCCAGGCAAGATTACTGGAATGGGTTGCCATTTTCTTCTCCAAAATTATCTAATTATATAATAGGGGTATCTAATTTGGTAAGAAATCACCAAGCTTTCTTCCAAAGTGGATGTACCATTTTGCATTCCCATCAACAATGAATGGCTTTACAGTTCTTATAGATAGTAAATTGTGATCATAGAAAGAAGTATCTCAAGCTTAAGTTTGGCAAACATATGTTCCCCTCTTTAGTTATGATTTATTCTATTAAGCCCCCAATATGATTTGTAAAAGGGCTTCCTTGATGGCTCAGATGGTAAAGAATCTGCCTGCAATACAGGAGACCTGGGTTTGATTCCTGGATCAAGAAGATCCCTGGACGAAGAAATAACTCACTCCAGTATTCTTGCCTGGAGAATCCCATGAACAAAGGAGTCTGGCAGGCTACAGATCATGGGGTCACAAAGAGTCAGATAGGACTGATAGACTAACACTTTCACTTTTCACATGAGCCATAACAGAATAAAACATACTTAAAATTAAATAGCAGGCATTTTTGCAGTAAAAGATA
>SJYH01003799.1:506989-517539 GCA_006408735.1 Sylvicapra grimmia
TAGTTTCCTAAAGGATAAAAAGTTAGCAAATAAATGATTTGTCCTATCTGGGAGAATTTGTCATCTGAATAAAATACTCATGAATTTGTTCAACTCTTTAATAGCAAGAATCAAAGCATAAAATCCAAGAAACCCAATAGGATAAATCAAGCATATATGACCAGAGGAATAAAAAAATTTTTGGTTGTTTTAGAATTTTAACTTAGATTTGACTATGATCTATATTTTTGCTACTCTGAAATGAAATATGGAAATGCTATAACAAGTTAAATATAAAAGATTGGTACAGGAAATGCTGGATTGTGTGACCCCTACTTTTGTTACACAGAGAGGTTTGTAACTCAGAGTCCCATTTATAAAAAGTCTCCTTTCCAGTGACAGGAAATGGAGAAGGACACATAAAGAACTAAAACCTATTTCCGTTTCTGTCCTTACATTATTATTACTTTGGAAACATTTTTTTCTTCTTCTTTTTTTTTTAACTCTGGCTGTAATGAATATTTATTGTGGATGATTCTATGCAGGTTAACTAGAATTACTAGTGAAAATTCAGAATTTCAAGTTTCTAAGAGTGACACTGGCCAGGGTAGAAAATGTATGGAATAATTATTCAAGGTATTCCAAAGGAGATTGTTTAATAACTTATCCCATAACATAAACTCAGGTGTGCCTCATGCTATTCAGTCCAGTTCAGTCGCTCAGTCGTTCCGACTCTTTGTGCCCCCATGAATGGCAGCATACCAGGCCTTCCTGTTCATCACCATCTCCCGGAGTTCACTCAGACTCACGTCCATCGAGTCAGTGATGCCATCCAGCCATCTCATCCTCGGTCGTCCCCTTCTCCTCCTGCCCCCAATCCTCCCAGCATCAGAGTCTTTTCCAATGAGTCAACTCTTTGCATGAGGTGGCCAAAGTACTGGAGTTTCAGCTTTAGCATCATTCCTTCCAAAGAAATCTCAGGGTTGATCTCCTTCAGAATGGACTGGTTGGATCTCCTTGCAGTCCAAAGGACTCTCAAGAGTCTTCTCCAACACCACAGTTCAAAAGCATCAATTCTTCGGCGCTCAGCCTTCTTCACAGTCCAAGTCTCACATCCATACACGACCACAGGAAAAATCATAGCCTTGACTAGATGGACCTTAGTCGGCAAAGTAATGTCTCTGCTTTTGAATATACTATAGAGGTTGGTCATAACTTTTCTTCCAAGGAGTAAGCGTCTTCTGATTTCATGGCTGCAGTCACCATCTGCAGTGATTTTGGAGCCCAGAAAAATAAAGTCTGACACTGTTTCCACTGTTTCTCCATCTATTTCCCATGAAGTGATGGGACCGAATGCCATGATCTTCATTTTCTGAATGTTGAGCTTTAAGTCAACTTTTCCACTCTCTTCTTTCACTTTCATCAAGAGGCTTTTTAGCTTTCTTCACTTTCTGCCATAAGGGTGGTGTCATCTGCATGTCTGAGGTTATTGACATTTCTCCCTGCAATCTTGATTCCAGCTTGTGTTTCTTCCAGTCCAGCATTGCTCATGATGTACTCTGCATATAAGTTAAATAAGCAGGGTGACAATACACAGCCTTGACATACTCCTTTTCCTATTTGGAACCAGTCTGTTGTTCCATGTCCAGTTCTAACTGCTCCTTCCTGGTCTGCATACAGATTTCTCAAGAGGCAGGTTAGGTGGTCTGGTATTCCCATCTCTTTCAGAATTTTCCACAGTATATTGTGATCCACTCATGCTATTACCATTCTTTAATTGTTAAGGATATACTTTCTTTCTTACTCACTAATGTTAATCTCCCTACACCTCTCAGCAACACTGTAAAGATAATGTGGAATTTTACTGGAAATTTATTTCCAAACATACTATTTAAAAAAAAAAAAAAACAAATATCTTCAACATCCAGATAAAATTGTATCTGGTTACATTATTGCTGCTTACATCAAAGTTTAAGAACTTGTTGATTAACAGTACTTCATATTAATTGTTTTATGCTAAATTAAATACACCTTAAATATCTAAAGGCTTCCCTCATAACTCGGTTGGTAAAGAATCTACCTTCAATGCAGGAGACCCTGGTTCGATTCCTGGGTTGGAGAGATCAGCTGGAGAAGGGATAAGCTACCAACTCCATTATTCTTGGGCTTCCCTTCTGGCTTAGCTGGTAAAGAATCTTCCTGCAATTTGGGAGACCTTGGTTTGATCCCTGGGTTGGGAAGATTCCCTGGAGAAGGGAAAAGCTACCCACTCCAGTATTCTGGCCTGGAGTATTCCATGAACTATATAGTCCGTGTGGTCCCAAAGAGTGGGACATGCCTGAGCAACTTTCACTTTCACTTAAATATCTAAAAATCTAACATTTCACAAATATATATAAAATAGTATCTTTTCTTCACAATTACATGCTGTAGAAGTAAAAAAGTATCAAATTATGCAAACTCTTTCCTGGTAGCTATAAACTGAAAACTAAGTAAAGGTGAAATAAATGTTGATTGCTATAATGTAAAATAAACCTAACCAGTCTTCTTAAATATAGCAATAGTAAGAAACAAAATCCCTAAAATAGGAAGAATTCAGAGTTCTGATTTTTTTAAAAGACAATCTGACCTGAAAACTCTCCAGACTTGAATAATATTAAAAAGACTATATATATTAGCAGTCAGAACCTACCAGATCACTAATTATTCAGTTATTCAACCCAAGTCCTTAGCATCTACTAATTTTTGCTTCTTTTTTATCCTTAGGCAAACTCTTACATCTCTTTTGAATTTGACTTTTAATGTCACTTCTATACCATAATTTGGTAAGTGTGTTTCTCTCTTAATGCTTTTCTGAGTTGATTGCCTATTTTTCACATGTATTTATGTATCTAATTCAGTCCTAGCACAAACAACTTAATCTCTTCATTCTTAAGAAACCAAATACTTAAGAGGGAATTAAATTTTATTTTTCTTTCATATCTCATACTTGATCTATTACCAAGTATCCATTCTACTAGTGATGGAAAGCCATTGTCTTTCGGCAAACTATATTGCCATTAGGTTAAACCATGAGACCACCATAATCTTCTTTCAAGAGTCTATTATATCATAATTGTACATGAGAAAATATATAATAATTCTAAGATATATCACATTTTAAATGAAATATATTGCCTAGATTATAATTACTTAGGACATATATTTTATTAATACTTATTGTAAATAGTCCCCTTGATATTACTAAAATAGAAAAACTATAATGAAAATAAGATAAAAAGAGAGAAAGAAAAATAAAAATTGGCCTCAGAGTTTTCTCATTTCATGACAACTGAGTATGTGCCCTTTAGTGCATGAAGTAATAAAATCACAAGAGAGAAAGATGTGCCAGGTTTTTTTGTTTGTTTGTTTGTCTGCTTTTCCCCTTTGCTTTTTCTATCTTATTTTGGCCTGGGGCTTTATTTTCTCTGCTTAAGAAGAACTATCGACTCAACAAGACTAAAGGGGTTCCAGGGAACCCAGGAGAATCAACAAGGACCAAACTGCTCAGAGCTCAAGACTAGAATTTCAAGTGAAAATTGGTCCAGTGGAAATCACCAAGTAGGAATCAAGTCAGAATTTCACAGTAAATTTCTCTGAGAATGTAAGATGTGAATTTTTCCTTCAACCACCTATGGTTGACATCTGTAGAACTTCTGAGAACAGAATCATCATGCCAGACAGAAAGGAGCTAACTACCTTACTGAATCATAAATAGTTGTACATAGCTGAAACTTCTGAAAAACGTATTTCATTATCAAGAACAAAAATGCTTATATCTTAAATATATGAATGAATGAATGAGTGCTAGTCACTCAGTCATGTCCTACTCTTTGTGACCCAATGGACTAGCTTGTCATGTTCCACTCTCCATGAAATTTTCCAGACAAGAATATTGGAGTGAGTTCAGTTCAGTTCAGTTCAGTTCAGTCTCTCAGTCGTGTCTGACTCTTTGTGACCCCATGAATAGCAGCATGTCAGGCCTCCCTGTCCATCACCAACTCCCGGAGGTCACTCAGACTCACGTCCATCGAGTCCGTGATGCCATCCAGCCATCTCATCCTCGGTTGTCCCCGTTTCCCCCTGTCCCCAATCCCTCCCAGCATCAAAGTCTTTTCCAATGAGTCAACACTTTGCATGAGGTGGCCAAAGTACTGGAGTTTCAGTTTTAGCATCATTCCTTCGAAAGAAATCCCAGGGCTGATCTCCTTCAGAATGGGCTGGTTGGATCTCCTTGCAGTCCAAGGGACTCTCAAGAGTCTTCTCCAACAGCACAGTTCAAAAGCATCAATTCTTCAGAGCTCAGCTTTCTTCACAGTCCAAATCTCACATCCATACGTGACTACTGGAAAGACCATAGCCTTGACTAGACGGACCTTAGTTGGCAAAGTAATGTCTCTGCTTTTGAATATGCTATCTAGGTTGGTCATAATTTTTCTTCCAAGGAGTAAGCGTCTTTTANAGATGAGTGATCACTCCATCGTGATTATCTGGGTCATGAAGAACGAACCTTTTTGTACAGTTCTTCTCTGTATTCTTGCCATCTCTTCTTAATATCTTCTGCTTCTGTTAGGTCCATACCATTTCTGTCTTTTATTGAGCCCATCTTTGCATGAAATGTTCCCTTGGTATCTCTAATTTTCTTTAAGAGATCTCTAGTCTTTCCCATTCTCTTATTTTCCTCTATTTCTTTGCATTGATTGCTGAAGAAGGCGCTCTTATCTCTTCTTGCTATTCTTTGGAACTCTGCATTCAGATGCCTATATCTTTCCTTTTCTCCTTGGCTTTTCACTTCTTTTCTTTTCACAGCTATTTCCAAGGCTTCCCCAGTCAGCCATTTTGCTTTTTTGCATTTCTTTTCCATGAGGATGATCTTGATCCCTGTCTCCTGTACAATGTCACAAACCTCATTCCACAGTTCATCAGGCACTCTATCTATTAGATCTATGGCCTTAAATCTATTTTTCACTTCCACTGTATAATCATAAGGGATTTGATTTAGGTCATACCTGAATGGTCTAGCGGTTTTCCCTGCTTTCTTCAATTTAAGTTAGAATTTGGTAATAAGGAGTTCATAATCTGAGCCACAGTCAGCTCCTGGTCTTGTTTTTGTTGACTGTATAGAGCTTCTTCATCTTTTGCTGCAGAGAGTATAATCAATCTGATTTTGGTGTTGACCATCTGGTGATGTCCATATGTAGAGTCTTCTCTTCTGTTGTTGGAGTGAGTAGCTGTTCCCTTGTACAGAGGATCCTCCTAACCCAGGGATTGAACCCTGGTTTCCTCCATTGCAGGTGATTCTTTATCCTTTGAGCCACCAGGGAAGCCCCTTAAATATCTACTGCAGTACTAATCTTATTTTAACTTTGAAATAGGTTGAAAAAGAATCTTAGCAACATTCAAAGAGTCTGTTAGATTTCTAGCAATCCTCCACATTGTACACTTGTTGCACAGTAAGTTTGCACACATCATTTGAAATTTCCATTTTTTTTCCTGTCACTTATTCAACCTACTTAGAGAAGCCTCAAAATTTCCATGCTCTTACACAAGCCACCCAAATGTTCAGGACTTTGGTTGTAACCAGGAAGTTATATGAAGTTAACCAGGATACATGTGTATATTCTGAGGATCTGAAAGGATCTAAACTTGCATTGACTGAAGTATGCAACATGGCCTCTCTTTGAGTCAGAAGTAGTTATCCCTCTGTTCATACTATCAAAGTATCTCTTTATCACTTTTAACAGGGGTGATCAATTTCCAGCTGAGCTATTTCAATCCTAAAAGATGATGCTATTAAAGTGCTACACTTTGCCAGCAAATTTGGAAAACTCAGCAGTGGCATAACGGCTGGAAAAGGTCAGTTTTCATTCAAATCCTAAAGAAGGGCAATGCTAAAAAATATTCAAACTACCATACAATTGTCCTCATTTCACATGCTAGCTAGGTAATGCTCAAAATACTTCAAGGTAGGCTTCAACAGCATGTAAGCAAAGAACTTCTCCATGTACAAACTGGATTTATAAAAGACAGAAAAGTGAAAGTGAAGTCGCTCAGCCATGTCCGACTCTTCACAACCCGGTGGACTGCAGCCCACCAGGCTCCTCTGCCCATTGGATTCTCCAGGCAAGAATACTGGAGTGGGTTGCCATTTCCTTCTCCAGGGGATCTTCCAGACCCAGGAATCAAACCCAGGTCTCCCACATTACAGGCAGATGCAGGCAGACACTTTAACCTCTGAGCCACCAGGAAGCCAGAGAGAAAGTGAAAGTGGAAGTTGCTCAGTCTTGTCTGACTCTTTGCAACCCCATGGACTATTCTTCAGACCAGAATACTGGAGTGTGTAGCCTTTCCCTTCTCCAGGGGATCTTCCCAACACAGGGATAAAACCCATGTCTGCTGCATTGTGGGTGGATTCTTTACCAACTGAGCCACAAGAGGGATCAGAGATTAAATTGCCAACATCTGGTGGATCATAGAAAAAGCAACAGAATTCCAGAAAAAAAAACATCTACTTCTGCTTCCCTTACTGTGCTAAAGCCTTTGACTGTGTGGATCACAGCAAACTGTGGAAAATTCTTAAAGGGATGGGAATATCAGACACTTTGTGCCTCCAGAGAAACCTGTATACAGATCAAGAAGCAATGTTTAGAACCAGACATGGAACAAAAGACTAGTTCAAAATTGGGAAAGGACTACAACAAGGATATATTTTATCACTCTTCTTGTTTAACTTCTATGCAGAGTACATCATGTGGAATGCCAGGCTGGATAAATCACAAGCTGGTATCAAGATTCCTGGGAGAAATATCAATAGCCTCACATATGTAGATGATACCACTATAAGGAAACTATAAAAAAGCTGAAACTCCAATATCTTGGCCACCTCATGTGAAGAACTGACTTATTTGAAAAGACCCTGATGCTGGGAAAGATTGAAGATGGGAGGAGAAGGGGACAACAGAGGATGAGATGGTTGGATAACATCACAGACTCAATGGACATGAGTTTNCATGTGAAGAACTGACTTATTTGAAAAGACCCTGATGCTGGGAAAGATTGAAGATGGGAGGAGAAGGGGACAACAGAGGATGAGATGGTTGGATAACATCACAGACTCAATGGACATGAGTTTGAGTAAACTCCAGGAGTTGGTGATGGACAAGGAGGCCTGGTATGCTGCAGTCCATGGGGTTGCAAAGAGTCGGACATGACTGAGTAACTGAACTGAACTGAACCATAATAATGGCAGAAATGAACAGGAACTTTGAGCCTCTTGATGAAGGTGAAAGAGGAGAGCGAGAAAGCTAGCCTAAAGCTCAACATTCAAAAAACTAAGATCACAGTATCTGGTGCCATCACTTCATGACAAATAGATTAGGTAAAAGTGGAAACAGTGACATTTTACTTTCTTGGACTTCAAAATCACTAGATGGTAACTGAAGCCATGAAATTAAAAGACACTTTCCCCTTGGAAGCAAACCTATGACAAAACTAGACAGTGCATTAAAAGGTAGAGATAGCACTTTGTCAACCAAGGCCCTTATAGTCAAAACTATGGTTTTTCCAGTAGTCATGTACAGATGTGAGAGTCAGACTTTAAAGAAGGCTGAGTGACAAAGAATTGACACCTTCGTTTGATGGTGCTGGAGAAGATTCTTGTCTGTTCCATGGACTGCAAAGAGATCAAAGCAGTCAAATACTAAAAGTCAGTCTTGAATATTCACTGGAAGGACTGATGTTGAAGCTGAAACTCCAATACTTTGGCCACCTGATATAAAGAGCCAACTCACTGGAATGACCCTGATGGTGGGAAAGACTGAAAGTAAAATTCAGTTCAGTTCAGTCACTCAGTCCTGTCTGACTCTTTGCGACCCCATGAATCGCAGCATGCCAGGCCTCCCTGTCCATCACCAACTCCCGGAGTTCACTCAAATTCATGTCCATCGAGTCGGTGATGCCATCCAGCCATCTCATCCTCTATCGTCCCCATCTCCTCCTGCCTGCAACCCCTCCCAGCATCAGGGTCTTTTCCAATGAGTCAACTCTTCGCATGAGGTGGCCAAAGTACTGGAGTTTCAGCTTTAGCATCAGTCCTTCCAATGAGCACCCAGGACTAATCTCCTTTAGAATGGACTGGTTGGATCTCCTTGCAGTCCAAGGGACTCTCAACAGTCTTATCTAATAACATAGTTCAAAAGCTTCAATGTTTTGGCATTCAGCTTTCTTCACAGTATAGCTCTCACATCCATACATGACCACTGGAAAAACCATAGGCTTGACTAGATGGGACATTTGTTGGCAAAGTAATGTCTCTGCTTTTCAATATGCTATCTAGGTTGGTCATAACTTTCCTTCCAAGAAGTAAGCATCTTTTAATTTCATGGCTGCAGTCACCATCTGCAGTGATTTTGGAGCCCACAAAAATAAAGTCTGACACTGTTTCTACTGTTTCCCCATCTATTTCCCATGAAGTGATGGGGCCAGGTGCCATGATCTTAGTTTTCTGAATGTTGAACTTTAAGCCAACTTTTTCACTCTCCTCTTTCACTTTCATCAAGAGGCTCTTTAGTTCCTCTTCACTTTCTGCCATAAGGGTGGTGTCATCTGCATATCTGAGGTTATTGATATTTCTCCTGGCAATCTTGAAAGTAAAATTCAGTTCAGGTCAGCCCCTCAGTCACGTCTGACTCTTTGCGACCCCATGAATCGCAGCATGCCAGGCCTCCCTGTCCATCACCAACTCCCAGAGTTCACTCAGACTCACATCCATCGAGTCAATGATGCCATCCAGCCATCTCATCCTCTGTCATCCCCTTCTCTTCCTGCCCCCAATCGCTCCCAGCATCAGAGTTGCCGGGAGCCAGTGTGAGGAATCCCACCCGTGACAAGGTCATGCGGCAGAGATCTGATGGACAAGGCGATTCAGATCTCAGGGTTTCCCCCTGGTATTTCCTGAGCATGTACCCCAGAAATCAAAATCTGCTGGCCTTTGTACTCTGTTTTTCCACTCTTCTGACACACTCTGGAAAAAGTCAACTCAGGGCTTTAGTCTTCTGCATTTGAAAGGGATGTTTCAGTTAACCCCCCTCTGACAACACTCTAGCTTGCCTAACAGTTTCCCCCAGACCTCTTACAGCTTGTGAATTGATTACAGCCCCCCAACTGCGAGAGGCACAAAACTTAAAAGCTCTTAAAGATACAGAGCCTTTTCTAGAGAATTAAAAATCATATTGGTGATGGGTTTTCACTGTTAACTCAATGATTGCCACCAGGCCTCCATATTCTTTATCTTTAAGGCACCTGGGAGGATGTTAATAAATGTAAATGGGATTTGGAAAAAGATATATAGTAGTTTTGATGTTAGCAACACTAGACTTTTGAGTTACTTTTCTTTTGTTATAAATCACTGTACTCCTTTTACTTGTTATAAATTGCTGTATCTTTGCTATGTAAGAATGTAACTTTATTTAGCGCTGAGAGTGACACCAGACTTTGGGAAGATCAACACAAATAAGTCTTATGGTTGACAAACCTTTATCAGAAAAAAGGCTGTAAAATGTTAATTGGCCCTCTGGCCATAAGATGATGTAAATCACCTAAGACCTGTGTATACAATTAGGGATGCAGAGAGAAAGCCTGGTTTTGATAAGAGTCTGGGCTGTTAACTCTGCATANCGCTGAGAGTGACACCAGACTTTGGGAAGATCAACACAAATAAGTCTTATGGTTGACAAACCTTTATCAGAAAAAAGGCTGTAAAATGTTAATTGGCCCTCTGGCCATAAGATGATGTAAATCACCTAAGACCTGTGTATACAATTAGGGATGCAGAGAGAAAGCCTGGTTTTGATAAGAGTCTGGGCTGTTAACTCTGCATAACTTTGTGTTACCCATTGATCTCCATGTATTATCAAAAGTATAAAAGGCCTTCTGAACAATAAAGGATGGACTAGTTTCTTGGACTAGTCTCTTGGCCTAGTTTCTTGGGAATCTGGCTCCCCCCATGTCTCTCTCTCTCCTTTGCTCTCTCTCCCTCCCTCTCCTTTTCCGGCTGATTTCTCATCTGGAGCAGGGCGGCTCACCATGTCTACTTACTTGCCCTGGCTTCTAAGACCCGCGCGAAAGGGAGCCTAAGGTGGGGCACCCTTCAATATTCAAGTGGGCACCGGTGGCCTAACATAGATGGTGCAAACTTCTTGTCTTGAAGTTTTATTGGTTTTCCCCATAAGCCAAGTTATTCAGCCTCTTTTCTCCACTAAATTTTCCTACTACACTATTTCTGCCTAATCTAATCTTATATTAATAAATAAATAAGCTTTCCTCACCTACGCCTTCCATGCTTCAAATTTCCCTGGATCCACTGGGGCTGGACCCCAGCACAGAGTCTTTTCTAATGAGTCAACACTTCACATGAGGTGGCCAAAGTACTGGAGTTTCAGCTTTAGCATCATTCCTTCCAAAAAAATCCCAGGGCTGATCTCCTTCAGAATGGACTGGTTGGATCTCCTTGCAGTCCAAGGGACTCTCAAGAG
>SJYH01003799.1:534129-556512 GCA_006408735.1 Sylvicapra grimmia
AAGTTTTTACCTCCTTACCTTAAATCTCACAATAAATCCTTTTTTCTTTTCATTCTTCTATAATAATTTTTTCTTTTTTTCTTCCTCTTGAGCTTGTTTCTGTAAACACCAGTCACTTGAAATTGAATATCCAGAGATTAGGCATTTTAAGAATATATTTTATCTTACTAAATTATACTAATATATATTCATATCTGCTGTTCTCTATAATGATATATTTGGGAAATCAAATATCCTTAAAAGAAAAGTTTACTATAATAAATACAGTCTACTCTATTGTCACCCTGCTTATTTAAATTATATGCAGAGTACATCATGAGAAACGCTGGGCCAGAAGAAGCACAAGCTGGAATCAAGATTTCTGGGAGAGATATCAGTAACCTCAGATGCAGATGTCACCACCCTTATGGCAGAAAGTGAAGAGAAACTAAAAAGCCTCTTGATGAAAGTGAAAGTGGAGAGTGAAAAAGTTGGCTTAAAGCTCATCATTCAGAAAATGAAGATCATGGCATCTGATCCTATCACTTCATGGGAAATAGATGGGGAAACAGTGGAAACAGTGTCAGGCTTTATTTTGGTTAAAGCGTCTGCCTCCAATGCAGGAGACCAGGGTTCGATCCCTGGGTTGGGAAGATCTCCTGGAGAAGGAAATGGCAACCCACTCCAGTATTCTTGCCTGGAGAATCCCATGGACAGAGAAGCCTGGTAGGCTACAGTCCATGGGGTCGCAAATAGTCGGACACGACTGAGTGACTTCACTAAAATCACTGCAGCTGGTGACTGCAGCCATGAAATTAAAAGACGCTTACTCCTTGGAAGAAAAGCTATGACCAACCTAGATAGTATATTCAAAAGTAGAGACATTACTTTGCCAACTAAGGTCCGNAAAATCACTGCTGATGGTGACTGCAGCCATGAAATTAAAAGACGCTTACTCCTTGGAAGAAAAGCTATGACCAACCTAGATAGTATATTCAAAAGTAGAGACATTACTTTGCCAACTAAGGTCCGTCTAGTCAAGGCTATGGTTTATCCAGTGGTCATGTATGCATGTGAGAGTTGGACTGTGAAGAGAGCTGAGCACCAAAGAATCGATGCTTTTGAACTGTGGTTTTGGAGAAGACTCTTGAGATTCCTTTGGACTGCAAGGAGATCCAACGAGTCCATCCTGAAGGAGATCAGCCGTAAGATTTCTTTGGAGGGAATGATGCTAAAGCTGAAACTCCAGTACTTTGGCCACCTCATGCAAAATGTTGACTCATTGGAAAAGACTCTGATGCTGGGAGGGATTGGGGGCAGGAGGAGAAGAGGATGACAGAGGACAAGATGGCTGGATGGCATTACTGACTCGATGAACGTGAGTCTGAGTGAACTCCAGGAGTTGGCGATGGACGGGGAGGCCTGGCATGCTGTGATTCATGGGGTTGCAAGAGTCAGACATGACTGAGCAACTGAGCTGACTAAACTGACTCTTTACATAGTTAAATAGTGAATAGAGTTTTGTGTGTATACATAAGTTTAAGTTGTTTGTATGGTTCAGTTTGAAATTTATAGATTTACAAAAATTTTAGCTCAAGTACAATAAATGTATTTTATCAAAAAAAGTTATCTTGAGCATTACTGAGCTAATAGGACATCAAAATAACATTCATGACAAACAAACATGATTTGCAGTCAACAAATTGTGAAAGCAATTTAGGATGGGATTAGGGGGAAGGAGAGTTAATACACACTATAGCAGTAGAAGTCTTCAAATTACCTTCTGAACAAGGCTGCTGATTGCTCCTTTCATCTCTTCTTGTGAACTTGTGTTCCCTTAAAAAGAGAATCAATGGAGTATGACAGTTGGCAATTTGATATAAGTTTTTGTGCCTAAACAATGTATACTTTGGCTAAATTACATGTTGTTTCCATATATGGGCTTCCCTGGTAGCTCAGCTGGTAAAGAATCCACCTGCAATGCAGGAGACTCTGATTTGATTCCTGGGTTGGGAAGATCCACTGCAGAAGGGATAGGCTACCCACTCCAGTATCCATGGACTTTCCTGGTGACTCAGATAGTAAAAAATCCACCTGTAATGTGGGAAACCTGGGTTTGACCCCTGGGTTGGAAAGCTCCCCTGGAGGAGGGCATGGCAACCCACTCCAGTACTCTCACCTAGAGAATCCCCATGGACAGAGGGGCCTGGAGGGCTACAGTCCATGAGGTCACAAAGAGTCAGACACAACTGAGCAACTAAGCACAGCACAGCACTACTACAAAGTAGGCTCAGCTGCGCCCCCAGTCAATCCCCCAGCAGTTATAATTTCCTCCATATCCATCAACGTTCAAAACCTCCATCACTACACCCACCAAATTCTCTGCAGCTGCTTGTGGTGGACTCCACCACCTCCACTCCTGCTGGCATCGCTGCTACTGAAGCTGGAATTGCTGGCAACATGACTATGTTGATAACCTCTGGCACAAATCTGCCTCAGAATCTACTACTCTTCTAATGTCTATGGCTGCTCCCCTTGTAGAAGTGTTGATATGCCACCTTTTCAAATGACAGGGGCACTTTTTGTTTAGCTTCCACAAAAAAGATCCAACAAATCTTTGGTCCTATTTATGATTCTTTAAAGAACAAGCTGGCAAGGCCAAGATTTCCTACACATCCTGTACAGTCAAGGCAATGCATATTTTCTTTCAATATCATTCTTCTATGGAAAAAGCAAATTAGCCAAGATGGCGAGTTCAGGCTGTCTTCTCCCATGTTTTGTAAATAATGACTATGTAAAAGCTGAGAGCACTTGTAGCACTGTGCATGCCAGTCACAAGGTACTCACATGCTCACAAGCTACTTTATGCTGTCCTGATATATGGGCTCCACCTGAAAGTGGTGGCCTTTCTGTTGCATCACAGCCATGTCTGCTGAGTCAGCCACAAGAGGAGAGAATATAGCATGTATACTGCTACAGCTGCTGCATCAGCTAGGTGAGAATGCTGTTATGGCCGCTGCACCAGCCAGGAGAGAGGTTGGGTTGTGTTACCTCATGCTATGGCTGCTGCTATGCCTGCTGCATCAGCTGGAAGAGAATAAATGTGTCTGCAGCTCCTACAGTTCCTTGAGTCTTCTTCCATCCTCTTAGCCCATAACTTGCCCACCAGTGAGCAGTGCAAACACTGTGAAGAGCAAGACAACCGGCTCTGTGAGGAGGATGAAGAGCGATACAATTCTGAAAATCAAAATTGGTAACTTGTTTCCCATTGAAAATGTCCAGTCCTCTCGCTTCTATTGCTCTGGTCACTAGAATCGGGCTTTTCCCTAAGAGGAATTTGTGAAGTTTTCTTAATCATCTCTTTAAGATCATTCTCCCTGGGTCCTGGTTCAAGCATGTCCTTCATGGTTTAAATAATTATTCAGGAATCTGCACCCTTTTCAGTTCAGTTCAGTCGCTCAGTTGTGTCTGACTCTTTGCGACCCCATGAATCGCAGCATGCCAGGCCTCCCTGCCCATCACCAACTCCCAGAGTTCACTCAGACTCACGTCCATCGAGTCAGTGATGCCATCCAGCCATNTTCCTCCATATCCATCAACGTTCAAAACCTCCATCACTACACCCACCAAATTCTCTGCAGCTGCTTGTGGTGGACTCCACCACCTCCACTCCTGCTGGCATCGCTGCTACTGAAGCTGGAATTGCTGGCAACATGACTATGTTGATAACCTCTGGCACAAATCTGCCTCAGAATCTACTACTCTTCTAATGTCTATGGCTGCTCCCCTTGTAGAAGTGTTGATATGCCACCTTTTCAAATGACAGGGGCACTTTTTGTTTAGCTTCCACAAAAAAGATCCAACAAATCTTTGGTCCTATTTATGATTCTTTAAAGAACAAGCTGGCAAGGCCAAGATTTCCTACACATCCTGTACAGTCAAGGCAATGCATATTTTCTTTCAATATCATTCTTCTATGGAAAAAGCAAATTAGCCAAGATGGCGAGTTCAGGCTGTCTTCTCCCATGTTTTGTAAATAATGACTATGTAAAAGCTGAGAGCACTTGTAGCACTGTGCATGCCAGTCACAAGGTACTCACATGCTCACAAGCTACTTTATGCTGTCCTGATATATGGGCTCCACCTGAAAGTGGTGGCCTTTCTGTTGCATCACAGCCATGTCTGCTGAGTCAGCCACAAGAGGAGAGAATATAGCATGTATACTGCTACAGCTGCTGCATCAGCTAGGTGAGAATGCTGTTATGGCCGCTGCACCAGCCAGGAGAGAGGTTGGGTTGTGTTACCTCATGCTATGGCTGCTGCTATGCCTGCTGCATCAGCTGGAAGAGAATAAATGTGTCTGCAGCTCCTACAGTTCCTTGAGTCTTCTTCCATCCTCTTAGCCCATAACTTGCCCACCAGTGAGCAGTGCAAACACTGTGAAGAGCAAGACAACCGGCTCTGTGAGGAGGATGAAGAGCGATACAATTCTGAAAATCAAAATTGGTAACTTGTTTCCCATTGAAAATGTCCAGTCCTCTCGCTTCTATTGCTCTGGTCACTAGAATCGGGCTTTTCCCTAAGAGGAATTTGTGAAGTTTTCTTAATCATCTCTTTAAGATCATTCTCCCTGGGTCCTGGTTCAAGCATGTCCTTCATGGTTTAAATAATTATTCAGGAATCTGCACCCTTTTCAGTTCAGTTCAGTCGCTCAGTTGTGTCTGACTCTTTGCGACCCCATGAATCGCAGCATGCCAGGCCTCCCTGCCCATCACCAACTCCCAGAGTTCACTCAGACTCACGTCCATCGAGTCAGTGATGCCATCCAGCCATCTCATCCTCCATCACCCCCTTCTCCTCCTGCCCCCAATCCCTCCCAGCATCAGAGACTTTGCCAATGAATCAGCTCTTCGCATGAGGTGGCCAAAGTACTGGAGTTTCATCTTTAGCATCATTCCTTCCTGTACCCTTTTGGGCTCCACAAACACTAAGGTCAAGAAATTCTTTCCTGATGTATTTGCTTATCCGACTCTTTTGATGTGATGTTCTCAAAGGTAGCTTCCCTGGTGGCAAGGTGGTAAAGCATCTGTCTGCAATGCGGGAATCCCGGGTTCAATCCCTGTGTTGGGAAGATCTCCTGGAGAAGGAAATGGCAACTCACAGTATTCTTGCCTGGAGAATCCCACAGACAGAGGAGCATGGTGGGCTACAGTCCACGGGGTCCGGTCGCAAAGAGTCGGACAAGACTGAGCGACTTCACTTTCACTTTCACTTTCTCAAAGGTAGAGCTGACATTCCTACAACCAAAAAGATGTATTCGTGATTTCATCAAGAAATCATGAGCAAGTACCTGTATTTTCTTAGGGAAAGGAGTGCTAAAAATGTTTTGGTAAACTTCCTTCAGTAACATACTATCTTGTTCAAATATTCTATATATCTGAGCTTTATATCTCATATCAGTATCAGATTCACTTTACCCAATACCTGATATTTGTGGAACTTTAATATTTTCTCTTTCCTTCATGTTTACCATGCCTCCAGGAGTAGCTAGCATGTCCCGTCCACATTCTAAGTATCAAAACTGATAGCCACTATCAGCATCACCATAAATGTTGTAAGGACTATCTTCAGAACATTATGAAAAATTTCTGGCTTCCTTATAGATTGGTACTGCCAAATTTCTCTTACTGGTGCTAATAGCAAGGAGACTGGATATTGTTGGCAGAGACCATATTTTGCATTTTCTTTCCTGGCTCTCAAAAACTCTCCTTGACCATGTGAGTAAATTTGATTCAAGATCTGCAAGAGAAATGCTGCAAGTTTTAGAAATGTTGTTTGAGTAGAAGACATCAAGTGTTTTGTTTGTTTGTTTGTTTTATCTTTTGTAAAATGAACAGCACAGTTTTGCAATGGAGCCAAGTGAGTATAAAAACAAATAAGATTGATGTTTCCTATAATAATTTCTCCCATTTCAACATCAACAAAACTTTCAATGTGTAGGAAACAACTTTTGCCTCAATTTAAAGGTCATATTTCTCAGTTAATCCCAGTGTTATATTTAGAAAAAAGTTCCTATTAAAAATATTAACTTGGTAGAAATGGTTTTGACCAAACATCTTCATCTATTTGTTACTCCAGTGATTGCTTCCACCTTATTCAAATTTTTCAAAGCCACATCTGTCACCATGGCAATCAGTATTGTCATAGACACCCCCTTCCTTATCATCAAACCTTCCCTTCAGTCACTTGACAATCACTGAAGGATCTAGACTTCCCTCTTGAATAGTATGAGATTCAAAATGCTGCCTGTGTCCTTATCTTTACTAGAACTCCACCCTAAATTCTCTTTATAGTGTGTAGGAACCTTGTTAGATTCATGTTAGGTCCATGTCAAGGTAATTTTGAGTGGTAAAACAGGAGATGGCAAGAGTGATCATTGACATTTTAGGAATCAGTGAACTGAACTGGAATGGAATGGGTGAATTTAACTCAGATGACCATTACATCTACTACTGTGGGCAAGAATCCCTTATAAGAAATGGAGGAACCCTCATAGTCAACAAAAGAGTCTGAAATGCAGTACCTGGATGCCATCTCAAAAATCACAGAATGATATCTGATATTTTCCAAGGCAAGCCATTCAAAAGCACAGTAATCCAAGACTATGTCCCGACCAGTAATGCTGAAGAAGCTGAAGTTGAACAGTTCTATGAAGACTTACAAGATCTTCTGGAACTAACACTAGTGATTTTGGAGCCCAAGAAAATAGTCTCTCACTGTTTCCATTGTTTCCCCATCTATTTGCTAGGAAGTTATTGGACCAGATGCCATGATCTTAGTTCTTTTAATGTTGAGTTTTTAGCAAGCTTTTCACTCTCCTCTTTCACTTTCATCAAGAGGCTCTTTAGTTCTTCTTGCTTTTTGCCATAAGGATGGTGTTATCTGCATATCTGAAGTTACTGATATTTCTCCCAGCAATCTTGATTCCAGCTTTTGCTTCATCCAGCTCAGCATTTTGCATGATGTACTCTGCATGTAAGTTAAATAAGCAGGGTAATAATATACAGTCTTGACATATGCCTTTCCCAATTTGGAACCAGTCCATTGTTCCATGTGTGGTTGTATCTATCTGGTGCTTCTTGACCTGCATACACATTTCTTAGGAGGCAGGGAGAAGGTAGCCTGGTATTCTCATCTCTTTAAGAATTTTACAGTTTGTTGCAATTCACACAGTTAAAGGCTTACAGTTCAGTTCAGTTCAGTCACTCAATCGTGTCTGACTCTTTGCGACCTCATGAACTGCAGCACGCCAGCCTCCCTGTCCATCACCAACTCCCAGAGTTCACTCAAACTCACATCCATCGAGTAGGTGATGCCATCCAGCCATCTCATCCTCTGTCGTCCCCTTCTCCTCCTGCCCTCCCTCCCGGCATCAGAGTTTTTTCCAATGAGTCAACTCTTCGCATGAGGTGGCCAAAGTACTGGAGTTTCAGCTTTAGCATCAGTCCTTCCAAAGAAATCCCAGGGCTGATCTCTTTCAGAATGGACTGGATGGATCTCCTTGCAATCCAAGGGACTCTCAAGAGTCTTCTCCAACACCACAGTTCAAAAGCATCAATTCTTCAGTGCTCAGCTTTCTTCACAGTCCAACTCTCACATCCATACATGACTACTGGAAAAACCATAGCCTTGACTAGATGGATATTTGTTCACATAGTAATGTCTCTGCTTTTTAATATGCTATCTAGGTTGTTCATAGCTTTCTTTCCAAGGAATAATCGTCTTTTAATTTCATGGCTGCAATCACCATCTAAGCAGAAGTAGATGTCACAAAAAGTCAGACATGACTGAGTGACTGGACCGAACTGAATGGAACCCTGAACTGTCTTTATCATAGATTTTTTACTAATTTCTTTGTGCCTTGAGTGAGAAGAAATATAATACCCTTTGTGGTTCTACTTCCTTGACTGATATTATCTGTAGAATTCAGGTATGCACAAACTGCTGGCCCAGAGGAAGTGAATTTTCTACCATCACAGGATCCATCCATAAAGAGTAGAGAACTTGAAATCTCCCTCTGCTGATGAGTACATTTGATTAACAGTAAAGGTGCTCTCATTTGAGAACTGTGGCTCTCTAACATGTATAGAATTTTCCTCCAAAAAATAAGGTCTCCAGATATATAACCATGCTTGAAAGAAATGTCTTGGAATAATTTACAATACAAAAAAAAATTTATAACATCACTCAATGAACATAAGTTTGGCTAAAAAAAGCATTTAATAAATGTGTAAGTTAATATTTTATAAATTTTCTAAATAAATGTTAAATTACTTAATTTAAAAAGCCTCTTCAAATGTGTTTCACTGATAATTCTCTAATCACAGTATCATCTCTGTTTAAGCATTATACTGTATATTTCAGTCAGAAAGACTAATTGAGGTTTTATAATTTTTTTTTCTTGTTTATTATATTCTGAGCTCCAGTATGACTTAATGGTCTATTGTTTGTGATAAGGGGTAAAGTTTTTGGCTACTAGACAGAGAACTGTGAATTTCTTAATGTTCTGAATGTAGCATAACGCCATAATGTAATTGTGCAAAGTCAAAACAATAATTTTAGAGATTGGCTTGGATTTCAATTTTCCCTACAAATAGGTTTATGTTGAATATTACATGCAGTTAGAATTACTATAACTATGTGGGTTTTCGAGAATATTTTATAAATAAATTCACAGATAATACATCTTGACATATTCAAGGTTGAAAACTGACAATTGCAGGGCAAAATCTTTCAGTTCAGTAAGTTCAGTTGCTCAGTTATGCCTGACTCTTTGCAACCCCTTGAATCACAGCATGCCAAGCCTCCCTATCCATCACCAACTCCCAGAGTTCACTCAAACTCAAGTTCATCGAGCTGGTGATGGCATCCAGCCATCTCATCCCCTGTCATCCCCTTTTCCTCCTGCCCCCAATCCCTCCCAGCATCAGGGTCTTATCCAATTAGTCAACTGTTCACATGAGGTGACCAAAGTATGAGTTTCAGCTTTAGCATCAGTCCTTCCAATGAACACCCAGGACTGATCTCCTTCAGGATGGACTGGTTGGATCTCCTTGCAGTCCATGGGACTCTCAAGAGTCTTCTCCAACACCACAGTTCAAAAGCATCAATTCTTCGGCTCTCAGTGTTGTTCACAGTCCAACTCTCACATCCATACATGACCACAGGAAAAACCATAGCCTTGACTAGACGGACCTTTGTTAGCAAAGTAATGTCTCTGCTTTTGAATATGCTATCTAGGTTGGTCATAAATTTCCTTCCAAGGAGTAAGAGTCTTTTAATTTCATGGCTGCAGTCACCAATTGCAGTGATTTTGGATACCAAAAAATAAAGCCTGACATTGTTTCCACTGTTTCTCATGAAGTGATGGGACCAGATGCCATGATCTTCGTTTTCTGAAAGTTGAGCTTCAAGCCAACTTTTTCACTCTCCACTTTCACTTTCATCAAGAGGCTTTTTAGTTTCTCTTCACTTTCTGCCATAAGGGTGGTGTCATCAGCATATCTGAGGTTATTGATATTTCTCCCGCCAATCTTGATTCCAGCTTGTGCTTCTTCCAGCCCAGCATTTCTCATGATGTACTCTGCATATAAGTTAAATAAGCAGGGTGTCAATGTACAGCCTTGGCATACTCCTTTTCCTATTTGGAACCAATCTCTTGTTCCATGTCCAGTTCTAACTGTTGCTTCCTGACTTGCATATAGGTCTCTCAAAAGGCAGGTCAGGTGGTCTGGTATTCTTATCTCTTTCAGAGTTTTCCACAGTTTATTGTGATCCACACAGTCAAAGGCTTTGGAATAGTCAATAAAGCAGAAATAGATGTTTCTCTAGAACTCTCTTGCTTTTTTCATGATCCACCAGATGTTGGCAATTTGATCTCTGGTTCCCCTGTCTTTTCTAAAACCAGCTTGAACATCTGGAAGTTCACAGTTCATGTATTGCTGAAGCCTGGCTTGGAGAATTTTGAGCATTACTTTTCTGGTGTGTGAGATGAGTACAATTGTGCGGTAGTTTGAGCATTCTTTGGCATTGCCTTTCTTTGGGTTTGGAATGAAAACTGACCTTTTCCAGTCCTGTGGGCACTGCTGAGTTTTCTAAATTTGCTGGCATATTGAGTACAGCACTTTCACAGCATCATCTTTCAGGATTTGAAATAGCTCAACTGGAATGCCATCACTTCCACTAGCTTTGTTCATAGTGATGCTTTCTAAGGCCCACTTGACATCACATTCCAGGATATCTGGCTCTAGATGAGTGATCACACCATCGTGATTACTTTGTTGTGAAGATCTTTTTTGTACAGTTCTTCTGTGTATTCTTGTCACCTCTTCTTAATAGCTTCTGCTTCTGTTAGGTCCATACCATTTTTGTCCTTTATTGAGCCCATCTTTCCATGAAATGTTCCCTTGGTATCTCTAATTTTCTTGAAGAGACCTCTAGTCTTTCTCATTCTGTTCTTTACCTCTATTTCTTTGCATTGATTGCTGAAGAAGGCTTTCTTATCTCTTCTTGCTATTCTTTGGAACTCTGCATTCAGATGCTTATATCTGTCCTTTTCTCCTTTGCTTTTCACATCTTTTCACAGCTATTTGTAAGGCCTCCTCAGACAGACAGTTGCTTTTTTGCATTTCTTTTCCATGGGGAAGGTCTTGATCCCTGTCTCCTGTATGATATCACGAACCTCAGTCCATAGTTCATCAGGCACTCTATCTATCAGATCTAGTCCCTTAAATCGATTTCTCACTTCCTTGTATAATCATAAGGGATTTGATTTAGGTCATACTTATATGGTATAGTGGTTTATCCTACTTTCTTCAATTTGAGTCTGAATTTGGCAATAAGGAGTTCAAGATCTGAGCTACAGTCAGCTCCTGGTCTTGTTTTTGCTGACTGTATAGAGCTTCTCCATCTTTGGCTGTAAAGAGTACAATCAATTTGATTTCAATGTTGACCATCTGGTGATGTCCATGTGTAGAGTCGTCTCTTGTGTTGTTGGAAAAGAGTGTTTGTTATGACCAGTGCATTCTCTTGGCAAAACTCTATTAGCCTTTGCCCTGCTTCATTCTGTACTCCAAGGCCAAATTTGCCTGTTATTCCAGGTGTTTCTTGACTTCCTACTTTTGCATCCAGTCCCCTATATTAAAAAGGATATCTTTTTTGGGTGTTGGTTCTAAAAGGTCTTGTAGGTCTTCATGGAACCATTCAACTTTAGTTTCTTCAGCATTACTGTTTATGGCAGAGGCTTGGATTATTGTGATATTGAATGATTTGCCTTGGAAATGAGCTGAAATCATTCTATCATTTTTGAGATTGCATCCAAGTACTGCATTTCGGACTCTTTTGTTGACCATGATGGCTGCTCCATTTCTTCTAAGGGATTCCTTCCCACAATAGTAGATATAATGGTAATCTGAGTTAAAATCACCCATTCCAGTCCATTTTAGTTCGCTGATTACTATAATGTCGACGTTCACCCTTGTCATCTCTTGTTTGACCACTTCCAATGTGACTTGATTCATGGACCTAACATTCCAGGTTCCTATGCAATATTGCTCTTTACAGCATTGGACCTTACTTCTATCACCAGTCACATTCACAGCTGAGTATTGTTTTTGCTTTGACTCCATCCCTTCATTCTTTCTGGAATTATTTCTCTACTGATCTCCAGTAGCATATTGGGCACCTACCAACCCGGGGAGTTCCCCTTTCAGTATCCTATCATTTTGCTTTTTCATGCTATTTATGGGGTTCTCAAGGCAAGAATACTTTACCCTCTTTTTATGTGTTGCAAATAAAGTACATCTGTAAATGCTACATGTTAATGGATTTCCATAATTGTAAATCTATAACTATTTTTTTTAGGTTTCAAAATGCAGTGAAGAAAATCACAAGTCTAGTGCAAAAGACATTATTTTCTTAGTGATCTTTCTTGGATTGTGCACAGATGAAGTATAACCAGTACTTTTTGCTTTTTGTTCCTTTGGAATTGATAAAGGATAATACTATTTAATTTTTAGAATTATCTGATTTTTCATATTGTTAAAGACTTATAAAATACATATTCAGGCTATTACCTTACAGATAAAGAAATAGGGATCAAGAAGTTAACTGACTTGCCAGTTCCAAGCTTGCAATCTAGTAACACATTTAATAGAATAAGTTAAGATGCTTGATTCCTCTGTCACTGAAACATTCTGTACAAGATACCACCTTTCCTTTTAAATTAACATTAATTCACAATAAATAGATATTTTACATAGATACTATTATTCCTTTAATTCAGCCTTCTCTTCTTACAATGGTCACAACTTCTGGATTAACTGAGAAAATATAAGATTTCTTCTTTATATTCTGAGTACACAGCTTTCCCAATCTCCACCTTATATGAAATTTGCTCCCTCTACCAAAACCCAATGAATAAGAGAAAATTAATTTCTTTTCTTACCCAGTTATTCAGAAATTTCCCAGAAACAAATAAAGTAAAAGGTTTTATAAGATGAGGCATATGCTTAAAAGTTTTGTGTTTGATGGGAATTCAAGCATTCTTGGTAAAGAATATTTAAATATGGGAATGTACTCTATTTCAACATACAGATTTCCTCCAGTTCAGTCACTCAGTCATGTCTGACTCTTTGTGCCCCCATGAACCGCAGCATGCCAGGCTTCCCTTTCCATCACCAACTTCCGGAGTTCACCCGAACTAATGTCCATTGAGTCGGTGATGCCATCCAGCCATCTCATCCTCTGTCATCCCCTTCTCCTCCTGCCTTCAGTCTTTCCCAGCATCAGAGTCTTTTCAAATGAGTGTGCTCTTCGCATAAGGTGGCCAAAGTATTGGAGTTTCAGCTTCAACATCAGTCCTTCCAATGAACACCCAGGACTGATCTCCTTTAGGATGGACTGGTTGGATCTCCTTGCAGTCCAAGGGACTCTCAAGAGTCTTGTCCAACACCACAGTTCAAAAGCATCAATTCTTCGGTGCTCAGCTTTCTTTACAGTCCAACTCTCACATCCATACATGACTACTGGTAAAACCATGCTGCTGCTAAGTCACTTCAGTCGTGTCCAACTCTGTGTGACCCCATAGACAGCAGCCCACCCGGCTCTCCTGTCCCTGGGATTCTCCAGGCAAGAATACTGGAGTGGGTTGCCATTTCCTTCTCCAATGCATGAAAGTGAAAGTGAAGTCGTGTCCGACTCCTAGCGATCCCGTGGACTGCAGCCTACCAGGCTCCTCCATCCATGGGACCTTCCCGGCAAGAGTACTGAAGTGGGTTGCCATTGCCTTCTCTGTCCAGTTGCCAACTCAGCTAGTAATTGGATTAAATATGGCAATGCATGTTAAAGAGACTATTTTTCACTGTTTTTTATATGCTTCAACATAGCATGATTAAGAAGGAATAATCAAAATATTTCATAAGAAAAGTGTACTCTGGTAACTACAGAAATTGGCAGATTAACAAATTATTTTTATAATCAGGAGAGAAACTCAAATGAGATAAACTTCAATATGTAATTTAGCTTAATTTTACTTTCTGAACCCTAAGCGGCCAAGTGAAATATCAAAACATTTATCTTTATGATTATTTAAATGGATAGCAAATTTTTCCAAAACTGTACAGTGAGAGATTTAATTCAGAGAGATTAGTGGTCCCATGGTCCCTGGAACTGACTAGTTCATTCTCCCAAACTTAGATGAAATTTATTTATAGGTCCTCAGGCTTTTATTGTTTAAATTATAAATATTCCCCAAACAATCTGTTCCCCAAACTAAGTATATAAAAAATAAATGATCAGAAACAACACAAGTCTACACATACTTACATTTCTAATTCAGTGGATAATCGATTAGTTACAGGTCCCCATATCCTCACTGAGGCTGAGGTGGATCAGTGAAGAAGTCTTGTAAAGATCTTCATCTTGATAAACTATCATAACTATTTAAAACTATTTTACTATTTTTATTCATAGCCCAAGAATTGAAAGCTGTGCCACTAGATTCATATTTTTTAATTATGATTTTCAATCCCTTTAACTTTTTCCCTCCCACAGATAAAAGGAAATGATCTGATTTCCTAGATGATGGCTATGGTGAGTTACTTGCATTATTATTTTTATACTTAAATTATTAAATATAACAGATGCATTTATGCTGAAGAACTCCTTAATATAAGTGATTCCAGGAAATATCTTACCCAGGGTATAGTCACATCCATCAGTTGACTAGCTTCGGAGGTATCATACTGAGATAGTTGTATCATTAGTTATAAAAAATAATACAGTAATGTAGGGTGTTTTATTTTTTCTTAATTTGTCTATTTCCTTATTTTTGTCATCCTTTTATATTTTTCCCAAGTTCCAGCTCCTTTGTCATTAACTGTATGATTAAGAAAGAAACCATCAAGCATTTATAGAACCTCAACTGTGTGCTACTCAATATGTTCATGGATTTTTCCAAACATCTCATTTTTTTCAGCTTTACAGTTCTGTAGACTACGAAAACTGGAACCTATTATACAGAGTGAAGTAAGCCAGAAATAAAAACACCAATACAGTATACTGACACATATATATGGAATTTAGAAAGATGGCAATGATGACCCTGTATGCGAGACAGCAAAAGAGACACAGATGTATAGNAAAAAAAAAATCACTCCTCATTTTGAATGAGGAATTTAAAGTTTAAAGAAATAAAGAGTGTTGGTCAAAGTCAAACACAATAAGTTTTAGTTATGGTTTTACTCCCGACTTTCTTTCTGTAAGTCAGTCACATCATAGGTACCTATATTAAACTGGGTGCCTTGATAATATTTTCATTTA
This sequence comes from Sylvicapra grimmia, assembly GCA_006408735.1. Lineage (NCBI taxonomy): Eukaryota > Metazoa > Chordata > Mammalia > Artiodactyla > Bovidae > Sylvicapra > Sylvicapra grimmia. Next base: position 548,989 of record SJYH01003799.1, read on the forward strand.
TTTCTTTATTTCTATACAGTGATATAATCTGCTGTGATAGTGCTTGGTTTTTAATTCCTTCCCTCCCCCTTCGTCTCTTCCTCTTTCTTTCTTCTTTTCAACAGTACTGATGTGATAATAAATTTATCTTCAAAATAAAAATCTTTGGCATGTGACCTTTGGTGAGCATTTAATGATTTTTATAATGGATTCCTAAAGCATATATATGTATGTGTATATATATATATACCACAGAAACCTCCTTTCTTGATGAGAAAATAAAACTCCACAGTTATTTCTACTATCTTAATGTGATTTTTCTGTCTTCTGAGCATTTAACAGAAATATATTGGTTGAATCATAGAAATTGCCTACACAGTGGAGTCAGTATTAATATACAATTTATTATAGAATAGACAAATATTTTAAACATATTAATAGTATTTTTGAGGTCAGACAGAAAGTCTGAATGCCAGTTTCAAATGCAGTAAAAATTAAATTTATTTTCCAGTCTGCCAAAAGTCCCTATAGTCAAAGCTATGGTTTTTTTGAGAAGTCATGTACTGATGTGAGAGTTGAACTGTAAAGAAAGCCTAGCGCCAAAGAATTGATGCTTTTGAACTGTGGTGTTGGAGAAGACTCTTGAGAGTCCCTTGGACTGCAAAGAGATCAAACCAATCAATCCTAAAGGATGCTGAAGCTCCAATACTTCGGCCCCCTGATGTGAAGAACTGACTCATTCAAAAAGACCCTGATGCTGGGAAAGATTGAAGGCAGGAAGAGAAGGGGATGACAGAGGATGAGATGATTGCATGGCATCACCAAATNAGTCAAAGCTATGGTTTTTTTGAGAAGTCATGTACTGATGTGAGAGTTGAACTGTAAAGAAAGCCTAGCGCCAAAGAATTGATGCTTTTGAACTGTGGTGTTGGAGAAGACTCTTGAGAGTCCCTTGGACTGCAAAGAGATCAAACCAATCAATCCTAAAGGATGCTGAAGCTCCAATACTTCGGCCCCCTGATGTGAAGAACTGACTCATTCAAAAAGACCCTGATGCTGGGAAAGATTGAAGGCAGGAAGAGAAGGGGATGACAGAGGATGAGATGATTGCATGGCATCACCAAATTGATGCAAATCAGTTTGAACAAGCTCTGGGAGCTGGTGATAGGCAGGGAAACCTGGTGTGCTGCAGTCCGTGGGGTTGGAAAGAGTCAGACTTGAATCAGCAACAGAACTGAACTGGATCTTTCTGTTAAGTACTCACTTCTGTTTAATATTGATAAACAATTGTTTTAGGCTCTCATGATTCATGGATTATGTGCTAGCCTGAAAAAGACCATACTATTATGACAATTTACTTAAATTTATATAGATTATATACTGTCTTAGTTCCTGAGGTGCTATAACAAAGTACCACAGACTAAGTAGCTTATACACAATAAATACTGATTTCTTACAGTTCTGGAGGCTGGGAGTCTGAGATTAGTGTGCCACCATGTTAAGTGAAACTTTTCATTGTGTCCTTACATGGCAGAAAAAGAAAGAAAATGCTAGCCACTCAGTCGTGCCCAACTCTTTGTGACCCCATGGACTGCAGCCCACTAGGCTTCTCTTGAGATTTTCTGGGCAAGAGTATTGAAGTGAGTTGCCATTTTCTTTTCAAGGGGATCTTCCTAACCCAGGGATGAATCCAGGTCTCCTGCACTGCAGGCAGGTTCTTTACTGACTGAGCTATGAGGGAGGAATAATGTCATTTATTCTCATAATGTTATTTAAAAAATTCAATCCAATTTACTAGATTTCCACCATCATGACTTAAACTCCTCCCAAAGATCGTACTACTATCACCTTTGAAAGTTAAGATTTAAACAGATAAGTTTTGGTGGCAGATAAGCATTCAGACCATAGCAAATAGGCTCAAAACAGCTAGAGGTTTTAAGATTTGAATTTTCATTTGCATTATACTTGGTTGTCTATAGGAAAGTTGTTCTATCTGTTTTATTTTCTTTTTGGTATTTTAATTTAGTATACTGAAAATCCCATGGACAGAGGATCCTGGTAGGCTGCAGTCCATGGGGTCGCGAAGAGTCAGACACAACTGACTGACTTCACTTTGACTTTTCACTTTCATGTATTGGAGAAGGAGATGGCAACCCACTCCAGTATTCTAGCCTAGAGAATCCCAGGGATGGGGGAGCCTGGTGGGCTGCCATCTACGGGGTCACACAGAGTCGGACACGACTGAAATGACTTAGCAGCAGCAGCAGCATACATTCTTGATACAGTAGAACTACAATGTTCATAGCAAGATTGTTGTGAGATCAGTTAGCTTATATACATACCAGGATTTGAGCCATGTAGAAATAATTTATCCTTTGACAGCAAGATCAGGTTTTGCATCTCTGTAACAATTTGTGCTTTCCTTTTAAGCTCTAATGAAATCAGTTAATATTAAAAGTCTTTTAAAATGTCATTAGTGAATCATAAGCACCTAAAATACAAATTTTGTCTGTTTTGTGTTGGAGAAGACTCTTGAGAGTCCCTTGGACTGCAAGGAGATCCAACCAGTCCATTCTGAAGGAGATCAACCCTGGGATTTCTTTGGAAGGAATGATGCTAAAGCTGAAACTCCAGTACTTTGGCCACCTGATGCGAAGAGTTGACTCATTGGAAAAGACTCTGATGCTGGGAGGGATTGGGGGCAGGAGGAGAAGGGGACGACCAAGGATGAGATGGCTGGATGGCATCACGGACTCGCTGGACATGAGTCTGAGTAAACTCCGAGAGATGGTGATGAACAGGGAGGCCTGGCGTGCTGCGATTCATGGGGTCGCAGAGTCGGACACGACTGAGCGACTGAACTGAACTGAACTGAACTGAATTTGTGTTTAATCCCCGTCTACTAAGTAGATTTCTGACACATAGTAAAATTTCAATGAAAATTTACTACATAAATAATAATTCTGGTGTTTCCAGTTCTGCGTGTAAGAAGTTTAGAAGCCAGCACTTTGCCCAACAAGTAAAAGTTAAACAACTGAAAAATCCTTCAATCCTAAAATCTCCCATAGAGATGAGAACACAGGCACAGTAATGCTTACAAGGGAGACCAGATGGACAAATACAGAGAATAGCAACTTACCAAAGCAGAAATGGGGAGAAACTGCCGTGGGCACCAGTGCCCAAGTAGGAAACCAGAACTGCATTTGCCATATTGCTGGAGGTTAGATATGGAAAGTTCTGAGAGTTAATGCTGAATGGAGGACAATACCTAGGTGGGCCCACAACATGAGGTTTACCTCCAAGAACCCACCAACGTTTCCATGATTAACATCAGTAGAAAATTGCCTCCTACTTTAGTAAAAGGCTTGAGAAAAGAAATATTCCAGAGCACTCTTAGAAAGGCTTGCTCTCAGCTGAAACTAGTTCAGCAGAACCTAACCTGCCTGCAGAAGTGTTATCAGATCCTAATTAACTGGAAGAAAGGAAAAAAAGCAAACAAACAACTCAAGAACATGGTAGCCAAACTCTCCCACCTAAGGGGAGTAGACAAAAAAGAAAAAAAATTAAACAGGAGAATTTTACAGTCCAGAGGCAGGGATGGTAAAATAAAGTCTGACACTGTTTCCACAGTTTCCCCATCTATTTCCAATGAAGTGATGGGACCAGATGCCATGATCTTAGTTTTCTGAATGTTGAGCTTTAAACCAACTTTTTCACTCTCCTCTTTCACTTTCATCAAGAGGCTTTTTAGTTCTTCTTCACTTTCTGCCATAAGGGTGGTGTCATCTGCATATTTGAGGTTATTGATATTTCTCCTCACTAAAATACTGAGCCTTAATCTCAAGACTCAAAATGCTTCTTCTGTGCCTTCACCACAACATTAGAGAAGGCCAANAAGAGTTGACTCATTGGAAAAGACTCTGATGCTGGGAGGGATTGGGGGCAGGAGGAGAAGGGGACGACCAAGGATGAGATGGCTGGATGGCATCACGGACTCGCTGGACATGAGTCTGAGTAAACTCCGAGAGATGGTGATGAACAGGGAGGCCTGGCGTGCTGCGATTCATGGGGTCGCAGAGTCGGACACGACTGAGCGACTGAACTGAACTGAACTGAACTGAATTTGTGTTTAATCCCCGTCTACTAAGTAGATTTCTGACACATAGTAAAATTTCAATGAAAATTTACTACATAAATAATAATTCTGGTGTTTCCAGTTCTGCGTGTAAGAAGTTTAGAAGCCAGCACTTTGCCCAACAAGTAAAAGTTAAACAACTGAAAAATCCTTCAATCCTAAAATCTCCCATAGAGATGAGAACACAGGCACAGTAATGCTTACAAGGGAGACCAGATGGACAAATACAGAGAATAGCAACTTACCAAAGCAGAAATGGGGAGAAACTGCCGTGGGCACCAGTGCCCAAGTAGGAAACCAGAACTGCATTTGCCATATTGCTGGAGGTTAGATATGGAAAGTTCTGAGAGTTAATGCTGAATGGAGGACAATACCTAGGTGGGCCCACAACATGAGGTTTACCTCCAAGAACCCACCAACGTTTCCATGATTAACATCAGTAGAAAATTGCCTCCTACTTTAGTAAAAGGCTTGAGAAAAGAAATATTCCAGAGCACTCTTAGAAAGGCTTGCTCTCAGCTGAAACTAGTTCAGCAGAACCTAACCTGCCTGCAGAAGTGTTATCAGATCCTAATTAACTGGAAGAAAGGAAAAAAAGCAAACAAACAACTCAAGAACATGGTAGCCAAACTCTCCCACCTAAGGGGAGTAGACAAAAAAGAAAAAAAATTAAACAGGAGAATTTTACAGTCCAGAGGCAGGGATGGTAAAATAAAGTCTGACACTGTTTCCACAGTTTCCCCATCTATTTCCAATGAAGTGATGGGACCAGATGCCATGATCTTAGTTTTCTGAATGTTGAGCTTTAAACCAACTTTTTCACTCTCCTCTTTCACTTTCATCAAGAGGCTTTTTAGTTCTTCTTCACTTTCTGCCATAAGGGTGGTGTCATCTGCATATTTGAGGTTATTGATATTTCTCCTCACTAAAATACTGAGCCTTAATCTCAAGACTCAAAATGCTTCTTCTGTGCCTTCACCACAACATTAGAGAAGGCCAATTTACACAGTTCCTTTATCCAATCCATCCTATCTGGCTATCAAGAAAAATTATAAGGTATAACAGAATGTCTTTTCCAATCAGTTGGCTCTTCACATCAGGTGATCAAAGTACTGGAGCTTCAGCTTCAGGGACAATACTTCCTGAAAAACAGAACTTGAAGGGGAAGAATAAATTAGAATCAAACATAGTAAGGATGTTGAAATTATCCAAAGCAAAATTTAAGACAACTGTGATTAATCCCCTTCATGGATCACAAAACCAAAGAGTTTCATAACTCAGTGAACTATGAGCCATGCTATACAGGGCCACCCAAGACAGCTGGGTCATACTGAGGGGTTCTGGGGAAAAAAAAAAAAGTTTACTTCTGCTTTACTGACTATGTTAAAGTCTTTGACTCTGTGGATCACAGCAAACTGTTGAAAGTTTCAAAGAGATGAGAAGACCAGACCACCTCACCTGTCTCTTGAGAAATCTGTATGTGGGTCAAGCAGCAAAAGTTAGGATTGGACATGAAACAACTGACTGGGTCAGTATTAGGAAAAGAGTACATCAAAGCTGTATATTGTCACCCTGTTTATTTAACTTATATGCAGAGCTCATCATGCAAAAAGCTGGGCTGAGTGAATCAAAACTGGAATCAAGATTGTCAGGAGAAAGAGCAAAAACTTTAGATATTCAAATGATACCACTCTAATGGTAGAAGGTGAAGGGGAACTACACAGCCTCTTAATATGAGTGAGAGGAGAGTGAAAAAGCTGGCTTGAAACTCAGCATTCAAAAACATGATTCATAAAGGTGATGTCATCTGCATATCTGAGGTTATTGACATTTGTCCCAGCAATCTTGGTTTCAGCTTGTGCCTCATCCAGTCTGGCATTTCACGTGATGTACTTTGCATATAATTTAAATAAGCAGAGTGTACAATACTGTGCAGAGTGACAATGCACAGTATTGACATTCCCCTTTCCCAATTTTGAACCAGTTCATTGAAACATGTCTGGTTCTAATTGTTGGTTCTTGACTTGTAAGTTTCACAGAGGCAGGTAAGGTGGTCTGGTATTACCATCTCTTTAAGAATTTTACACAGTTTGTTGAGATCCATCCAGTCAAAGGCTTTAGCATAGTAGATGAAGCAGATGTTTTTCTGGAATTCTCCTGTTTTTCTGTGATCCAATGAATGTAGGCAACGTGATCTCTGGCTCCTCTCTCTTTTCTAAATCCAGATTTAACATCTGGAAGTTTTCAGTTGATGTACTGTTGAAGCCTAGCTTGAAGAATTTTGAGCATTACTTTGCTAGCACATGAAATGAGTGTAATTGTATAGTAGTTTGAGCATTCTTTTGCATTGCTCTTTGTTGGAATTGTAATGAAAATTGTCCTTTTCCAGTGCTGTGGCCACTGCTGAGTTTTCCAAATTTGCTGGAAAATTGAGTGCAGCACTTTCACAGCATCATCTTTCAGGATTTGAAATAGCTCAGCGGGAATTCTGTCACCCCCCACTAGCTTTGTTCATAGTGATGCTTGCTAAGGCCCACCTGACTTTGCACTCGAAGATGTGCGGCTCTAGGTGAGTGATCACACCATCGTGTGGGTCATTAAGATCCTCCTCATATAAGTCTTCTGTATATTCTTGCCACCTCTTTTTAATATCTTCTGCTTCTGTTAGGTCCATACCAAGACAAATTTAGACAGTATATTAAAAAGCAGAGACTTTTCTTTGCTTACAAATGATCATATAGTCAAACCTATGGTTTTCCCAGTAGTCATCTAAGGATGTGAGAGTTGGATCATAAAAATGACTGAGTGTGGAAGAATATATGCTTTGGAATTGTGTTGGAGAAGACTCTTGAGAGTCGCTTGGACTGCAAGGAGATCAAATCAGTCAATCCTAAAGGAAACCAGTCCTGAATATTCATTGGAAGGACTACTGCTGAAGCTGAAGCTCCAATACTTTGGCTACCTGATGTGAAGAGATGACTTATTGGAAAATACCTTAATGCTGAGAAAGATTGAAGGCAAGATGAGAAGGGGGCAGCAGAGGATGAGAAGTTTAGATAGCATTACCGAATTGATGAAGATAAATTTGGGCGAGATCCGGGAGATAGTAAAGAACATGGAAGCCTGGAGTGCTGCAGTCCAGGGAGTCCCAAAGAGTCAGGCAAACCTTAGTGACTGAACAAGAACAATAACAAACAATGAATATGCTAAGTGCTCTCTTGAATAAAATAGATGTCATACAATAGCAGATAGGCAAGGTAAACAGAGAGATGGAAACTCTGAGATTAAAAAAAGAAAGAAAGAAAGAAAGCTAGAAATAAAACTCAGTATAACAGAAATGAGAAAAACATCTGATGACCTTACTAGTAGACCGGTCATAGCTGAGGAAAGAGTCTCTGAGCTTAGGGCTA
>SJYH01003799.1:592563-606755 GCA_006408735.1 Sylvicapra grimmia
TAGAAAATCCCATGGATGGAGGAGCCTGGTAGGCTGCAGTCCATGGGGTCGCTAGAAGTCGGATGCGACTGAGCGACTTCACTTTCACTTTTCGCTTTCACACAATGGAGAAGGAAATGGCAACCCACTCCAGTGTTCTTGCCTGGAGAATCCCAGGGACAGGGGAGCCTGTTGGGCTCCTGTCTATGGGGTCGCACAGAGTCGGACACGACTGAAGCGACTTAGCAGCAGCAGCAGCAGCAGCATAGAAATAAAGAGAATTATAAGAAAATTATGTAACCATTTGTATGTTGACAAATTAAATGACTTAAATAAATTGGATACATTTCTTGAAATATAGAAGGCTCCAGAAGAAATAGAAAATCTTAGAATCTCATAACAGCTAAACAAGTTAAATATGCAATCGAATACATCAAACCAAAACAAAGTCCAAGAACAGAGATCTTCACTGGGAAAAGCTACCAAAACCTTAAAGATAAATTTACAACAATTCTTCTCAAATTCACTTAAGAATGAAAAGGAGGAATCACTTTCTAACCCATTCTTTAAAATCAGTATTACCCTGATATCAAGACAGATAAATCACAAGAAAAGAAAATTGCATAAAATCCTTTATGAATATAGTTGTAAAAATCCTCAACAAAATATGTCAAAATAAATTCAACAGCATATTAAAAGGGTTATTAAGCATGACCAAGTATAATTTATCCAAGGAATGCAAGGGTAGTTCAACACAAGAATATAATAAACTGTGGAAAATTCTGAAAGAGATGGGAATACCAGACCACCTAACCTGCCTCTTGAGAAATCTGTATGCAGGTCAGTAAGCAANATATATATATATATGTACTAGTACACAGTTGGAGATCTTGAATTTCTAGCCAAGATTAGGCATATACCAGACCTCTGAGGAAGTGAAGAGAGGTTCTCAGAGACCCTGAGATCACACAGTAGAGCCCAAGCCCAAGCTAGGGAAGGCTCCTGGGAGCTCTGGGGACCTGCACACTTGGAGAGACTGCTGGCCACCATCTGAGGATACTCCTTTCTGTTTAACTTCAGCGAAAGTTGGATCCCACGCCAGGGTCAAATGTAGGTGTCAGTAGAGATCCCTGTCCTCAAGAGACATGGGATTTAGCAAACGTGACAGGCACATACAAAACATGCTGCAGAGGGAACACAGAATGCAATGGAGACAGGAAGTGCTGTGCGTAATGTGACAGTTTAAGTCACTCAGCTAAAATAAAAATGAACAGTCTGAGTGATTTATTTAGATGTTGAGATATGTTTGCTCTGTGTGTGAATTCAGACTCAATCATGCAATGTGGGGGAAATTCTCCATAATGGGGGCCAAGAAAGCAGATTTATTTGGATGAGGAAATAGACATTTCCTTTTTCCTTTTTTAAATTGGAAAGTAATGCATAAAGGTGATAAACTATCCAACTAGGTCTAAAAGAAAGGCAATAAAACTTCAGTTTTCTTTCTATCTTAAACCCCCATCTTGAGAAGGAGAACATTAAATCTCACCTTAAACTATGGTCTGAGACAAGAGAGCTGTGAGGAGTCCAAAGTACATAAGGAAGTATTGTCACCATTTAGATCATACCACCACTGTCCTACCACAATACCTGGAGTAACAGGCAAATTTGGCCTTGGAATACGGAATGAAGCAGGACAAAGGCTAATAGAATTTAGTCAAGAGAGCACACTGGTCATAACAAACACCATCTTCCAACAACATAAGAAAAGACTCTACATGTGGACATCACCAGATGGTTAATACAGAAATCAGATTGATGATATTTATTGCAGACAAAGATGGAGAAGCTCTATACTGTCAGCAAAAACAAGACCAAGAGCTGACTGTGGCTCAGATCATGAACTTCTTATTGCCAAATTCAGACTTAAATTGAAAGTAGGGAAAACCACTAGACCATTCAGGTTTGACCTAAATCAAATCCTTNCAGATGGTTAATACAGAAATCAGATTGATGATATTTATTGCAGACAAAGATGGAGAAGCTCTATACTGTCAGCAAAAACAAGACCAAGAGCTGACTGTGGCTCAGATCATGAACTTCTTATTGCCAAATTCAGACTTAAATTGAAAGTAGGGAAAACCACTAGACCATTCAGGTTTGACCTAAATCAAATCCTTTATGATTATACAGTGGAAGTGAGAAATAGATTCAAGGAATTAGATTGATAGACAGAGTACTTGAAGAACTATGGAAAGAGGTTCATGACATTGTATAGGAAGAAGGGATCAAGACCATCCCCAAGAAAAAGAAATGCAAAAAGGCAAAATGGTTGTCTGAGGAAGGCTTACAAAGAGCTGAAAAAAGAGAGAAGCTAAAGGCAAAGGAGAAGAGGAAAGATATACCCATTTAAATGCAGAGTTCCAAAGAATAGCAAGGAGAGATAAGAAAGCATTCCTCAGTGATCAATGCAAAGAAATAGAGGAAAACAACAGAATGGGAAAGACTAGAGATCTATTCAAGAAAATTAGAGATACCAAGGGAACATTTCATGCAAAGATGGGCTCAGTAAAGGACAGAAATGGTCTGGACCTAACAGAAGCAGAAGATATTAAGAAGAGGTGGCAAGAATACACAGAAGAGCTGTACAAAAAAGATCTTCAAGACCCAGATAATCACGATGGTGTGATCACTCACCTAGAGCCAGACATCCTGGAATGTGAAGTCAAGTGGGCCTTAGAAAGCATCACTATTAACAAAGCCAGTGGAGGTGATGGAATTCCAGTGGAGCTATTTCAAATCCTGAAAGATGATGCTGTGAAAGTGCTGCACTCAATATGCCAGCAAATTTGGAAAATTCAGCAGTGACCACAGGACAGGAAAAGGCATTTTCATTCCAATCCCAAAGAAAGGCAATGAATGCCAAAGAATCCTCAAACTACTGTACAATTGCACTCATCTCACACGCTAGTAAAGTAATGCTCAAAATCCTCCAAGCCAGGCTTCAACAGTACATGAACTGTGAACTTTCAGATGTTCAATCTGGATTTAGAAAAGGCAGAGGAACCAGAGATCAAATGGCCAACATCTGTTGGATCATCAAAAAAGCAAGAGAGTTCCAGAAAAACATCTACTTCTCCCTTATCAAGTATGCCAAAGCCTTTGACTGTGTGGATCACAATAAACTGTGGAAAATNGAACTTTCAGATGTTCAATCTGGATTTAGAAAAGGCAGAGGAACCAGAGATCAAATGGCCAACATCTGTTGGATCATCAAAAAAGCAAGAGAGTTCCAGAAAAACATCTACTTCTCCCTTATCAAGTATGCCAAAGCCTTTGACTGTGTGGATCACAATAAACTGTGGAAAATTCTGAAAGAGATGGGAATACCAGGCCACCTAACCTGCCTCCTGAGAAATCTGTATGCAGGTCAAGAAGCAACAGTTAGAATTGAACATGGAACAATAGATTTGTTCCAAATCAGGCAAGAATTACGTCAAGGCTATATATTGTTACCCTGCTTATTTAACTTATATGCAGAGTACATCATGAGAAATGCTGGACTGGATGAAGCACAAACTGGAATCAAGATTGCTGGGAGAAATATCAATAACCTCAGATATGCAGATGATACCACCTTTATGGCAGAAAATGAAGAACTAAAGAGCCTCTTGATGAAAGTGAAAGAGGAGAGTAAAAACATTGGCTTAAGACTCAACATTCAGAAAACTAAGATCATGACATCTGGTCCCATCACTTCATGGCAAATAGATGGGGAAACAATGGAAACAGTGAGAGACTTTATTTTGGGGGGCTCCAAAATCACTGCAGATGGTGACTGAAACCATGAAATTAAAAGACACTTGCTCCTTGGAAGAAAAGCTATGACAAATCTAGACAGCATATTAAAAAGCAGAGATGTTACTTTGCTGACAAAGGTCTGTCTAGTCAAAGCTACTATGGTTTTTCCAGTAGTCATATATGGATGTGAGAGTTGGACTATAAAGAAAGCTGAGCAGTAAAGAATTCATGGTTTTGAACTGTGGTGCTGGAAAAGACTTTTGAGAGTCCCTTGGACTGCAAGGAGATCCAAGCCGTCCATCCTAAAGGAAATCAGTCCTGAATATTCATTGGAAGGACTGATGCTAAAGCTGAAACTTTGGCCACCTGATGCAAAGACATAACTTATTAGAAAAGACCTTGATGCTGGGAAAGATTGAAGGTAGGAGGAGAAGGGGATGACAGAGGATGAGGTGGTTGGATGGCATCATCTACTCAATGGATATGGACAAGGAAGCCTGGCATGCTGCAGTCCATGGGGTCTCAAAGAGCCAGACATGATTGAGCAACTGAACTGAATCCTGTGCTAGGTGAAGGACCAGGTTTCATAGGATGTTGAAGCTAGAAAGTCTCTAGCAAACTTCAAATGAGAAAATCAAAGCCCAGAGAGTTAATCAGCTCACAAAATCCCTCAGCAGAGTACTGGCTATGTTCTATCTAAACTCTTTTCATTCTTAACACTCAACAGGCACAAAGTAGTGTTGGGTACAGGCTTCTGGTGCATTTAAAAAGAAAGTGGATCATGCAGTATGGTCCATATTTTGCCATAATACTGGAGAAAACTAGTTAATTTCTAATAAAAGAGTGGACACTATTAAAACTCAAGGGACTTCTCTGATGGTCCAGTGGTTAAAAATCCACCTTCCAATGCAGGGTACACAAGTTTGACCCCTGGTCGGGGACCTAAGATCTCACATGCTGTAGGGCAACTAAGCCCACGCATCAGAACTAGAGAAGCACATGAGCCACAACTCACAACTAAGACCTAGCCCAACCAAAAAGAAAAAGAAAGAAAGAAAGAAAGTAAAATAACTAAAAAAAATCAAAGTTAGACTTTTTTTTTTAACAAATAAATGACTAAACATACAAAGAACATCAAATATATACTTAGTGCAGAACAGACTGAAAAGATATTTAGCAATATTAAGATTTATTTTCAAGTGTTAAAGAATTCAATTCAAAGACTTTTTTTTAAGCATGTTTTCTTACTGTGTATTGTATTAGATAATGTGGAGAATAGAAAAAAGTCTAAAACACATCCCCATCATGCAGGAATCAGTTCAGTTCAGTTCAGTCGCACACTTGTGTCTGACTTTTTGCGAACCCAAAGACTGCAGCATGCCAGCCCTCCCTGTCCATCACCAACTCCTGGAGTTTACTCAAACTCATGTCCATCAAGTCGGTGATGCCATCCAACCATCTCATCTTCTGTCATGCCCTTCTCCTTCCATCTTCAATCTTTCCCAGCATCAGAGTCTTTTCAAATAAGTCAGTTCTTTGCATCAGGTAGCCAAAGTACTGGAGTTTCAGCTTCAGCATCAGTCCTTCCAATGAATGTTTAGGACTGATTTCCTTTAGGATGGACTGCTTGGATCTCTTTGCAGTCCAAGGGACTCTCAAGAGTCTTCTCCAACACCACAGTTCAAAAGCATCAATTCTTCGGTGCTCAACCTTCTTCACAGTCCAACTCTCACATCCATACATGACCACAGGAAAAACCATAGCTTTGACTAAACAGACCTTTATCAGCAAAGTAACATCTCTGCTTTTTAATACGCTGTCTAGATTTGTCATAGCTTTTCTTCCAAGGAGCAAGTGTCTTTAAATTTCATCGCTTCAGTCACCACCTGCAGTGATTTTGGAGTCCCAAAAAATAAAGTCTCTCACTGTTTCCATTGTTTCCCCATCTATTTGCCATGAAGTGAAGGAACCAGATGCCATGATCTTAGTTTTCTGAATGTTGAGTTTTAAGCCAACTTTTTTACTCTCCTCTTTCACTTTCATCAAGAGGCTCTTTAGTTCTTCTTCATTTTCTGCCATAAGGGTGGTATCATTTGCATATCTGAGGTTATTGATATTTCTCCCAGCAATCTTGATTCCAACTTGTGCTTCTTCCAGCCCAGTGTTTCTCATGATGTACTCTGCATAGAAGTTAAATAAGCAGGGTGACAATATACAGCCTTGACAAAATCCTTTCCCGATTTGGAATCAGATTGTTGTTCATGCAGGCATATTGAGCACCAATGTGCTGACCTCAACTACCTAATGAGGACATTAAATTTACAGAGGAAAGAACAGAAACTCTAAGGATTTATGAGCATTTTTCCAAATTTGTGTCTGGTAAGCAGCAAAAAATAGGGGTTCCAAAGATATTTTTAACTCAATGTCAGAGTTATCTTTCATGATAGTATTTTAAACAACAGTTTTTAAAAGCATGCAAAGCAGAACATGATAAACACCAAAGAGAGTGACATGGTGCCTTTTGTAGGAAGTTCTTGTAATTGAGTGTGTAAAAGTGTAGGATTTGGAAGCTGAGATTGAATCATGTGTATGATCTTGCCCTGATTACACTCCCCAGGATGCTAGTTCAGTTCATTCGTTCAGTTGTTTCCGACTCTTTGTGACCCTATGAATCACAGCACACCAGGCCTCCCTGTCCATCACCAACTCTCGGAGTTCACTCAAACTCATGTCCATCGAGTCAGTGATGCCATCCAGCCATCTCATCCTCTGTCGTCCCCTTCTCCTCCTGCCCCCAATCCCTCCCAGCATCAGGGTCTTTTCCAATGAGTCAACTCTTCACATGAGGTGGCCACAGTATTGGAGTTTCAGCATCAGTCCTTCCAATGAACACCCAGGACTGATCTCCTTTAGAATGGACTGGTTGGATCTCCTTGAGGTCCAAGGGACTCTCAAGAGTCTTCTCCAACACCACAGTTCAAAAGCATCAATTCTTCAATTGCTCAGCTTTCTTCACAGTCCAACTCTCACATCCATACATGACTACTGGAAAAACCATAGCCTTGACTCAACGGACCTTTGTTGGCAAAGTAATATCTCTGCTTTTCAATATGCTATCTAGTTTGGTCATAACTTTCCTTCCAAGGAGTAAGCGTCTTCTAATTTCATGGCTGCAATCACCATCTGCAGTGATTTTGGAGCCCCCCAAAATAAAGTCTGACACTGTTTCCACTGTTTCCCCATCTGTTTCCCATGAAGTGATGGGACCAGATGCCATGATCTTAGTTTTCTGAATGTTGAGCTTTAAGCCTACTTTTTCACTCTCCTCTTTCACTTTCATCAAGAGGCTTTTTAGTTCCTCTTGACTTTCTGCCATAAGGGTGGTATCATCTGCATATCTGAGGTTATTGATATTTCTCCCAGCAATCTTGATTCCAGCTTGTGCTTCTTCCAGCCCAGTTAAAGAATATTTATACTTATCTCACAAAGTTGTTTTGAAGATTAAACTAAGTGAGATAAGGCATGTAAAAACATTATGGTTGTCAACAATATAAATGCTTGAGGGATAGTAACTAAAAATAATAAAGCTAATATGGGAAATCATTGAAGCCTTCTTGTAGGAGGGGGTAGCATTATGCTTTTTTTCTGATACAATGTCCCATTCTTTGTGACTTTCAACAAGTGTGGAATGTACACAGCTCTTCCATGTTGTTTAGCAGTAAGAATGCCTGGAAAAAATTTCCATTTCTCTCAAGTCATCAACTCAAATGCAATTCCTGTTATAAGTATGAAAGATGAAAATAGGGTAAGAAATAGCCAAGGGCTTCACTTTCATGCATTGGAGAAGGCAATGGCAACCCACTCCAGGAGAATCCTGGAAACCAGGATTCTCAACCCTTGCCTGGAGAATCCCAGGGACGGAAGCCTAGCGGGCTGCCGTCTATGGGGTCGCACAGAGTCAGACACGACTGAAATGACTGAGCAGCAGCAGGTGATAGAGATATTGACAAGTATGTTCTAGCATTCTCTAAGAGCTTGGCTGTGCCTTCCCTGGGCTGCACTGGTGGCCATAGACCAAGGGATCAGGCATGTTACTTTGGCTGGTGGCCAGATCATCCTTGGGCTTTAGGGTGACAGACACTGTGACAGTCTTGCTGCTCTAATAGAAAAACTGCTTTACTTTTCTCCTTTTCCTCTCTGCTTCCTCCATCACCTTCCCTTCCTTTTCCCTCCCTGACTTTTTCTTTCCCTCCTCTGACTCCTCTTCCTTCTCCTCTTCCTTTTAATTAGTCTCCAAAGAAGAATCCATTTTTAGAGATTAGAAAAAAATAGCTCTCCATCTTGTAAGCTTTTGTCTTCTATATATTTAACAACCTAGATACAGTTCTACCCAGAATGGAAGGAAGCAAAGAAGGAAAAAAGCATTGATCTGCCAGCAGACTTGGAATAAAAACAAATTTCTCATGCTCAGATCTATATGAGCTAACTTCATTGTCAGGGTCACTATGGTAACCGAGGGAGGCTGTTGTCCTGGTGCCCTGGAAGACACTTTTGCCCTTGGAGTCCGCTGGTAAAACTCCCAGGTGGCTGACATCTTTACCTAGTCTGCTGCTTTTCACTTGAAACACCTGGGGCATATTTGTGTCTTAAAGCCTGGACACCAGTCATCAGTTGTAGAGCCCTTATAAACTATTGGGGTCACATACACAGTTTCCAAAGGGACATGATGATGACAATCAGATTGTGTGAGGATTTCCTGACACCAGGCACTGACCAAGTTCAAGTGCTCCACTAGCTGACTCTGCTGTTTCTGTGACTCAGTAAGAGACATGTCCACAGGAAAGAGACCACAGGCACATGTGTGACACCATGAGAAATGAAGCAATAAAGTAGCTGCAACATCCATCCTGGTGATTGTCACACCTCAGGATATCTCCCAGTATGTTAAACAGTGTCACAACATTCCCTGTACAAATCTGTATTGAAAATAAATACATATCATCTAACACTTGAGGAGGGCTGATTAGAGGAAAAAATGTCACAAAAGAACAAAAACCAGTGTTACAGTGCTAATGTAGTTAAGGATTGTTCAACTGGATGTGTGATTAGACCAGTGCTATGGCCATCTAGTCCCATCACTTCATGGGAAACAGTGGAAAGAGTGTCAGACTTTATTTTTTGGGGCTCCAAAATCACTGCAGATGGTGATTGCAGCCATGAAATTAAAAGACACTTACTCCTTGGAAGAAAAGTTATGACCAACCTAGATAGCATATTCAAAAACAGAGACATTACTTTGCCAACAAAGGTCCATCTAGTCAAGGCTATGGTTTTTCCAATGGTCATGTATGGGTGTGAGAGTTGGACTGTGAAGAAAGCTGAGCACCGGAGAATTGATGCTTTTGAACTGTGGTGTTGGAGAAGACTCTTGAGAGTCCCTTGGACTGCAAGGAGATTCAACCAGTCCATTCTGAAGGTGATCAGCCCTGGGATTTCTTTGGAAGGAATGATACTAAAGCTGAAGCTCCAGTACTTTGGCCATCTCATGCAAAGATTTGACTCACTGGAAAAGACCCTGATGCTGGGAGGGATTGGGGGCAGGAGGAGAAGGGGACGACTGAGGATGAGATGGCTGGATGGCATCACTGACTCGATGGATGTGAGTCTGAGTGAACTCCGGGAGTTGGTGATGGACAGGGAGCCCTGGCGTGCTGCGATTCATGGGGTCACAAAGAGTCGGACACGACTGAATGACTGAACTAAACTGAACTGATGGCCATTGAATGTTTTTTGACACCTGCTTTTTGTTTACTGGCCTTCATGATAGCCAGCCACCAAGCGCTGGCTGTCTGTCTGCTCTGTCTGCCTTCACTGGCCAGCGGTTGAGCCTTGGAAGATGGGAAAGTCCTCGAAAATCCCTTTCTGTTCCTGGTCCCTCCCATACTCCTTCACACGGCTTATGCCCCAGCCACAAACAGCTCTCCTGTTTAGACTTGCAGTGATCCGTCAGGACCCCGTGCTGCTGACAGGGAGGGCTCCAGGGTGCGATGGCTTAGGCTGACTCGCAGCTGTGCCTTCATCACACTTGCCATCTTGGGAGAGTGACCTGGCTTTTGGGACCTGGATTTTCAAATCCTATATAAATCAACGCACCCACCTCATTATTGTAATTGTAAGAATCACAAGAAATGAATACACGAAAGTATCTAGAACTGCATCTGGCTGTAGTAAGTCCTCAGAAATTGTAATCTAGTGTTATTCCAGAGTTTTGTGGCTTTGTTATTTTCTCTGCCCTAAATGCCTTTAGCTTAATTGTTCTTTCTTCTCTTTCCCTGTTCAGATATCTAACCCTAATCTCCTTTCTGGGTCTCCAATGCGGGAGACCCAGGTTCGATCCCTGGGTCGGGAAGATCCCCTGGAGAAGGAAATGGCAATCCACTCCAGTATTCTTGCCTGGAGAATCCCATGGACGGAGAAGCCTAGTAGGTTATAGTCCACGGGGTCGCAAAGAGTCGGACACGACTGAGCGACTTCACCTTCCCTTCCAATCTCCTTTCTGACAATACTCGTGGCTTGCCTAAGCCAGGCTGACCTTTTTCTCCCATGCGTCTCTGTGTCACTCAGCTTGAATTTTCCATTTTCGCATTGTTATTGTCTGTTTTGCCTAGCTATAAGCTAGGGCTTCCCTGGTGGCTCAGAGGTTAAAGCGTCTGCCTCCAATGCGGGAGACCCAGGTTCGATCCCTGGGTCGGGAAGATCCCCTGGAGAAGGAAATGGCAATCCACTCCAGTATTCTTGCCTGGAGAATCCCATGGACGGAGAAGCCTAGTAGGTTATAGTCCACGGGGTCGCAAAGAGTCGGACACGACTGAGCGACTTCACCTTCCCTTCCAATCTCCTTTCTGACAATACTCGTGGCTTGCCTAAGCCAGGCTGACCTTTTTCTCCCATGCGTCTCTGTGTCACTCAGCTTGAATTTTCCATTTTCGCATTGTTATTGTCTGTTTTGCCTAGCTATAAGCTAGGGCTTCCCTGGTGGCTCAGAGGTTAAAGCGTCTGCCTCCAGTGTGGGAGACCCAGGTTCGATCCCTGGGTCGGGAAGATCCCCTGGAGAAAGAAATGGCAATCCACTCCAGTATTCTTGCCTGGAAAATCCCACGGACGGAGAAGCCTAGTAGGTTATAGTCCACGGGGTCGCAAAGAGTCGGACACGACTGAGCGACTTCACCTTTAAGCTTCTTAAGGACACGGTCATTGTTTCTCCTTCATGTTTGTTTTTCCCATGGAAGGTTTCGATCGATGCTTGTTAAATGAATAGATGAATAAACTAATCAACCAATCAGATATTGTCTGTTGTTACCATTGTTTAGTTGCTAGGTCATGTCTGACTCTTTGCGACCCCATGGACTTCATTACTTCAGGCTTCCCCGTCCTTCACTATCTCCTGGAGTTTACTCAAATTCATGTCCATTAAGTCAGTGATGCTATCTAACCATCTCATCCTCTGCCTCCCTCTTCTCCTTTTGCTCCCTTCTCCTTCTCCTCAATCTTTCTCAGCATCAGAGTCTTTTCCAATGAGTCAGCTCTTCTCATCCAGTAGCCAAAGTATTGGAGCTTCAGCTTTAGCATCAGTCCTTCCAATGAATAGTCAGGGTTGATTTCCTTTGAAATTAACCGGTTTGATCTTGCTGTCCAAGGAACTCTCAAGAGTCTTCTCCAGTAATTCAAAAGCCACAATTCTTCAGCACTCGGCCTTCTTTAGGGTTCAACTCCACATTTGTACATGATCCGGTCCCATCACTTCATGGGAAATAGATGGGGAAACAGTGGAAACAGTGTCAGACTTTATTTTTGGGAGGCTCCAAAATCACTGCAGATGGTGATTGCAGCCATGAAATTAAAAGACGCTTACTCCTTGGAAGAAAAGTTATGACCAACCTAGATAGTATATTGAAAAGCAGAGACATTACTTTGCCGACTAAGGTCCGTCTAGTCAAGGCTATGGTTTTTCCTGTGGTCATGTATGGATGTGAGAGTTGGACTGTGAAGAAGGCTGAGTGCCGAAGAATTGATGCTTTTGCACTGTGGTGTTGGAGAAGACTCTTGAGAGTCCCTTGGACTGCAAGGAGATCCAACCAGTCCATTCTGAAGGAGATCAGCCCTGGGATTTCTTTGGAAGGAATGATGCTAAAGCTGAAACTCCAGCACTTTGCCACCTCATGCGAAGAGTTGACTCACTGGAAAAGACTCTGATGCTGGGAGGGATTGGGGGCAGGAGAAGGAGATGACAGAGGATGAGATGGCTGGATGGCATCACTGACTCAATGGACGTGGGTCTGGGTGAACTCCAGGAGTTGGTGATGGACAGGGAGGCCTGGCGTGCTGCGATTCACGGGGTCTCAGAGTCGGACATGACTGAGCGACTGAACTGAACTGATATATATATATATACACAGACACACATACACTGTGTGTGTGTGTGTGTGTGTGTATATATATTATCTACTATATACAAAATAATAGAATTGGTGACACTTGGAAAAGATAGGAAGAAAAGCTTACTGTGTTCATTTATTATGAAAGGAATGATGAATTTAGTACATTTTACAAACTGCCACACGAAATGATTTTCTGTATTCTGACCCAGTTCACTTGCCATGTTTATACCAGGCTTAAAACTAAATCTATACAGTGCTGGATAGAGTGGATATTTGTAATTCATTAGTCAGTGTGATTATTGTGGGGAAATCCAGATAAGGTAGACTCTACTGTATCTTTTTAGAGGGTGTGTGTCATCCATTTAGCCTCTCTGCGACCACTTGGATTCCTAGATCCAGTTCCAAATCTGTCCTTCCTCTTTCCACAGCCACAGATGGCTCACCCCATTGTGAAAAGACCCATTCACAGGAGGTTCCACAGATGAACTTTCGAGGGGCTCACATACTATTACAGCTGCATATACACTGAGTTGGCCACGGACTGCGGGATATTGACCCAAAACAATCCCCGAGGGCAACACAACCAGAAGAAAATCCCTTTCCATATGAGTGGAATTAGAAGTCAGACTTTCTGGAAAAATCATGGTACTTTTTCATGACTTTTCTTCTTATCAGTGAGTCTTCCATGGCACCAAAGTTTTTCTTCTCTCTTGTGGATTTCTCCTTTTTCCCCATTTTCCCTGAAGGAACATTCTAGCATTTTAATGATGGGACATTGGGCAGAGATTCAGGACATCTGGGTTCCAATCTCTGTCCTATCACTGATGGAAGTGTCTCACTTCATGGATCTGGGCTTCAGCTTGATAGAAAACAGTTTCCCTCTTTCCACCATTAATACAGAACAGTTTGTTCTTAGATTTTCATAATAAAATAAATACTCTGTTAATCCAACAAAATTTGTCCCCTTTGGAATATGATCATTGAAATCCCTGTGGCTTACATGCATCTGGTTTTCAGTTATTTTAAAAGGACATCCTTTCTTCTACACAGGAAAATAAAGTTGAGCCAAATGATGTCTCTAAGAGCTAACAGTTGTCTTGGACTAGTTGTTCTCTTTTTTTCTTTATCTAGTTGTTTATTTCTAAGAGGCAAAAATTACAATACATTCTTTCTACAAAACTATCAGGTGTAGTATTTGTTTCTTAAGAGCATGATACAGATTTTATAATAATAGTGATTGTTAGAGAATATTATATCAACCCAGGTGAAATAAAACCATCTCACCACACCCAATACATCTATTAATAAGAAGTAGATTTTAATAGCAGAAATACAACTTTAATTTTATTGGCTCATTTTGGTGACTTGGAAGACTTTTACTGTAAGAGTAATAATAGGGGAATTCCTTGGTGGTGCAGTGGATAAAATCCACCTGCCAAGTCAGGGGACACAGGTTCCATTCTGGATCCAGGAAGATTCCATGTGCTGAGGGGCAAGTGAGCCAGTGTACCACAACCACTGAAGCACAAGCACCTCGAGCCTGTGCCCTGCAATAAGAGAAGCCACACCAATGAGAAGCTTGTGCACCACATCAAAGAGTAGTCCCTGCTGGCTGCAACTAGAGAAAGCCTACACAAAGCAGTGAAGACCCAGAACAGACAAAAATAACTAAATAAATCTATTAAAAAAATAGAGTAAGAAGAGGATGCAACAACTAGGGTTGTCATATTCCAACTACACTGTAACATTTAATTATTAGTGTAATTTACATATACTGCACATAAAACTGTATAACTATTATTAATTAATCCTAATCTGCAAAATTTACCAAAAATTGTTCTAATTTTATTAAATGTGCTATCATTATTCATACTAAATAATTATATATTTCCATCATTGAGATTCATTTTGTGCAAACAAATGGATTCTTTTCAAGTTAATGAATCATGAACTCATTAAAGAGTATGTTACTGGAAT
>SJYH01003799.1:606986-636427 GCA_006408735.1 Sylvicapra grimmia
ATGGCCTCTACTAGAATTTATAATGGAGAGAGTCTTTAAAATAAAACACAGCCCTTTATTCTTGACTAATGATGAGTTAGGTGTTGAACTTGCTGAATTCTTCCTTCCCCAGCCAAGGAAGTGAGGAGAAAATAGGCATTTGGCATAATCTTTGGACCATGTCCCCGGACCAAGTATCCAAAATTAATGTGGATAAGGAGGATAGTTTCCCATTTTCTATGGACACAAGATGTGCAGGTCTCAAAAGGATACCTCACAAAAATGGGAGTGTTGGTAGCTAAGCTTTCTCGGGATTCTCTAGGGCAGTTTCTCAATGGGATGATGTCAATATTTTGGGAAGGAATATGCTTGATTATGTGGGCTCTTGAGACCTATAGACCATTTAGCATCTATGACCTTTTCTAGTGAAATGACAGTCTTCCCCTCCCTCAGCCACTACTGTTCCACTGATTCACCAATTTAAACCACCTCAGTCATTTCCAAACATCTCTACCACTTAACTCTGTAACCAGATAGGGTTATGCACAATGCCTGGCCTTTGGGCAGAATGTCTACTCACTCTTTGCCTTCATTCTCTTAAAAAATAAAATAAAATCCAGGTAACCGCTAAGGCATTTAGTGAAATGACAGGTTTTCCATCAAGTTGCCAGTCCTTCTAGCCCTATGCCATATTCTGGAGTAGGATTTTCATGAAAAATTAAGGGCAGCCTTACTTGTGCCCTGAACATGAGTATATTTTACTGATAAGTCTGTCCTATGTTGTGCACCTCACTCTCTTCTTCAGACTGTTCTCTCAGCATTGGAACATTAAGCATCTTTGAAAGCATGTAAGTTCCTTAGGGATGTCATAACAAATGACTATAAATTTGGTGGCTTGCAGAAACAGAAAATTATTCCCTCACAGTTCTGGAGGTCAAAGTCTGAAACCAAAGTATTGGCAGGGCCATGCTCCTCTGAAGACTCTGGGAGAGAATCCAGTCCCTGCCACTCTCCCAGCTTCTTGGGGTGGCTGACAAAGCTTGGTGCTCCCCAGCTTGCCCCTGCCTTTCTAGCTCTACTGCCATTTTTCTTCTTCTTTGTGGACTTTGCTGATCTTTGTTGCAGTGGCCTGGCCTCTTCGTTGCAGCACACAGGCTTTTCTCTAGTTGCGGCCCTCGGGGGCTTCTCTACCTAGAGCTTGCAGGCTTCTCTTATTGTGGAGAACTGACTCTAAGGTACGAGGGCTCAGCAGTTGCAGCATATGTGTTTAGTTGCCTGTGGCTTGTGAGATCTTAGTTCCTTCACCAGGGATCGAACATGTATCCCCTGCATTGGAAGACAGATTCGTAACCACTGGACCACCAGGGAAGTACCTCTACTTCCATCTTCACATGGCCTTTTTCTCTGAGTGTGTCAAATCTTTTTTTCTCTTATAAAGTCATCAGATTTAGAGCTAATCCTAAATTCAGAATGACCTTATTCAAGATCCCTAATTTGATTATATCTGCAAAGACCTTATTTCCAAATAAGGACCTTATTTCCATTTTCAGATACCAAGGCTTAGCACTTGGAAATATCGTTTGGGGGTCAATCCCCAAAGGTATTCCCTTGAATCCCCTACAAGGAATGAGTTGAAAAGTAGAGTGGAGAACCCAGAATAACAGGTAGCAAACACTGAGGAGACAGCTCCCATATTTCCTCAGGTGGCCTAAGGCATCAGGACCACATTTACCCTTAAGCTGGGCTTCCAAGTTGAGGTCCTGGATCTTCTTTCTATAATATGATTTTCTGCACAAAGCAAGGAAAGAAAATGTCAGTAAAGAATGTTTTCTGGTGCAGATAGCTTGAGATACAGGGCTTCCCAGATAGAGCTTGTGGTAAAGAATGCAGGAGACATAAAATTCTGTGCATTCGATCCGTGGGATGGGAAGATCCCCTGGGGTAGGGGATGGCAATACACTCCAGTATTCTTGTGTAGAGAATTCTGTAGACAGAGGAGCCTGGGGTGTTACAGTCCATAGGATTGCAAAGAGTAGGACACAATTGAAGTGATTTGGCACGCATACAGCATGAGATACAAATATAATGGCTAAACAAAAAGGAGGTTATTATTCTTCATATATCAGAGAATCTGGAAATAACTATTATTGATGGTTCAATGGCCTAAACTTGTCAGGGCATCTCTATAACTTTCTTCACATCTGTCACTTCACAAGATAGCTGGCTCAGCTCTGGGTTACAAATATGTATTCAATATAGCTCTAGATATCTTTTATCCGAAAAAGACATAGTTTTCCCTCGAGTCCTTGACAGACAGCCATTTGCATTTCCCTGGCCAGAGCCATGTCCATGAGCCTCTAACTGCAGCGAACGCAAGGAGTGGGGGTATTTACTTCTCTGGGCTCTAGAGTGAGGGCACAGGGAAAAAGGGAATAATGTTGCCTGCCAGTTACGCTGATGAACAGAACTGCCAAAGGGAGAGGGGATTCTTCCATTATTTTTCCAATACATCTTTTTAAACACCAAGATCAAAGAAACAGGGTATGAAACACAAAGGGCTAGTAGAATAGAATTCCAATGCTAGTTTTGCCATTATTCGTCTTTTAATAGGTGGTACCTCACTGGGAACCAGACACTAAGCGAAGTAGACTCTAATGTCATCTCTAACTCTGAAAGTCAATGATTCTACTAATCCTTCATCAAGAAAGTACTTCTTTTTGACTCTTTTTAAATTCCACTGGTGACTTTGCTACATCTAAAAGCACAGATCACCACTGATGGAATCAGAAGGAACTAGGGAGATAATGTAGTTTACAACTCACTTATTTCATTAAATATGATTATAGTGGTGGTATGAGAAATTTTTAATCTATTTTTCAAAAAATTATTTATTTGTTTTTGGCTGTGCTGGGTCTTCATCGCTGTGTGGGCTTTTCTCTAGTTGCAGTGAGCAGGGGCAAATCTCCAGCTGCAGTGTGCAGGCTTCTCATCGTGGTGGCTTCTCTTGTTAGCAAGCACAGACTCTAGGGTGCGTGGGCTTCAGAAGCTGCTGTTCCTGGGCCCTAGAGCTCAGG
This sequence comes from Sylvicapra grimmia, assembly GCA_006408735.1. Lineage (NCBI taxonomy): Eukaryota > Metazoa > Chordata > Mammalia > Artiodactyla > Bovidae > Sylvicapra > Sylvicapra grimmia. The sequence continues at coordinate 610,040 of SJYH01003799.1, forward strand.
CTCAATAGTTGTGGGGAATGGGCTTAACTGTTCCATGGCATGTGGGATCTCCCTGGACCAGGGATGGAACCCATGTCTCCTGAACTGGCAGATGGATTCTTTACCACTGAGCCACCAGGGAAGCCCCAAACCTTTCTGTTTTATTCTTTACTTATACATTTGGTTTTTAATCAAGGTGTGTCAACTTTTTTCAGAATATAGCCAAGATATATAATGGCTACAATCATTAAGAGGTTTCAGTTCAGTTCAGTTCAGTCGCTCAGTCGTGTCCGACTCTTTGCGACCCCATGAATCGCAGCACGCCAGGCCTCTCTGTTCATTACCATCTCTCGGAGTTCACTCAGACTCACATCCATCGAGTCAGTGATGCCATCCAGCCATCTCATCCTCGGTCGTCCCCTTCTCCTCCTGCCCCCAATCCCTCCCAGCATCAGAGTCTTTTCCAATGAGTCAACTCTTCGCATGAGGTGGCCAAAGTACTGGAGTTTCAGCTTTAGCATCATTCCTTCCAAAGAAATCCCAGGGCTGATCTCCTTCAAAATGGACTGGTTGGATCTCCTTGCAGTCCAAGGGACTCTCAAGAGTCTTCTCCAACACCACAGTTCAAAAGCATCAATTCTTCGGCGATCAGCCTTCTTCACAGTCCAACTCTCACATCCATACATGACCACAGGAAAAACCATAGCCTTGACTAAACGGACCTTAGTCGGCAAAGTAATGTCTCTGCTTTTGAAAATGCTATCTAGGTTGGACGTCTAGTAATTTCTGAAGTGGTATTTTTTGAGGTTGTCAAATGAGCCTCTGTCTGCTTTGTATGGGAGGTGGATTTGCTGTTGTCTTCTTGGCAGTGCGGTGCAGCCTGTGGGATCTTAGTTTTTCCCTATCTGGGGCCACGACAGTGAAAGTATAGAGTCCTACTACCGGACCTCCAGGGAATTCCCCATGAACCTCTGCCTTTTTTGAAGCCGGAGGTGCTGCCCTTCCTCTGGGCATCCCTGAGTCATTTACATCCTTCTCTCCTTGCTGGGCCCTGCTGAGTAAGACATTCTTTTTCTTGGGTAGGAGAAGTCCTCACTCTATGATTTCCTCAAAGTACTGACTCCTGTGGTCATGTATGGATGTGAGAGTTGGACTGTGAAGAAGGCTGAGTGCTGAAGAATTGATGCTTTTGCACTGTGGTGTTGGAGAAGACTCTTGAGAGTCCCTTGGACTGCAAGGAGATCCAACCAGTCCATTCTGAAGGAGATCAACCCTGAGATTTCTTTGGAAGGAATGATGCTAAGGCTGAAACTCCAGTACTTTGGCCACCTCATGCGAAGAGTTGACTCATTGGAAAAGACTCTGATGCTGGGAGGGATTGGGGGCAGGAGGAGAAGGGGACAACCGAGGATGAGATGGCTGGATGGCATCACGGACTCGATGGACCTGAGTCTGAGTGAACTCCGGGAGATGGTGATGAACAGGGAGGCCTGGCGTGCTGCGATTCATGGGGTTGCAAAGAGTCGGACACGACTAAGTGACTGAAGTGGACTGAACTGAATATTCAACATAGATAGAATTAAGGGAAAATCCATATGATTATCTAAATTGAGACAGGAAAGGTATTTGATAAAACCCAGCCCCATTTTATGATAAAACCCCAGAAAACTGGGAATAGAAGAGAACTTAAACATGATAAAGGCATTAATAAAAAGGAAACACATTGATAACATCATGTTCAAATCTGAAAGAATAAAAAGAAAAAAAATTTCCCCTAAAATCAGGAGTAAGGTTATACTACTCACTTCCACCTCTGCTGTTTAAACTTGTACTTGTTCAGCCAGAATAATACAGCAGGAAAAGGGATTAAATACTACCTAAAAAGGAAATAAATAAGGAAAACTATATCTACTTACAAATTACATGATTCTAGGTATATAGAATATACTAAAGAATTCACAGGAAAGAAACTAGAACTAATAAAACAAATTAAAGTAGCAAAGTACAAGATCAACCTGAAATTTTGAATATATCCACACTAAAAAATTGAAAAGTATATTAAGTAAAAATTACATTCACAATAGCATCTAAAGATTAGCAAGAGGAAGAAAAAATTTAATGAAAGAGATTTAAGGGTTGTATAAGGAAAACTAAAAAACATCATTGAAAGAAATTTAAGAATTTATTCAGTTAGATGGTGAAAAAGGAAGTTGTAGTCCATAGAGAGATAATTTTAGCAAACGCTAATGGATGATGCTGAAGTTGAAGTTCCAATACTTTGGCCACCTGGTGCAAATAGCCGACTCATTGGGAAAGACCTTGATACTGGGAAAGATTGAAGGCATAAAAAGAGGGTGTCGGAGGATGAGATGGTTTGATGGCATCACCCAATCAATTTGACATGAGTTTGAGCAAGCTCCAGGAGATGGTGAGGGACAAGGAGGTCTAGCATGCTGCAGTCTATGGGGTCACAAAGAGTTGGACATGACTTGCTGACCAAACAACAGCAAATGGATGAGAATACTGTTATAGGGACCTGGGAATCTACCTGAGAGTTTCCACTTCCTAAGTGGAAACAAATATGAGAATAGATACATTGAAGAAGACAAAAATAGTTTTTCCTTATGTTGGTTACACTTCCTCTGAGGCAGCACAGCTCAGTGCCAAAAGATACTTCATGGTCTCTGACTTCACAGGATAAAGTGACAGCAAATTCCAGCTATCCCAGGTTTGTGGGATTTGTCCCAAAGGATCCCTTTTTATCAGAAGCAGAATACTGAGAGGATCAGTGTAAATCAGGCTACTCAGTCTGGAGAGAGATAAGATTAGGGAAAGGAGGTGGTGGTCATCAAAATTGATGCCTGAAACTCAATAACTAGCTTCCGATCCTGCTAATTGGTCCAGGGATTCCACCAAGAATGTTTCACAAAACCCTGAAGGACACTTCAATTGTAGAGGAACTCAACTCTCTGATGATCTACCCCAACTCTTGACAATAAGAAACCTGAAAGTTGGACAGATCTTTTGGTTATAGGTTGAATTGTGTCACCTCCAAAATTAATATGTGGGGGCTCCAAATTTCCCATACCTCAGATAGTGATTTTACTTGGAAATATTATCATTGCAAATGCAGTTAGTTAAGTTGAGTAGGGTGAGCCCCTGTTCCAATATGACTCCTGCCATAATAAAAAGGAGTTTGGATACAGATACATATGTGGCAGGAAAATGTCGGCATGAAAAATACTTCTCCAGACAAAAGTTACCAAAGATGTCCAGCAAACAGAAGCTAAGGTAGAGGTATTGAAGTGATTCTTCCTGACAGCTATTAAAAGGGAAAAATATGGCTGACATCTTGATCTTCGAATTCCAACTTCTGAAACTATTCAACAAATATGAGTTGGCTTACCCACACTTGCAATTTAATGGAACGTTCAGCCAACTAGATGTAAGAGTTTTCTGGTCCCATCATTTCATGGCAAATAGATGGGGAAACAATGAAAACAGTGAGAGACTTTCTCTTCTTGGGCTCCAAAATCACTGCAGTTGGTGACTGCAGCCATGAAATTAAAAGATGCTTGCTCCTTGGAAGAAAAGCTATGACAAACCTAGACAGCATATTAAAAAACAGAGACATTACTTTGACAACAAAGTTTCATGTAGTCAAGGCTATGGCTTTTCCAGTAGTCACGCATGGATATAAGAGTTGGACGATAAAGAAGGCTGTTCAGCTCAATTCAATTATTCAGTCGTATCTGACTCTTTGTGACCCCATGGACTGCAACAAGCCGGTCTCCCCTGTCCATCACCAAATCCCAAAGATTGCTCAGATTCATATTAATCAAGTTGGTGATGCCATCCAACCCTCTCATCCTCTGTCGTCCCCTTCTCCCAATTTCAATCTTTTTTTTTTAATTTTAATTTTTACTTTATTTTACTTTGCAATACTGTATTGGTTTGCCATACATTGACATGAATCCACCACGGGTGCACATGAATTCCCAATCCTGAACCCCCCTCCCACCTCCCATCCCATATCATCTCTCTGAATCATCCCCATGAACCAGCCCCAAGCATCCTGTATCCTGTATCGAACATAGACTGGCGATTCGTTTCTTACATGATAGTATGCATGTTTCAATGCCATTCTCCCACATCATCTCACTCTCTCCCTCTCCCTCAGAGTCCAAAAGTCCGTTCTATACATCTATGTCTCTTTTGCTGTCTCGCATACAGGGTCATCATTGCCATCTTTCTAAATTACATATATATGTGTCAGTATACTGTATTGGTGTTTTTCTTTCTGGCTTACTTCACTCTGTATAATAGGTTCCAGTTTCATCCATCTCATTAGAACTGATTCAAATGAATTATTTTTANAAGTTGGTGATGCCATCCAACCCTCTCATCCTCTGTCGTCCCCTTCTCCCAATTTCAATCTTTTTTTTTTAATTTTAATTTTTACTTTATTTTACTTTGCAATACTGTATTGGTTTGCCATACATTGACATGAATCCACCACGGGTGCACATGAATTCCCAATCCTGAACCCCCCTCCCACCTCCCATCCCATATCATCTCTCTGAATCATCCCCATGAACCAGCCCCAAGCATCCTGTATCCTGTATCGAACATAGACTGGCGATTCGTTTCTTACATGATAGTATGCATGTTTCAATGCCATTCTCCCACATCATCTCACTCTCTCCCTCTCCCTCAGAGTCCAAAAGTCCGTTCTATACATCTATGTCTCTTTTGCTGTCTCGCATACAGGGTCATCATTGCCATCTTTCTAAATTACATATATATGTGTCAGTATACTGTATTGGTGTTTTTCTTTCTGGCTTACTTCACTCTGTATAATAGGTTCCAGTTTCATCCATCTCATTAGAACTGATTCAAATGAATTATTTTTAATGGATCAGAGTCTTTTCAAATGAGTCAGTTCTTCACATCAGGTAGCCAAAGTACTGGAGCTTCAACTTCAGCATCAGTCCTTCCAATGAATATTCAGGACTCATTTACTTTACGATGGACTGGTTGGATATCCTTACAGCCCTAAGGATTCTCAAGAGTCTTCTCCAACACCATGGTTCAAAACCATCAATTCTTTGGCATTCAGCTTTCCTTATAGTCCAACTCTCACATCCATACATGACTACTGGAAAAACTATAGCTGTGACTAGATGGACTCTTTTGGCAAAGTAATGTCTCTGCTTTTTAACATGTTGTCTAGATTGGTGATAGCTTTTCTTCCACGGAGCATGCGCCTTTTAATTTCATGGCTGCAGTCACCATCTGCAGTGATTTTGGTGCCCAAGAAAACACAATCTGTCACTGTTTCCATTGTTTATCCATCTTTTTTGTATAGTTCTTTTGTGTATTCTTGCCACCTCTTCTTAATATCTTCTGTTTCTATTAGGTCCATACCATTTCTGTCCTTTATTGTGCCCATCTATGGCAATGGCAACCCACTCCAGTACTCTTTCTTGGAAAATCCCATGGATGGAGGAACCTGGTAGGCTGCAGTTCATGGGGTCCCTAGGAGTCGGACACGACCGAGCAACTTCACTTTCACTTTCATGCATTGGAGAAGGAAATGGCAACCCACTCCAGTATTCTTGCCTGGAGAATCCCAGGAATGGAGGAGCTTGGTGGGCTACCATCTATGGGGTCGCACAGAGCCGGACACAACTGAAGTGACTTAGCAGGATGTAAGGTTCCCTTGGTATCTCTAATTTTCTAGAAGAGAACTCTAATCTTTCCCATACTATTGTTTTCCTCTAAATCTTTGCACTGATCACTGAAGAAGCCTTTCTTATCTCTCCTTGCCCTTCTTTGGAACTCTGCATTCAAATGGGTATATATTTCCTTTTCTTCTTTGCCTTTAGCTTCTCTTCCTTTCTTATCTATTTGTAAGGCCTCCTCAGACAACCTTTTTTTTTTTTTTTTCATTTCTTTTTCTTGGGGATGTTCCTGATCACTCCCTCCTGTACAATTTCATGAACCTCTGTCCATAGATCTTCAGGCACTCTATCAAATCTAATCCTTTGAATCCATCACTTCCACTTTATAATCATATGGGATTTGATTTAGGTCATACTTGAATGATTTAGGTCATACTTGAATGATTTAGTGGTTTTCCCCTACTTTCTTCCATTGAAATCTGAATTTGACAATAAAGAGTTCATCATCTGAGCCACAGACACCTCCTGGTTCTGTGTTAGCTGACTGAATAGAGCTTCTCCATCTTTGGCTGCAAAGAGTATAATCAATCTTACTTTGGTATTGATCATCTGGTGATATCTATATGTAGAACCTTCTCTTGTGTTGTTGGAAGAGGGTGTTTGCTATGACTAGTGCATTCTCTTGGCAAAACAATGTTAGACTTTGACCCTCTTCATTTTGTACCCCAAGGCCACATTTGTCTGTTACTCCAGATATCTCTTGACTTCCTACCTATGCATTACAGTCCCTTATTATGAAAGTACATCTTTTTGGTGTGCTAGTTCTAGAAGGTCTTGTAGGTTCTCATAGAATCATTCAACTTCAGTTTCCTCAGCATTACTGGTCAGGACATAGACTTGTATTACTGTGATATTGAATGGTTTGCCTTGGAAACAAACAGAGATCATTCTGTCATTTTTTAAACTGCATCCAAGTACTGCATTTCAGACTCTTTTGTTGACTGTAATGTCTACTCCATTTATTCTAAGGGTTTCTTGCCCACAGTAGTAGATACAATGGTCATTTGAGTTAAATTCACCCATTCTGGTCCATTTTAGTTCACTGATTCCTAAAATGTTGATGTTCACTCTTGCCACCTTCTGTTTCACCACTCCGCTTTTGCCTTAATCCATGGGCCTAACACTCCAGGTTTCTATGCAACATTACTCCTTACAGCATTGAATTTTACTTCCATCACCAGTCACATCCAACAACTGGGCATTGTTTTTGCTTTAGCTCCATCTCTTCATTCTTTTGCAGTTATTTCTCCACTGATCTCCAATAGCATATTGGGCACTTATCAGCTTGAGGGGTTCATCTTTCAGTGTCATATCTTTTTGCTTTTTCACACTGTTCATGGCAAACCACTTGATTATTATTGTCTTGAGAACACTACAAATGGTATGAAAACAAGGGTGAACATCAAAGAATTGATGTTTTTGAACAGTGGTATTAGAGAAAACTGCTGAAAGTCCCTTGGATTGCAACAAACTTAAATGAGTCAATCCTAAAGGAAATCAATCCTGAATATTCATTAGAAGGGCTGATGCTGATGCTCCATTACTTTGGCCACCTGATGCAAAGAACTGATTCATTAGAAAATATTCTGATGGTGGGAAAGATTGAAGGCATGAAGAGAAGGTGATAACGGAGGGCAAGATGATTTGATGGCATCACCAACTCAATGGACATGAATTTGATCAAGCTCTGGGAGATGGTGAAGGACAGGAAGTCTTGCGTGCTGCAGTCCATGGGGTCCCAAAGAGTTGGACATGACTGAACAACTATTCATTAACAACAAGATGTAACAAACATACATGAAATGCATGGATACATGTATGCTAAGTCACTTCCGTTGTGTCTGACTCCTTATGCCCATATGGACTATAGCCTCCAGGCTTGTCTATCCTTGTATTCTCCAGGCAAGAATGCTAGAGTGGCTTGCCATGTCCTCCTGTAGGGAATCTTTCTGATGGAACCCTAGCCTCTTATATCTCTTGCATTGGCAGGCAAGTACTTTACCATTAGCCCCACCCGGGCATACATCCCCCCAATTGCACAGAATACATACTCTTCTTCCATTCCATTCAGTCACTCAGTCGTGTTCAACCCTTTGTGACCCCATGGACCGCAGCATACCAGGACTCCCTGTCCATCACCGGCTCCCGGAGTTTGGCCAAACTCATATCTGGTGAGTCGGTGATGCCATCCAACCATCTCATCCTCCGTCGTCCCCTTCTCCCCAAGCTCTTCAATCTTTCCCAGTTTCAGGGTCTTTTCCAATGAGTCAGTTCTTTGCATCAGGTGGCCAAAGTATTAGAGTTTTAGCTTCAACATCAGTCCTTGCAATGAACACCCAGGACTGATCTCTTTTAGGATGGACTGGTTGGACCTCCTTGCAGTCCAAGGGACTCTCAAGTATCTTCTCCAACACCACAGTTCAAAAGCATCAATTCTTCGGTGCTCAGCTTTCTTTATAATCCAACTATCACATCTGTACATGACTACAGGAACAACCATAGCCTTGATTAGACAGACCTTTGTTGGCAAAGTAACGTCTCTGCTTTTTAATATGCTATTTAGGTTGGTCATAGCTTTTCTTCCAAGGAGCAAGCATCTTTTAATTTCATGGCTGCAGTCATCATCTGCAATGATTTTGGAGCCCCCCAAAATAAAGTCAGCCACTGTTTCCACTGTTTCCTCATCTATTTGCCATGAAGTGATGGGACCACATGCCACGATCTTAATTTTCTGAATGACACCCAAAAAACATTCTCCAGGACAGACCATATGTTAGGCCACAAAAGAATAATATATTTTGAAAGCTAGAGGACAAATTATATAAATTATAGAAAAAAATTGAAAAATTAATAAAAATGAGAAAATTAAGAAATATACTTTTTAAAAATATAAATTTATTTATTTTAACTGGAGGTTAATTACTTTACAATATTGTATTGGTTTTGCCATACATCAACATGAATCCACCACAGGTATACATGTGTTCCCCATCCTGAAACCCCCTCCCTCCTCCCTCACTGTACCATTCCTCTGTGTCATCCCAGTGCATTGTTTATAGAAATATAATAAAATAGTTGGTTTATTTCACCTGCCAAACAAACAAATCAGAGCAGTGGCCAGATTCATGCAAACTTGCTGTTCTTCCATCTTCATTATGAAACTTCTACACATGACTGTCCACATGACTGGCAACATGCCAGCTATCATATTTGGATCTTGTTACTATCAAAGAGAAAAAAGCAAAATTCAGGATGTGCACCTTTCATGATGTTATAAGCAAAATTTTGAAAATATAACTTATTTTCCCCATATGGTAATATGAGCAAATATTTTTGCATTTCTCTGTTTAGGTCTTTTTGACCAAGTTTTGCTGAAACTTGAGAGCTAGACCGAAAGCGTGAGACTTAACATATTAATTTAAAACAATATAGAAGCCATATCTCAGGCGGTGCTCCTTCAATACACATCTTACTGGGAGGTTCACAATTTTGACACACCCAAGAGGAAAACAAAACTCAAAGATTCTAGGGCAGCTCTATGCCACCTCAAAGAGCATCCAACAGAAGAATGGGGAGGCCTGAATAGTCCCCATGTGGCACCTTTTGGACAGAATTTGAAGGAAACACTTGAAAGCTACAAGGAGTATGAGATGCAGTCAGACCTGGGTTTAAAGATTCAACTTTCATGTAGCATTATGATCTTGGATATTAAGCCCTGAGCCTTTGGGGTAGGAGCAGTCTAGTGGACTGCCAGGGGACTAACCCTTGTTAGTATCAAATAGTGAGAATTCACACAAAGGAAACCACTAAAATATAAGATCTGACATCACCCAACCACCATCGGCATCCTGTGCAGAATGCCTCATCTAAACAACAAACAAAACAAAAATACTAACCTAATCACCAGAAGACAGGATTACCACCTTATTCAGCCTTGCCCACCAGAGGAAAAACAAACAAACATACAAAAAAAAAAAAAACTCTACAAAAATCTCAGCCTATATGAAGCTCACACAAACTACAGGAGCAACCTTAGGAGGGCAGAAGCCAAAAGAAAGAAAGAAGTCAATCTTGAAGCCTAGGAAAAAGAGACCTCAAACCCAATAAGTTAAAAAATAATAATAATGAAAAGGCAGAGAAATACTACACAAATGAAGGAACAAACTAAAAACACAGAAGTCCAAATAATGAAGAGGAAATAGGAAAGCTACCTGAAAAAATACAGAATAATAATAGAAAAGATGATTGAAAATGTTGGAAACAAAATGGAGAAAATGCAAGAAATAATTGACAAAATCTAGAAGAATTAAAGAATAAACATACAGACCTGAACAACACAATTACTGAAAGTAAAAATACTCTAGAAGGAATAAATAGCAGAATATCTGAAGAAGAATGAATCAGTGAGCTGGAAGATAAAATGTTGGAAATAACTTCTGAAAAGCAGAATAAAGTAAAAAGTATGAAAAGAAATGAGGATAGTCTCAGAGACCTCTGGGAAAATATCAAATGCACCAACATTCAAATTATAGGAGTCCCAGAAGAAGAAGAGAAAAAGAAGGGTATGAGAAAATTTTTGAAGAGATTATAGTGGAAAAGTTCTCCAACATGGAAAAGGAAATAGTTAATCAAGTTCAAGAGGAGCAAAGAGTCCCACACAAGATAAATCCAAGAAGAAACACACCAAGACACATACTAATCACTGCTGCTGCTGCTGCTGCTAAGTCGCTTCAGTCGTGTCCGACTCTGTGCGACCCCACAGATGGGAGCCCGTTGGGCTCCGCCATCCCTGGGATTCTCCAGGCAAGAACACTGGAGTGGGTTGCCATTTCCTTCTCCTACTAATCACTAACAAAGTCTAAACACAAATAAAGAATATTAAAAGCAGCAAGGAAAAAGTAACAAGTAACATAGATGGGTAACCATCAGCTTAACAACTGATCTTTCAGCAGAAACTCTGCAGGGCAGAAGGGAACAGCAGGGTATATTTAAAATNCCCACAGATGGGAGCCCGTTGGGCTCCGCCATCCCTGGGATTCTCCAGGCAAGAACACTGGAGTGGGTTGCCATTTCCTTCTCCTACTAATCACTAACAAAGTCTAAACACAAATAAAGAATATTAAAAGCAGCAAGGAAAAAGTAACAAGTAACATAGATGGGTAACCATCAGCTTAACAACTGATCTTTCAGCAGAAACTCTGCAGGGCAGAAGGGAACAGCAGGGTATATTTAAAATACAGAACAGGAAAAATCTATAGCCAAGATAACTCTACCTGGCAAGAATCTCATTCAAAATTGATGTATAAATCAAAAGCTTTTCAGACAAGCAAAAGTTAGGAGAATTCAGTACCAGCAAACCAGCTTTACAACAAAAGTTAAAGGGACTTATATAGTCAAGAAATACAAGAGAAAAAGAAGAAGAAGAAGAAAAAAAAACACTACCAAATCAACCCTGAACAACTGAGAAAATGTCAACAGGAATTCATATATCAATAATTACTTTAAATGTAAATGGATAAAATGCTCCAACCAAAAGACATGGACTGAGTGAATGGATACAAAAACAAGACCCATATATATGCTGTCTACAAGAAATCCATTCAGACCCAAAGACACATATAGACTGAAAGTGGGAGGTTGGAAAAATATATTCCAGGCAAATCAGAAACAAAAGAAAGCATGAGTAACAGTCCTCATATCAGACAAAATAGACCTTAAAATAAAGAATATTACAAGATGTAAGGAAGGACACTGTATAATGATCAGGGAACAATACAAGAGGAAGACATAGCAATTGTAAATATCTATGAACCCAACATAGGAGCACTTCAATACATAAGACAAACACTTAACAGACATAAAAGGAGAAATTGTCAGTAGCACAATAATAGTAGAAGACTTTAACACCACACTCACACCAATGAACAGATCATCAAAACAGAAAATGAATAAGGAAACACAAGTCTTAAATGATACATTAGATGAGATGGATCTCATTGATATCTTCAGGACATTCCATCCAAATGCAGAAGAGTACACCTTTTTCCTTTTTTGGGGTGTTAGTTCTAGACAGTCTTANAAACACAAGTCTTAAATGATACATTAGATGAGATGGATCTCATTGATATCTTCAGGACATTCCATCCAAATGCAGAAGAGTACACCTTTTTCCTTTTTTGGGGTGTTAGTTCTAGACAGTCTTATAGGTCTTCATGGAACTGTTCAACTTCAGCTTCTTCAGCATTGCTGGTTGGGGCATATACTTGGATTAACGTGATATTGAATGGTTTGCCTTGAAAAGGAACAGAGACCATTCTGTCATTTTTGAGATTGCATCCAAGTACTTCATTTCAGATTCTTTTGTTGACTATGATGCCTACTCCATTTCTTCTAAGGGATTTCTGCCCACAGTAGTAGATACAATGGTCATCTGAGTTAAATTCACCCATTCCAGTCCATCTTAGTTCACGGATTCCTAGAATGTTGATGTTCACTCTTGTCATCTCCTGTTTGACCACTTCCAATTTGCCTTGATTCATGGACAGAACATTCCAGGTGCCTATCCAATATTGTTCTTTACAGCATTGAACCCTGCTTCCATCACCAGTCCCATTCACAACTGGGTGTTGATTTTGCTTAGGTTCCATCCCTTGAGTCTTTTTAGAGTTGTTTCTCCACTGATCTACAGTAGCATATTGGGCACCTACTGACCTGGGGAGTTCATCTTTCAGTGTCCTATCTTTGTGCTTTTTCATACTCTTCATGGGGTTCTCAAGGAAAGAATACTGAAGTGGTTTGCCATTCCCTTTTCCAGTGGACAACATTTTGTCCTTTTCATTATACTAGACCAGAATTCAAAAGCAGGAAGTCAAGAAACACCTGGAGAAACAGGCAAATTTGGCCTAGGAGTACAGAATGAAGCAGGGAAAAAGGCTAATAGAGTTATGCCAAGAGAACACACTGGTCATAGCAAACACCATGTTCCAACAACACAAGAGAAGACTCTACAGATGGGCATCACCAGATGGTTGACACTGAAATCAGATTAATTATATTTTTTGCAGCCAAAGATGGAGAAGCTCTATACAGTCAGCAAAAACAAGACCAGGAGCTGACTGTGGCTTGGATCGTGAACTCCTTATTGCCAAATTCAGATTGAAATTGAAGAAAGTGGAGAAAACCACTAATCATTGAGGTATGACCTAAATCAAATCCCTTATGACTATGCAGTGGAAGTGAGAAATAGAGTCAAGGGACTAGATCTGATAGACAGAGTGCCTGATGAACTATGGATGGAGGTTCATGACATTGTACAGGAGGCAGGAATTAAGACCATTCTCAAGAAAAAGAAATGCAAATAAGCAAATTGTCTGTCTGAGGAGGCCTTACAAATAGCTCTGAAAAGAAGGGAGGCAAAAAAGCAAAGGGGAAAAGGAAAAATATACCCGTTTGAATGCTGAGTACCATAGAATGTCAAGGAAAGATAAAAAAGCCTTCCTCAGCAATCAGTGCAAAGAAATAGAGGAAAACAATAGAATGAGAAAGACTAGAGATCTCTTCAATAGTATTAGAGATACCAAGGGAACATTTCACTCAAAGATGGGATCGATAAAGGACAGAAACAGTAGGGACCTAACAGAAGCAGAAGATACTAAGAAAAGGTGGCAAGAATACACAGAAGAACTGTACAAAAAAAGAGCTTCACGACCCAAATAATCACGATGGTGTGATCACTCACCTAGAGCCAGACATCTTGGAATGTGAAGCCAAGTGGGCCTTAAAAAGCATCACTACGAACAAAGGTAGTAGAGGTAATCGAATTCCAGTTGAACTATTTCAAATCTGAAGATGGCACTCTGAAAGTGCTGTTCTCAGTATGCCAGCAATTTTGGAAAACTCAGCAGTGGCCACAGGACTGGAAAAGGTCCGTTTTCATTCCAGTCGCAAAGAAAGGCAATGCCAAAGAATGTTCAAACTACTGCACAATTGCACTCATCTGACACGCTAGTAAAGTAATGCTCAAAATTCTCCAAGCCAGGCTTCAGCAGTATGTGAACCGTGAGCTTCCAGATATTCAAGCTGGTTTTAGAAAACGCAGAGGAACCAGAGATCAAATTGCCAACATCTGCTGGATCATGGAAAAAGCAAGAGATTTCCAGAAACACATCTATTTCTGCTTTATTGACTATGTCAAAGCCTTTGACTGTGTGGATCACAATAAACTGTGGAAAATTCTGAAAAAGATGGGCATACCAGGCCACCTGACCTACCTCTTGAGAAATCTGTACGCAGGTCATGAAGCAACAGTTAGAACTGGGCATGGAACAACAGAGTGGTTCTAAATAGGAAAAGGAGTACGTCAAGGCTGTATATTGTCACCCTGCTTATGTAAATTATATGCAGAGAACATCATGAGAAAACTGGGCTGGAGGAAGCACAAGCTGGAATCAAGATTGCCGGGAGAAGTATCAATAATCTCAGATATGCAGATGACACCACCCTTATGGCAGAAAGTGAAGAACTAAAGAGCCTCTTGATGAAAGAGAAAGAAGAGAGTGAAAAAGTTGGCTTACATCTCAGTATTCAGAAAACGAAGATCATGGCATCTGGTCCCATCATTTCATGGGAAATAGATGGGGAAACAGTGGAAACAGTATCAGACTTCATTTTTCTGGGCTCCAAAATCACTGCAGATGGTGATTGCAGCCATGAAATTAAAAGGCGCTTACTCCTTTGAAGGAAAGTTATGATCAATCTAGATAGCATATTAAAAGCAGAGACATTACTTTGTTAACAAAGGTCTGTCTAGTTAAGGCTATGGTTTTTCCATTGATCATATATGGGTGTGAGAGTTGGACTGTGAAGAAAGCTGGGNCCATGAAATTAAAAGGCGCTTACTCCTTTGAAGGAAAGTTATGATCAATCTAGATAGCATATTAAAAGCAGAGACATTACTTTGTTAACAAAGGTCTGTCTAGTTAAGGCTATGGTTTTTCCATTGATCATATATGGGTGTGAGAGTTGGACTGTGAAGAAAGCTGGGCACAGAAGAATTGATGCTTTTGAACTGTGGTGTTGGAGAAGACTCTTGAGAGTCACTTGGACTGCAAGGAGATCCAACCAGTCCATTCTAAAGCAGATCAGTCTTGGGTGTTCATTTGAAGGACTGATGCTGAAGCTGAAACTCCAATACTTTGGCCACCTGATGTGAAGAGCTGACTCATTGGAAAAGACCCTCATGCTGGGAAAGATTGAGGGCATGAGGAGAAAGGGATGACAGAGGATGAGATGGCTGGATGGCATCACTGACTCGATGGACATGTGTTTGGGTGTACTCCGGGAGTTGCTGATGGACAGGGAGGCCTGGCGTCCCTCAGTGCATGGGATCGCAAAGCATCAGACATGACTGAGAGACTGAAATGAACTGATACCTTCTTCTCAAGTGAACATGGTACATTCTCCAGGATAGTCCACATCTTGGGTTACAAATCAAACCTCAGTAAATTTAAGAAAATTGAAATTGTAACAAGCATCTTCTCTGACCATAACAATATGAGACTAGATATCAATTACAAGAAAAAAAATGTGGAAAACACAAACAGGTGGAGATTAAACAATTCATTTCTAAATAACAAATCGGTTACTGAAGAAATAAAAAGTGAATTAAAAAAAATGATGGAAACAAATGTCAATGAAAACACAACTCAAAACATGGGGTGCAGCAAAAGTAGTTCTAAGAGGGAACTTTACAGCAGTACAATGCCACATCAAGTAACAAGAAAAACATCTAATAGACAACCTAACTTCACATCTAAAAAAATTGGAAAAATAAGAAGAAAAAATCCAAAAGTTAGTAGAAGGAAAGAAATCATGGAGATCTGAGCAGAAATAAATGAAAAAGAAATAAAAGAAACAATAATAAAGATTAATAAAAGAAAAAGCTGGTTCTTTGAGAACATAAATAGAATTGACAAACCTTAATCCAGACTCATCAAGGAAAAAAAGAGAGAAGAATCAAATCAACAAAATTAGAAATGAAAAAGTAGGGATTACAACAGACAATGTAGAGATACAAAGGATTATATGAGACTATTTTGAACAAATATATGTCAATACAATGGATAATCTGGAAGAAATGGACAGATTCTTAGAAAAGTTCAGTTTTCCAAGACAGAACCAGGAAGAAATAAAAATTATGAACAACCCAATTACAAGCACTGAAATTGAAGCTGTGATCAAAAATCACCCAAAATACAGAAGCCTAGGACCAGATGCCTTTTCAGGAGAATACTATGAAACATTTAGAGAACGTTTAAAGGATGCCTATTCTTCTAAAACTCTTTCAAAAATTACAGTGCTGGAACACTTACAAACTCATTTTATGAGGCCACCATCAATCTGATAACAAAACCAGTCAAAGACGACACACAAAAAGAAAACTATAGGCCAATTAGCAAACAGAATTCAGCGATATATCAAAAAGCTCATACACCAGGATCAAGTTAGGTTTATTCCAAGTATGCATGCATTCCTTAATATTCACAAATCAAGCAATGTGATATACCATATAAGCAAATTGAAAGATTAAAAACCAGATGATAGTCTCAATATGTGCAGAAAATGCCTTTGACAAAATTCAGCACCTATTTATGATTAAAACTCTTCAAAAAATGAGCATAGAAGGAATGTATCTCAACATAGTAAAGGCTATATATGATAAGTCTACACCAAACATGATTTTCAATGGTAAAAATCTGAAGGCAGTCTCCCAAAGATCAGGAACAAGACAAAGTGTCCACTTTCACCACTATATTCAACATAGTCCTGGAAGTCCTAGCTACAGCAATCAGAGAAGAAAAAAGAAGATAAAAGGATTTGCGAAGAGTTGACTCATTGGAAAAGACTCTGATGCTGGGAGGGATCGGGGGCAGGAAGAGAAGGGGAAGACAGAGAATGAGATGGCTGGTTGGTATCACCGACTCGATGGACGTGAGTCTGAGTGAACTCCGGGAGTTGGTGATGGACAGGGAGGCCTGGTGTGCTGCAATTCATTGGGTCGCGAAGAGTCGGACATGACTGAGCAACTGAACTGAACTTAAATGAACTGAACTGAAGATCAGAAAAGAAGTAAAGCTCTCTCTGTTTGCAGATGATATTATACTGTACATAGAAAACCCTAAAGATAGTATCAGAAAATTACTAGAGCTAATCAGTGAATTTAGCAAAGTTGCAGGATACAAAGTCAATACACAGAAATCACTTGCATTTCTATACACTAATAATGAAAAATCAAGTTGAGAAATTAAGGAATCAATCTCATTCACCATTGCAACAAAAATAATTAAATAACTAGGAAAAAACTTACCTAAGTAGATGAACTGTACACAGAAAATCATAAGCACTAGTGAAAGAAATCAAAGATGGCATAAACAGATGGAGAGATATTCCACATTCCTGCCGGGAGGAATCAGTATTGTGAAAATGACTATACTACCAAATGCCATCTACAGATTCAGTGCAATCCCTATTGAATTACCAATGGCATTTTTCACAGAAGTAGAACAAAAAAAAATCACAATTCGTATGGAAATACAAAAGACCCCGAATAGCCAAAGCAGTCTTGAGAAAGAAGAAGGGAGCTTGAGAAATCAACTTCCTGATTTCAGATTATACTAAAAAGCTATAGTCACCAAGACAGTATGGTACTGGCACAAAAACCAATAGACCATAGACCAACTGAAAAAAAATAGAAAGCCCAGAAATAAACCCATGCATCTACAGGTACCTTATTTTTGACAAAGGAGGCAAGAATATACAATGGGGCAAAGACAGCCTCTTCAGTAAGTGGTGCTGGAAAAACTGGACAGCTACATGTATAAGAATGAAATTAGAACACTTCCTAACACCATACACAAAGATAAACTCAAAATATATGAAAGACCTAAAAGTAAGACCAAAAACTATAAAACTCTTAGTGGAAAACATAGGCAGAACACTTTGATTTTGATGACAAAAATCAAAACAAGATACTTTATGACCCATGTCCTAGTGTAACAGAAATAAAAATAAAAGTAAACAATGGTACCTGATTAAACTTAAAAGTTTTTGCACAGCAAAGGAAACTATAAGCAAGGTGAAATGATAAATAATGGAGGAAATAATAGCAAATGAAACAAGTGACAAGGACTAATTTCCAAAATATACAAGCAGCTCATACAACTCAATACCAGAAAAACAAACAACTCAGTCAAAAAGTGAGAAAAAGGCCTAAGCAGACATTTCTCCAAAGACACACAGATGGCTAACAAAAACATGAAAAGATGTTCAACATCACCCATTATTAGAGAAATGCAAATCAAAACTGCAATTACCTTGCACCAGTCATAATGGCCATCATCAAAGTCTTCAAACAATAAATGCTGGAGAGGGTGTGGAGAAAAGGGAAAGCTCCTGTACTGTTGGTGGGAATGTAAATTGATACAGCCAGTATGGAAGATGGTATGGAGATTCCTTAAAAAATTAAGAAATAAAACCACCATTTGAACAAGCAATCCCACTCTTAGGCATAAACCCTGAAGAATCCAAAATTGAAAAAGACACACATTTCCCATTGTTCATTACAGCACTATTTACAATAGGTAGAACATGGAAGCAACCTAGATGTCCATTAACAGATGAATGGATAAAGAAGTTATGGTACAGATGATAGCTTATGGTGAATCATGTTGGATTTGTGATCTCTGAAGAAAAAAAAAAAAAGCTTTGGGACCAACCAGGGACCTGGCTTGATCACTTGAGAGCTTTTATTTAGCAGTTTTATTAAACTAAGGAAAGGGACAGAGAAAAGTTCTGATATAGACATCAGAAAGGGGTGGAGAGTGCCCTTCTACTAGTTTTCAGTTCAGTTCAGTCTCTCAGTTGTGTTCAACTGTTTGAGACCCCATGAATTGCAGTACACGTAGCCTCCCTGTCCATCACCAACTCCCGGAGTACATCCAAACCCATGTCCATCGAGTCAGTGATGCCATCCAACCATCTCATCCTCTGTCGTCCCCTTCTCCTCTTGTCCAATCTTTCCCAGCATCAGGGTCTTTTCAAATGGGTCAGCTCTTCACATCAGGTGGCCAAAGTATTGGAGTTTCAGCTTCAGCATCAGTCTTTCCAATGAACACCCAGGATTGATTTCCTTTAGGATGGACGGTTGGATGTCCTTGCAATCCAAGGGACTTTCAAGTCTTCTCCAACACCACAGTTCAAAAGCATCAATTCTTCAGTGCTCAGCTTTCATTATATATAGTCCAACTCTCACATCCATACATGACCACTGGAAAAACCATAGCCTTGACTAGGCAGACCTCTGCTGGCAAAGTACTGACTCTGCTTTTTAATATGCTGTCTAGGTTGGTCATAACTTTCCTTCCAAGGAGTAAGAATCTTTTAATTTCATGGCTGCAATCACCATCTGCAGTGATTCTGGAGCCCAGAAAAATAAAGTCAGCCACTGTTTCCACTGTTTCCCCATCTATTTGCCATGAAGTGATGGGGCCAGATGCCATGATCTTAGTTTTCTGAAAGTTGAGCTTTAAGCCAACTTTTTCAGTCTCCTCTTTCACTTTCATCAAGAGGTTCTTTTGTTCTTCTTCACTTTCTGCCATAAGGGTGGTGTCATCTGCATATCTGAGGTTATTGATATTTCTCTCAACAATCTTGATTCTAGCTTATGCTTCCTCCAGCCCAACATTTCTCTTGATGTACTCTGCATATAAGTTAAATAATCAGGGTGACTATATACAGCCTTGACGTACTCCTTTTCCTATTTAGAACCAATCTGTTTTTCCCTGTCTAGTTTTAACTGTTGCTTCCTGACCTGCATTCAGGTTTCTCAAGAGGCAGGTCAGGTGGTCTGGTATTCCCATCTCTTTCAGAATTTTCCACAGTTTATTATGATCCACACAGTCAAATGCTTTGGTGTAGTTTTAGCAAGCTTTTTTTTTTTTTTGTCTTTTAGAAAGCTCTTAGTCAGATAAGAGAGACACCTCAAGCCTGATGGAGTTTCACCAGGCCTCTCTCCCACAATAAGCATTTTTGAGATAGTATGACATGAGGTGTGTCATTCCCAAACCATAAAACAATTGATATGAATACTGGTTTGTTGAGCTATTCTCAGCCCTATGTTTGAGAAAAGAAAAAAAACAGAAATGTTAGTCTTAGGTGGAACCATTTTGAGGAAAGGCAAATTCCAAATCAAATACATAGTTTCATTAATATAGCATAAGAAAAACATTTTCATTGAGAGAGCTCCTTTTTATTTTGTGTGGAGAAGGAAAAAATCTGACACTTGTAATTTGTTATGTCCAGCTGTTGAAGGGAGAGATAAAAATAGTGTCTGACACTTACAGCCTGTTTCCTCCCTTTGGAGACCCCTGGCCTTCCTGCCTGTTACCCTCTCACATATACACAAAGGAATATTAATCAGCCATAAAAGAAGGAACACATTTGAGTCAGTTCTAATGAGGTGGATGAAACTAGAACCTATTATACAGAGTGAAGTAAGTCAGAAAGAGAAGAATAAATATCGTATTCTAATGCATATATATGGAATCTAGATTAATGGTACTGAAGAATTTATTTACAGGGCAAAACAATGGAGAAATAGACATAGAGAATAGACTTATGGACATGGGGAATGGGGAGGAGAAGGTGAGATGTATGGAGAGAGTAACACGGAAACTTACATCATCATATGTAAAATAGATAGCCAATGAGAATCTGCTGTATGTCTGAGGAAACTCAAACAGGGGCTCTGTATCAACCTAGAAGGGTGGGATTGGGAGGGAGATGGGAGAGGGGTTCACAAGGGAGAGGATGTATGTATCCCTATGGAGTATATCAAGGATGTATATTGTCACCCTACTTATTTAACTCACATGCAGAGTACATCATGAGAAACGCTGGGCTGGAGGAAGCACAAGTTGGAATCAAGATTGCTGGGAGAAATATCAATAACACCACCCTTATGGCAGAAAGTGAAGGAGAACTAAAGAGTCTTTTGATGAAAGTGAAAGAGGAGGCTGGAAAAGTTGGCTTAAAGCTCAACTTTCAGAAAACTAAGATCATGGCATCTGGCCCCATCATTTCATGGCAAATAGATGGGGAAACAGTGGCTGACTTTATTTTTCTGGGCTCCAGAATCACTGCAGATGGTTATTGCAGCCATGAAAATAAAAGATTCTTATTCCTTGGAAGGAAAGTTATGACCAAACTAGACAGCATATTAAAAGCAGAGTCAGTACTTTACCAACAAAGGTCTGCCAGTGGTCATGTATGGACGTGAGAGTTGAACTATAAAGAAAGCAGAGCACCAAAGAACTGATGCTTTTGAACTGTGGTGTTGGAGAAGACTCTTGGGAGTCCCTTGGATTGCAAGAACATCCAACCAGTCCATCCTAAAGGAAATCAATACTGAGTGTTCATTGGAAAGACTGATGCTGAAGCTGAAACTCCAAAACTTTGGCCACCTGTGAAGGGCTCACCCATTTGAAAAGACTCTGATTCTGGGAAAGATTGGGCAGGAGGAGAAGGGGATGACAGAGGATGAGATGGTTGGATGGCATCACCAACTCAATGGACATGGGTTTGGGTGGACTTTGGGAGTTGGTGATGGACAGGGAGGCCTTGTGTGCTGTGGTTCATGGGGTCACAAATAGACACAACTAAGCGACTGAACTGAACTGATGGCTGATTCTAGTTAAGGTTTGACAGAAAACACAAAATTTTGTAAAGCAACTATCCTTCAATTAAAAAATAAATGCATTTAAAAAAATGCAATATAGATACTAAAGACCCCAGAGAGATTAACTGCAGATGGCTTCCCAAGTGGCACTA
This sequence comes from Sylvicapra grimmia, assembly GCA_006408735.1. NCBI lineage: Eukaryota > Metazoa > Chordata > Mammalia > Artiodactyla > Bovidae > Sylvicapra > Sylvicapra grimmia. The sequence continues at coordinate 631,648 of SJYH01003799.1, forward strand.
GTAGTAAAGAACCCGCTTGCCAACGCAGGAGGTATAAGACACATAGGTTTGATACCTGTGTTGTTCTTTCCAGATAGGAATATGCCAAAATAGAATTTTCTGGGATATGATGTAATTAAATACATGAGTGGGCTTCCGTGGTAGCTCAGCTGATAAAAAATACACCTGCAATACCGAAGACCTGGGTTCAATCCCTGGGTTAGGAAGATCTCATGGAGGAGGTCATGGCAACCCACTCCAGTATTCTTGTCTGGAGAATTCCATGGACAGAGGAGCCTGGTGGGCTATAGTACATCAGGTCACAAAGAGTCAGGCATGACTGAAATGACTTAGCACACACATATTTGTTTATATTCTAAGATTTTTCAGACCAACAATCATAGAAGCATCACAAATGTGTCTTGAGCACACATCCCCATCTTTTATCTGGAGATATTTGTTGACATATCAGTGTTTAAGGAAAGATTCTGCCCATTAAGTTTCCAAGGTGATTCTCTCAGAAGGGGAAGGATAATTTACTCTATGTAAATACTCCAAATTCAGTTTTTTAAGTGGTTCTATCCTAAAACACAGACCTCTTATATATTAATTCTTTCTCTGCCCCCTCCAGGATAAAAAGTGGGTACAGAAATAACATGGATATTACTTGCTCGTAAGTAAAAATTCAGTTCATTTCAGTCCCTCAGTCCTGTCCGACTCTTTGCAACCCCATGGACTACAGCATGCCAGGCCTCCCTGTCCATCACCAACTCATGGAGTTTATTCACACTTATGTCCATTGAGTCGGTGATGCCATCCAACCATCTCATCAAAATAGTCTCCTCTATTGCAGAAACTTTGTATGTGAATTCACAACATTAATTAACATGGATATTGAAAACATAATGGAGGTGTTAACAAGATATTAGCTAAAAGGTCATATCATGCTCCAAAAGCGACTGAGATATTTAGCTCAGATGCCAACACAGGCTAAAATTCTAATACTATGTAAAAAGGGGAGCATAATGTTAAGGCAAAACTGGCATATTTGATCACAGTAAGAGAATAGATATCTACCACTGTTAGAAACATGATACTTCATTATGACAAAACAATCAATTTAAGCTTTACTCCTGCAATTATATCAATTTTCTGCCTATCATTGATTCAAACTATACTTATCCACATGTCATCTATTTCTTTAATACTTTGTGTATGTATGTGAATTCTTTTGATGTGTTTTCCTTCCACTTTCTGGCTTATCACTGCACCAATTAACAATCTGGTTTCATGAAATAAACCATATTTAATCAAGACATTTTTGGGTTTTTTTGTTTCTGTTTTGTATTGTTAAACAAAATTTGCTAAGATTTTATTAAGAATATTGGCATCTATATTTATAAACTATATTTAACTTTAGCTTTGTTTTCTCACAATATCTTCATGTGGTTTTAGTATCAGAGTAGCGTTCACTTCATTGAATGAATTGTCCCTGTGATGGTTGATCTTATGTGTCAAGTTGACCACACTAAGGGATGCTGAGTCCAGTCAACATTATTTCTGGATATGCCTGTGTGAGTATTTCTGAAAAGGATTTCAGTATTTGATTCAGTAGACTGAGTGAAGAAATTCACCCTTAGCAATATAGGCTGACATCATTCCATCCCTTGGGACATGAATGGAGCAAAGAAATCTAAAACTGGCAAATTCTCCTTGAGCTGAGCTATCCATCTTCTCTTGCCTTCAGACATTGCAGCTCCTGAATACTGGGCTTTCAAACTCCAGTACTTAACACCAGTGACACAATTCCCAGGCCTTTGGCTTCAGACTGAATTATACAAAAAGCTTTTCTAGTTTTACAGTTGTTATTCAGCCTCAAAAATAGCCACATTTTAAAAACTGTTGTGCGTGTGAACATGATCAGATTTATAGTTTAAGAAAATATATTATTTAACATGATTATTAGCATTTTTCACACCCATTTAACATTTCAGCTTTTACTATGTTTAGTTTCAGAGATTATTAATTGCCTAACAAAGCACTGTCTCATCTTGCCTAGAGAAGGAAAATCCTGATTTTTAGCTAGGAAATGTATCCCAGACTAAAAGACTATATTGTCAACCTCTTTACATGTGACTATGTGGCAAAGTTATGATTTACTAATTTCAAATAAAAGTATTATAAGACCTTAGTAAGGCTCCCAAAGGGGGCTGAATCGGTCAGAATGGGTCCTTCTTTGTCCTGCTCTCTCACTTTCTTCTTCAGTTACATAATTCAGATATTGTGGCTTAGTATCCACCTGGGCTTAAACCATGAAGGTGCCTTTGGAGTTGGAAGTCTTTCACCGTATATTTCAATTTATTTTTGTTTTTAATTTGTGTTTAGCTGTATCTTTTTTAATCTATTCAAAATCTATGATTTTTTTCTTCCAGTTATTTTGCTATATAATTGATACATAACACTGTGTAAGTTTAAGGTATTTACCATGATTTGATTTGAATACATCATGAAATGATTGCCACAATAATGGTTAGTGAACCACAATCATCATATACAGATACAAAATAAAATAAATAGAAAACATTTCCTTGTGATGAGAAATCTTACAATTTTGTCTCAACAAATTTCATATATGTATATATACATAAATGCTAATCACAGTAACCATGTTGTACCCTATTTATCTTATAACTGGAAATTCATACTTTTGACTTTGTTATTGTTGTTGTTTAGTCTCTAACTTGTGTTCAACTCTTTTGCAAATCCACCAGGCTCCTCTGTCTGTGGGATTTCCAAGGCAAGAATACTGGACTGGGTTGCCATTTTCATCGCCAGGGGTTTGTCCCAGACCCAGGAATCAGCTACTTTCATTCAATTCCCTTATCTCTACCCACTATCTTTGGTAACTTCAAATCTAATCTCTCTCTCTTTTTTTTTTTTTTTCCCCCTTTTGAAATGTAGCTGACCTACAACACTGTTTAGTTCTTGGTGCACAACCTAGTGATTTAATATTTCTCTTCGTTTCAAATGATGACCACAGTAAGTCTAATTACAATCTGTCACCATAGAAAAATATGTAATAGCTATCTCTATTTCCACACTGTTCATTTCATGCCCATGACATTTATTTTGTAATTGGAAGCTTATACCTCTTATTTCTTTCTCACCTGTTTCTCTCGTCCTCCTACCCACTCCCCTTTGGCAACCACCTGTTTGTTTTCTATATTTATGACTGGTTCTTGTTTGTAGAATATATATACACTATCACCTTTTTTACATATAGCAAGCAAAAATGAATAAAACAAATAGATTTTTTTTCCTATATATATGAAGGTCCTGAAGTTGTCAAGCCAGTATGATGTTTTCATGGTATTTTTCATCAACCAAGCTTCAGTTATTCTGTGACTGACTACTGAAACCCAGGCTATCTAGCAGAGTTTATGGAGAGAATGAAGAAAATGTAAAAGTTCTGAATTGTTGTAAATGAGGAAATATTTATTATTAAATACCATTATAATTACTGTTGTATCAATATATGAGACATTATAAAAAAACTTAGAACAATGCCAGGCAAATAGTAAGTACCATGTAAGCAATTGTTAAACAAAAATGTTGAGAATTTATCTAAGAAATCTATAGCTGTTGTCTTTATAATTGCCATAAATGCAGAGACTGTCTTTCATTTAGGTATTTTAACTGATTTTGGAGTGGCTAGTACAATAAATAATAAAGGAAAGACAAGCACACAGTCAGCACAGACAACATTTAGCAACTGAACTGCAATACAAAATGTAAAAGTACATGTAAGAAAACTACCACAAGAAAGAAAAATTGGTAGGTTTAAATAACATCTTCTTTCAATGATACTGACACTTTGACTTACAGGAGAAGAGCCTTTTTCAGGGAAATGTCTTTGAAGACATAAATATAATAAACTTAAGCCTTGAAAGGATGTTCACAGTTGTAGCATTTTGGGGGAATAAAAAACTCTGTGTGCCATCTTTCTTTAGCTTATTTTCTATCACAAGCTCAAGCATCCATAAAAATGTTAAAACTCTTTGAATTAACTTGCTTATAATTTCTTTCAAAAATTTATTTACATTGATAAAAACATTTGCTGAAAACATTCAATGATTTCAATAAAAACATTGAAAAAATAATATAATTGTTAATTATAAAGGTATTCATGGTATTTTTGCTGCTACTACTGCTAAGTCGCTTCAGTCGTGTCCGACTCTGTGCGACCCCATAGACGGCAGCCCACCAGACTCCCCATCCCTGGGATTCTCCAGACAAGAATACTGGAGTGGGCTGCCATTTCCTTCTCCAATGTATGAAAGTGAAAAGTCAAAGTGAAGTCACTCAGCCGTGTCTGACTCTTAGCGACCTCATGGACTGCAGCCTACCAGGCTCCTCTGTCCATGGGATTTTCCAGGCAAGAGTACTGGAGTGGGGTGCCATTGCAAGATGTTAATTTTTCTAAACTGAAATTACTTCCTAAATGCCATTTATCATTAATTTTTGTTTATGGTCTTTTAGTCAGTTTCAGTTCAAGTGACAGTGTTCATATCCAAGCCATTTTCAGTTAATTTCTTCGTAAGTTTTTTTGAGACATGGTGTCAACTGATTTACTAAAGCCAACTTATATTACATCAAATGAATTAATAGTAGTTCCTAATTATATCAAATAAGTAAACTATTTTTTTCTGACAGCTTATTTTCCATCCTTTCTTCTACATTGAATTTTATTACACAGTATAGCATTGTTATCTTTTTTCAAAACTTGTATTTTACTAAATAT
>SJYH01003799.1:642043-658598 GCA_006408735.1 Sylvicapra grimmia
TGAGACATTGCTCCATTTTTTATGGTCAAAATTAGATTAATAAAATCTGCTTTTCAACCTGCAGACTTGGAAAGAACAATGAGATGGTAAATGCTTTCCTTTTCAGCAAGTTTAGAACATCACTGATTATTAAATTACATTGGTTAGGACATAATTAAATGGATATAACTATCTTCAAATAAATGAAGGCTTTGTACCTAACTGTCTAGTTAGGAAAAATAGTATTGGGGAACCGTTGTTTTATGTTTCACAATTTTCTCATATATAAATTTTATCTTTTCATGGATTTATTGTGAAAAGTAACCATGTAAACCTACAGACAACTTTGGAAAAGCACCTGACACAGAGTAAGCCTTTAATAATTCTTATGTCCTTTTTCTATTTGCATAATTCCTTTCTTTTGTGTATAGCTTCAATATATAGATTATAAATGAGAATAAAAATGTTTTATCCTGTGAAAGCACTGCACTCTTTCAGCAAATTTGGAAAACTCAGCAGTGGCCACAGGACTGGAAAAGCTCAGATTTCATTCCAATCCCAAAGAAAGGCAATGCCGAAGAATGCTCGAACTACCAAACAACTGCACTCATCTCACATGCTAGTAAACTAATGCTCAAAATTCACCAAGCCAGGCTTCACCAGTACATGAACCGTGATCTTACAGATGTTCAAGCTGGTTTTAGAAAAGGCAGAGGAACCATAGATCAAATTGCCAACATCCTCTGGATCATGGAAAAAGCAAGAGAGTTCCAGAAAAACATCTATTTCTACTTTATTGACTATGCCAAAGCCTTTGACTGTGTGGATCACAATAAACTGTGGAAAATTTTGAAAGAGATGGGAGTACAAGACCACCTGACCTACCTCATGAGAGTATATATATATATATATATATACTCTTCATGTATGCAGGTCAGGAAGCAACAGTTAGAACTGGACATGGAATAATATATTGGTTCCAAATAGGAAAAGGAGTACATCAAGGCTGTATATTGTCACCCTGCTTATTTAACTTATATGTAGAGAACATCATGAGAAACGCTGGGCTGGAAGAAGCACAAGCTGGCATCAAGATTGCTGGGAGAAATATCAATAACCTCAGATATACAGATGACATCACCCTTATGGCAGAAAGTGAAGAAAAACTAAAGAGCCTCTTGATGATAGTGAAAGAGGAGAGTGAAAAAGTTGGTTAAAGCTCAACATTCAGAAAACGAAGATCATGGCATCTGGTCCCACCACTTCATGGCAGATAGATGGGGAAACAGTGGAAACAGTGTCAGACTTTATTTTGGGGGGCTTCCAAAATCACTGCAGATGGTGATTGAATCCATGAAATAAAAAGACGTTTGCTCCTTGGAAGAAAATTTGTGACCAACCTAGACAGCATGTTAAAAAGCAGAGACATTACTTTGCTGACTAAGGTCCATCTAGTCAAGGCTATGGTTTTTCTAGTAGTCATGTATGGATGTGAGATTTGGACTATAAAGAAAGCTGAGTGCTGAAGAATTGATGCTTTTGAACTGTACTGTTGGAGAAGACTCTTGTGAGTCCCTTGGACTGCAAGAGATCCAACCAATCCATCCTAAAGGCAATCAGTCCTGGGTGTTCATTGGAGGGACTGATGCTGAAGCTGAAACTCCCATACTTTGGCCACCTGATGTGGAGAGCTGACTCATTTAAAAAGACCTTGATGCTGGGAAAGATTGAAGGTGGGAGGAGAAGGGGATGACGGAGGATAAGATGGTTGGATGGCATCACCAACACAATGGACGTGGGTTTGGGTGGACTCTGGGATTTGGTGATGGACAGGGAGGCCTGATGTGCTGCGGCTCATGGGGTCTCAAAGAGTTGGACACGACTGAGTGACTGAACTGAAGTGATGTATTAAAATTGTATATATCAGTTGCTGTGTTGAAAAAGCAATCAATGATAAAAATTAAATAATAATTTAGGCTGGAATCCCTCACTTGAAGAATATTGTAAAAATTCTATTTCAATGGATTTTTAAATTGACTTTCCAATATACCACATCTGTGCTTATTGTTAAATATTATATTGTGAAGGAATATAATAAATAGGTTAAGAGAACCATTAAACTATTAAACAAAATAGATAAATGCTTAAGATTCTAGATGAAGATAAAAATACATAATTTTAATATAATTTTGAAAATATGCAAAAATGAGATAAAAATAGAATTTGAATTTCTAAGAAAATGGATAAATGGCAATAAAATCTAGCATTCTGTTACCAGAAGCTTTATTTAATATATTCATGAAATTTAAATGTAGAATTTATTTTTCTTACTTTAGCACCCATGTCATAGCAGCTTAATTACTCAGGCATCTCCAGGTTCTCATGGTAAAGAGTCAAGGGCAGAGGGGGATTGTTTCTGGCAGAGGGAAGGGGAAAAAAACAATTTTTTAAAAAATATATTCCATTAGTGTTTTCCATAACAAAGTCCCAATCAGCAATAGTAAAAATTTAACCAGAACCATACTTAACCAGAGTAAAGGAAAATTACCTTGTCCAGTATACACTATCGTTTCTGTTTTAACTAAAAGAATAAATAAATGATGAGAAACATTTGTGAAACGTGGAGCCCAGTAATACAAGTCCTGAGATTTAATCATAAGGTTATAGAACATCACACTTCTGACACGTTACTATCACACCTATAGAGCTTCAGTATAACTGAACTGCAGCCAAAAAAAAAAAAAGACCTATAAGATGAAGACTCAGTCTAAAGAAGCAGGGTAGTTAGGGAATCAAAGAAACAGGGGAAAAAATATCAGAACCCAAGAGGAGTTTAAGTCTTTGCCACAGTTATAAGAAACACTAAATACAGCTCAACTCCTAGCCAGATTAAAATGAGACTTCAATCTCTGTCAAAATATCAGCAAGCTCTTCTGTGGATTTAGAGAAAAAGAGTCTGAAATTTGTATGGAAGGGCAAATGATTCCCAAATAATGAATACTATATTGAGGAAGAAGAGCAAAGTTGGAGGAGTGACACTACCTAGCTTCATAGTTTATAAAAAGCTACCATATTGAAGAGAGCTTAGGTAGGAAGTGCAAAATAATATACTAACAGATCAATTGAATGAAATAAAGTGCCCAGCAATGTACTGCCCAGTATCTGGTTAAAACACACACACACATACACAATTCCTTTCAATAATAGTGCTATTTTTTTTCTTGGAAGTCTACATGCAAGAAATCAATCAACTGATCAATAATTTAAACAAAGGTGTTACAGTGTTTATAAAAAATGACTTGAAACAATAGTTTATAGGTTGCTTTTGGGATGACCCAGAGAGATGGTACGGGGAGGCAGGTTCAGGATTGGGAACTCATGTATACCAGTGGTGGATTCATGTTGATGTATGACAAAACCAATACAGTATTGTAAAGTAAAATAAAGTATAATAAAAAAAATACTTAAAAATAAATTCAGTATTATAAAACTAATAGAAAAAAAAGAAAATATCAGGTTACCTTGAGGTTGGCACTAACATTTCAGCTACATAACCAAAATGATAATCCATGATATAAAACATCAATAAATGAGTTGTTATTAAAAGTTAAAATTTCTGCTCTGTGAAAGACACTGTTAAAGAAGTAAAAAGACAACTAGACATCAAGAAAAATATTTGTAAGTGGGGCTGACATAGATCATATCTCTCTATATATAGGATCCAGCTCCTTAGGCAAGGGAAACAAAGGCAAAATAAATATTAATAAATGTTATTTAATCAAGCAAAAGCTTTTGCACAGTGAGAAACTCATCGCTCCCCACCAAAAAACCCATATACCTATTGAAAGAGAGAAGATATCAATATATGTAGATATGTCTGACAAAGTGTTAATAATCAAAATAATTAAAGAACATATATAATCCTACATAAAAGATAACCCATATGTGTAGAGGATCGAAATAGGAATCCTTCCAAAGGAAAAAAAAAAAAAAAAGACCAAAAAGCACATGAAAAAAATGGTCAACATCACTAATCATCAGGGGAATACAAAATAAAACCTCAATGAGATATCACTCCTGTCAGAATGGCTATCATCTGAAAGACAAGAAAGTAGAGAAAAAGAAACTGTAGTAAATTATTGGTGGGAGTGTAAACTGGTGTAGTCACTATGGAAAACAGGATAGGTAAAGGTAAAACTAGAAGTAACGTGTTTGAGCTCTTTTTCTTGGTGCTGTACTAATTCAATTCAGTTTTGTCTAACTCTTTGTGACCCCATGGACTGTAGCCACCAGGCTCCTCTGTCCATGGGATTCTCCAGGCAAGAATACTGTAGTGGGTTGCCATGCCCTCTTCCAGGGGAACTTTCTGACCCAGGGACTGAATCTCAGCTCTTATGTCACCTGCAATAACAGACAGGCTCTTTACCACTAGCCCACCTGGGAAGCCCATAAGTATCATATGATTCTGCATTTCACTGCTGGATATATAGCAAAAAACAAAATAAAAACAAAAACATTTAATCATAAAGATATATGCACCCCATGTTCATGACAGTATTAATTACAATAGCCAAGATATGAAAGCAATTTATCAGTAAACATATGAATGGATAAAAATGAAATGGTGTGGGTGTTTAGATAATGTCTAGACATGTACATGTATATATAAATGTATATTATACAAATGAATATTATTCATTTTATTACTCATTTAAATAATATTCATATGCATAACAACAAAATTTTGCCATTTGTAACCAAGTATATAAACCTGGAAGGTATTATGCTTAATAAAAAAGCCTTCCTCAGTGATCAATGCAAAAAAAGAGAGGGAAAAAAATAGAATGGGAAAGACTAGAGATCTCTTTAAGAGATTTAGAGATACCAAGGGGATATTTCATGCAAAGATGGGCACAATAAAGGACAGAAATGGTATGGACCTAACAGAAACAGAAGATTTAAAAAGAGGTGGCAGGAATACACAGAAGAACTACACAAAAAAGATCTTCATGACACAGATAACCACTATGGTGTGAGCACTCACCTAGAGCCAGACATCTTGGAGTGTGAATTCAAATGGGCCTTAGGAAGCATCACTAAGAACAAAGCTACTGGAGGTGATGGAATTCCAACTGAGCTATTTCAAATGTTATAACATGATGCTGTGAAAGTGCTGCACTCAATTTGCCAGCAAATTTGTAAAACTCAGCAATGGTGACAGGACTGGAAAAGGTCAGTTTTCATTTCAATTCCAAATAAAGACAATGCCAAAGAGTGTTCAAACTACCACACGATTGCACTCATCTCACACACTAGCAACGTAATGCTCAAAATTCTCCAAGCCAGGCTTTAACAGTACGTGAACTGTGAAATTCTACATGTTCAAACTGGTTTTAGAAAAGGCAGAGGAACCAGAGATCAAATTGCAAACATCCATTGGATCACTGAAAAAATAACAAAGTTCCAGAAAAAACATCTACTTTTGCTTTATTAACTATCCCAAAACCTTTGACTGTGTTGATCACAACAAACTAGAAAATTCTTCAAGAGATGAGAATACCAGCCCACCTTACCTGCCTCCTGAGAAATCTGTATGCAGGTCAAGAAGCAACAATTAGAGCTGGACATGGAACAACAGACTGGTTCCAAATTGGGAAAGGAGTACGTCAAGTCTGTATATTGTACCCTGCTTATTTAACTTATATGCATAGTACCTCATGTGAAATGCTGGGCTGGATGAAGCACAAGCTGGAATCTAGATTGCCAGGATAAATATCAATAAACTCAGATATGCAGATAGTGAAGAAGAATTAAAGAACCTCTTGAGGAGAATGAAAAAGTTGACTTAAAACTCACCATTCAGAAAACAAAGACAATGGCATCTGTTCCCATCACATCATGGCAAATAGATAGGGAAACAATGGAAACAGTGAAAGACTTTATTTTGGGGGCTAAAATCACTGCAGATAGTGACTGCAGCTATGAAATTAAAGGACGCTTGCTCCTTGGAAGAAAAGTTATGACCAACCTAGACAGCATATTAAAAAGTAGAGACATTACTTTGCCAACAAAGGTCCATCTAGTCAAAGCTATGGTTTTTCTAGTAGTCATGCATAGATGTGAGAATTGGACTATAAAGAAACCTGAGTGGCAAAGAATTGACGCTTTTGAACTGTGCTGTTGGAGAAGACTCTTGAGAATACCTTGTATTGCACAGAGATCCAATCAGTATATCTAAAGGAAACCAATCAGTCCTTAATATTCATTAGAAAGACTGATGCTGAAACTGAAACTGCAATACTTTGGCCACCTGATGTGAAGAATGGACTCATTTGAAAAGATCATGATTCTAGGAAAGATTGAAGGAGGAGGAGGAGAGGATGAGATGGTTGAATGGCATCACCAACTCAATGGACATGAGTTTGAGCAAGCTCCAGGAGTTGGTGATGGACAGGGAAGTCTGGCGTGCTGAAGTCCATGCACGATTTTACTTATGTGTGGAATGTGAATAATAAAACAAGTGAACAAATGTAGCAAAACAAAAATAACCTCAGCGATATGGAGAGAAAATTAGTGGTTTACCAGAGGGGTGAGGGGTGTGGAAATGGGCAAGATAAGTAAAGATGATAAGGAGGTACAATCTACTAGGCATAAAATAACTCACAAATTTGTATTATATAGCACAGGGAATCTGGACAGTACTTTATAATAGTGTTATATTATCTATAATCTATAAAATTATTGAATCATTTTATTCTATATCTGTAATAAATATAACATAGTAAGTCAATCTTGCTTTAATTTTAAAAATTTAGACAAGTATTTTACACCATGAAACCAAAAAATGAATACTTTGGAGCGGATCATAAACTGAAATGTAAAACCTCAAACCATAAGATGTCCAAATGAACACATAATAGAAAAACACAGAGTTAGCTAAATATATCAAAAATATTGCCCATAAAAAATGATAAATTATGCTTCATCAAAATTTAAAAAATCTGCTATTTGAAAGACAGTTCCAAGATTATGAAAAGATTAGCCACTAACTGGAAATACGTGAAAATCAAATATTCAACTCATGACATGAAAACCACTCATATGAACACACCTGAAGCTCAATAATAGAACAAATATAAAGAGGTTGAATGGTTAAAGCAGGACTTAACCAGAGAAGACATTTCAATAGCAACTAAGCTCTTTTAAAGATGCTCACCATCATGATTCTTAAGGAAATGCAAATCCCCAGAGATGCTACTGCATAACTTTTAGGATAGTTACAATTTTAAAAGACTGACTATACTAAGAGAGCATGTATTTAAAACTCTCACAGATTGCTGAAAGAAATGCAAATATAAAAAAGAAAATGTTGGAGATCAGTTGCGTGTTCTTAAAAAATTGTACATATACCTACTATGATCCAGTCATTCATTTCTAAGCTTATGTAAGAGAAATTAAAGCATAGATATACAAAACTTGCATAAAGATAATGTTCATAACAATTCTTTAGTAGTGGCCCAATACTGGAAAACAGCCCGATACTGGAAAACGACTGTTAAAACAGTCGATTGGACCAAAAACTATGGTATACACACATAATTAAGTAATATTTAGCCATAAAAAGGGTGAGCTAATGACACACTACTGCACTGATGAATCTCAAAATAATTTTGCTGAGTGAAAATAAAGAATGCACACTGTACGGTTTCATTGATGCAAAATTCTAGAAAATGCAGATGAGTCTATAATGAAAACAAACATGCTAATAATTACCTTGATGCAGGATAGGGAGGAATTAAAATAGGATACGGGAAGCATTTGAAAAATCTAGATGTATTCATTATCTCCCAGGGCTTCTGGATGGTAGAGTCTGATTGTAATGCAGGAGACCCAGGTTCAGTCTCTGGGTTGGGAAGATCCCCTGGAGAAGTAATGGCAACCCACTCCGGTATTCTTGTCTGGAAAATCCCAATGATGGAGAAGCCTGGAGGGCTACAGTCCATGGGGTTGGACATGACTGAGTGACTAACATACACACACATTCATTATCTTGCTTTAGGCATTGATGATTACAATGTGTAAATATATGTCAAATTTTTAAAACTGTACAATTTTTTTCAAGTCATTGTATGTCAAAATCAACCCCCATAAAATAGATTGGCATGTAAACTAAAGAAATTTTATTAGAAGTTTGAAGGCAAACAGTTAAACTATATTTTCATCACCAAATATATCTTTAGTTCAGTTAGTTCAGTCGCTCAGTCGTGTCCGACTCTTTGCGACCCCATGAATCGCAGCACGCCAGGCCTCTCTGTTCATTACCATCTCTCGGAGTTCACTCAGACTCACATCCATCGAGTCAGTGATGCCATCCAGCCATCTCATCCTCGGTCGTCCCCTTCTCCTCCTGCCCCCAATCCCTCCCAGCATCAGAGTCTTTTCCAATGAGTCAACTCTTCGCATGAGGTGGCCAAAGTACTGGAGTTTCAGCTTTAGCATCATTCCTTCCAAAGAAATCCCAGGGCTGATCTCCTTCAAAATGGACTGGTTGGATCTCCTTGCAGTCCAAGGGACTCTCAAGAGTCTTCTCCAACACCACAGTTCAAAAGCATCAATTCTTCGGCGATCAGCCTTCTTCACAGTCCAACTCTCACATCCATACATGACCACAGGAAAAACCATAGCCTTGACTAAACGGACCTTAGTCGGCAAAGTAATGTCTCTGCTTTTGAAAATGCTATCTAGGTTGGACATAACTTTTCTTCCAAGGAGTAAGCGTCTTTTAATTTCATGGCTGCAGTCACCATCAGCAGTGATTTTGGAGCCTAAAAAAATAAAGTCTGGCACTGTTTCCACTGTTTCCCCATCTATTTCCCATGAAGTGATGGGACCAGATGCCATGATCTTCGTTTTCTGAATGTTAAGCTTTAAGCCAACTTTTTCGCTCTCCTCTTTCACTTTCATCAAGAGGCTTTTTAGCTCCTCTTCACTTTCTGCCATAAGGGTGGTGTCATCTGCATATCTGAGGTTATTGATATTTCTCCCGGCAATCTTGATTCCAGCTTGTGTTTCCTCCAGTCCAGCATTTCTCATGATGTACTCTGCATAAATATATCTTTATAATTGTAAAAAAATTCAGAGCATTTTTAACAAATTTGTATATTTATAGATAAATATGCTAAAAAGTGTGAAATCAAAAAAGGTCAATAACTTTAAAAGTGCCACAACTGAAATAAAATTAATTTAAATTTTAAGTTCATGAAATAAAATTACCCAAGATCATTAAAATATGTTCATCAGGAAAGAAACTGATTATGATTGTGTTAGAGAAAACATATGAGTTAAATGGTACCTAATTTGGATCTCACATCATAGCTAGGTAAATTAGTTAAACAAATAAAACTTGGAAAAGGTAATGTGTTAATGAAATTGCAGGTGGANGTCCTGGGCTTGGGTGCTGACAGCAAAACCTTTCCCATTGCAGATTACGTCTTTGTCACGCCAGTAGAAGTGGACTCGGGCGGGTCATATATTTCCCACGACATTTTGCACAACGGCAGGAAAAAGCGGTCGGCGCAGAGTGCCAGCAGCTCCCTGCATTACCGATTTTCAGCATTTGGACAGGAACTACACTTAGAACTTAAGCCCTCGGCGATCTTGAGCAGTCACTTTATTGTCCAGGTACTTGGGAAAGATGGTGCCTCAGAGACTCGGGAACCCGCGGTGCCGAGATGTTTTTATCAGGGATTTATCAGAAACGACAGCTTGTCCTCCGTCGCTGTGTCTACGTGCGCCGGCTTGGTAAGCACCCCGACTCCCTCTCGCCTGCGTTTTGTGTAACTGGAATGAACAGATGTCTATAATACCGAGCGCTCTTGCAGCCAGCTCTACATATTCACACTGTCAGCTCTGATATGTAGAATCTTCTCAGCTGAATTAATCTAAGCTGCTCCCAGAAAAAGAAAATCTAATAGAACTTCAATTACCATTTAAGAACGTTCTTTTGATGTTTATGGGTCTGGGCCTCTTCATTCTCCATGTTTGAGACGATCTCTGAGGAAATTAATTTGATGGATGCCATTCGCTTTGGAAAGTCTTGAGAGACCAGGCTTTGTATAAATCTAGCAAGCTGCATGCCTCTACAGTGCTCTGACACAGGGGAAACTGTTATTTAATGCAGGAGTACATTCACAGCCCTGAGAAGCCTGACCTTCCCTGTGGAAGGGAGGCCTCTTGTTTTCTTTCCACTAATCCGTTAGTGTTGTCCTGCAAGTAAGACATCCTTTTAGAATGTGATGTGGTGTGTTTGGGGGCTGGTGGGGTGAAGTGTGACATCCAGGAAGGCAGGGCATTTAAAAGCATTCGGGACAAGCAGTATTGCCTCCTGTGTAATCCTCACTGTTGAGCTTGAGACCCGTAATATTAGTATAAATGATACTTGTCTCAGGATTCAGGCATTTGTGCATTTAGTAAATGGCGATCTGGGTTGATGCCATCTTGTGTTACAGTTGGGAAGTGTCTGTAACTGACAGAAGTGTCTGTGTGTGTGTGTGTCTGTGTGTGTCTGTGTATGTCTGTGTGTGTGTATGTCTGTGTGTGTCTGTCTGTAACTGACAGAAGTGTGTATGTGTGTCTGTGTGTGTGTCTGTGTCTGTGTGTCTGTAACTGACAGAAGTGTGTGTGTGTGGTCTGGCTCTGGTGTGGCTAGAAGAAGGAAAACGGGAGGAAAGCTCAATTCAGCATGCAGTTAATAATATATATGATACACTCTGACCGAGCAAGAGGGTGGGGCTTAGGCACTGGTTAATGAGGACTTCCATATTCTTGGCTAACTGAAACTTTATTACGTTAACCTTTTTTTCCCCCATGTTGTAGCTTGACACATAACTAAAACGGTTCATCAAATCAGAGTTACAGTGTTTTGGCATGGTCTTTATAGAGTGAAGCAAAGATTTAACAGTTCTCAACTAAGCTGCATCTGTTTAAATGAACAATATGGCTTACTGGTGACTACATATTCTAACCTGGTTACACACACAGGCAGCACCCACACCTGTGAATATATCTTGTCGGTTGGTTGGTTGGTTTGGCGGTGATGAGTCTCCTGATCTTTTGGAAGCATCCTCCTCTCTTCTGTTTCGGTATCCTGACATCTTCAGAAGAAGGTCAGGCCCTCCATCACAGTGGCTTACACCACCCCATTCCACATAACCCAGCAGTTAGGAGCAGTCTGTCCAAGGTCATTTTCACACTGGCCCTTACTAGAGGGCCTTGGGCACGCTATGACCCTCCCTGTGTCTTAGCGTCTTCATCTCCGCAGTGGGAATGGCAAGAGGGTTTACACTGCTGGGCTGTGGGGGTGACGAGACTTCCTCCATGCAAAGAGCCACAGCAGTTCTAGGAAGGCGCTTAGGCTCCTCACGCTGGATGAGCTCAGGATTCCACTCTCTATGAGTGATAGGAAATCTGACCCTGACCATCTGATCCCATAAGCATAGATGTTGGGTTGTTTCTCCTAAGAAGGAAATTCACTTTAGAACAGGGAACAAAGAGCTACTTCATATGTAGAATGAGCCAGGCTACACAGTTTCATCTTTGGGATGGAGGTGGAAGAAGTCATCGGCAACCACATCTGCCTGTGTATAAAGCCAATATAGTTTTTCGCTGCATGCCAGTCTGATTTTGTTTGTTTTTATGTTTTAAATTTGATTCTTATTTTATATTGGACTGTAGTTTGATTTACCCATGTTGTGTCAGTTTCAGGCATATAACAAAGCGATTGAGGGTTTTATATATATACTTTGGCCACCTCATGTGAAGAGTTGACTCCTTGGAAAAGACTCTGATGCTGGGAGGGATTGGGGGCAGGAGGAGAAGGGGACGACCGAGGATGAGATGGCTGGATGGCATCACTGACTTGATGGACGTGAGTTTGAGTGAACTCTGGGAGTTGATGATGGACAGGGAGGCCTGGTGTGCTGCGATTCATGGGGTTGCAAAGAGTTGGACACAACTGAGCGACTGAACTGAACTAACTGATATATATATACACACACACATACAGACATACATACACATTTTTTTTCAGATTTTTTCCCATATAGTTTATCAGAATATTGAGTAGAGTTGCCTGTGCTATATAGTAGGTCCTTTGGGATGGAAGTGAAAGAAGTCATTGGCAACCACATCTGCCTGTGTATAAGGCCGATATACATTTTTTTTTCTTTTCATGCCAGTCTGGTTTTGTTTGTTTTTATGTTTTCAATTTGATTTTTATTTTATGTTGGACAATAGTTTGATTTACCAATGTTGTGTCCATTTTAGGTGTATAGCAAAGTGATTGAGTTTTTATATATATATATATATATATACACACACACACATACATATACACATGCATTCTTTTTCAGATTTTTTCCCATACAAGTTATCACAGAATATTGAGTACGGTTGCCTATGCTATACAGTAGGTCCTTTTTGATTATCTATTTCATGCATAGAAGTGCATATATGTTAATCACAAACTCCTAATCTTTATCACTGCGCTACCTGCGAAGCCCATACTTTTTTTCCTTTTACTAGTCTGATTTTTGTTTTTATTTTTTAATTCAATTTTTATGTGTTCAGTCACTCAGTCATCTCCAACTCTTTGCGACCCCATGGACTGCAGCACACCAGGCTTCCCTGTCCATCACCAACTCCCTGAGCTCACTCAGACTCATGTTCATCGAGTCAGTGATGCCATCCACCCATCTCATCCTCTCTTGTCCCCTTGGACTATAATTTGATTTACAATGTTGTATTTCAGGTGTACAGAAAAGTGATTGAGTTATATGTATATGTATAATCCATTCTTTTTCAGATTTTTTCCCATATAGGTTATGACAGAATATTGAGTAGAATTGCCTGCGTTATACAGTAGGTCCTTGTTGATTATCTGTTTTATACATAGTAGTATATACATGTTAATTCCAAACTCCTAATTTATCCCTGCCCCCCTCCACACCTTTCCACTGTGGTAATCATAAATTTGTTTTCCAAGTCTGTGAGTCTTGGAAATAAGTTTGTATTATTTTGGATTCCACATGTAAGTGGTATCATATGATATTTGCCTTGTTCCTTCCAACTTACTTCAGTTACTATGATCACCTCTAGGTCCATCCATGTTGCTGCAAGTGGTCTTATTTCATTCTTTTTTTATAATGCCAATAGAAGTTGAAACCATGGAATTCACATTGTTTCTTTTAACAAACCAGCCACATATACTTAATTAACTTTACTTCTCTAGGCCTCGGTTTCCTCTCCTGAACCATGTGAAATGATTTCTAAGACTACTGCTATCTCTAGGCATCTGAGTCTAGTTATCAGTTGGTTTACCCCATCAGGGCCCACTAGGTACGGGGTGGGGAAGGTATCAAGCTTATCTCTCTTGCATCACACACCTCCCCATGTCCTGCCAAGAACTGCAAAATATAAACCCATACAGCCATCCTTAATCAAACAAAAAGAAAAATAAAACAGGGAAGAGGATCAAACCCCAAATGAAAAAGCTGGGACACTGCTCTGTATTAATTTTTATAACTTCTCTTGAAGTATAGTGTATATACAGAAAGGTGCAAAAATCACAGTGTACAGCCTAATGAATTTTCACAAAGTTCACATCCCTGTAACCAACAGATCAAATAGGACATTACCAGTGCCTGGAAAGACCACTCCCCATCCCTCATCCCCTTCCAGTCACTGCCCACCAGAAGTAACCACTATCCTAATTTGTAACATAGCTTGATGTCATCTATTTAAAACAATTTTACTTAAGAGAGGGATCATACAGTACTCTTCTGTATGAATGTTCTGTGTTGTTTCTAATTGTTAATGGCTGTTGTAATTGTTTCCAGTTTGGGGCTTTTGTGAGAAGTACTACCAAACATTCTTGTCTCTGCCTTTTGGTAAACTTACAGACACATTCTGTTGGAAACATACTGAAGACTGAAGTTTCCAGGTCATAGGGTAAAATATATATGTTCTCCTTTGCTGCTGCTGCTAAGTCACTTCAGTCGTGTCCAACTCTGTGCGACCCCATAGACGGCCGCCCACCAGGCTCCCCCGTCTCCTTTGCTAGATTCTGCCAAACGGCTTTTCAGCGTGGTTGAACTAATTGATGCTGCCGTCAGCAGTGTGTGAAAGTTCCAGTTGCTTCAGATCCTTATCAACACTTGCTATTATCTCTCTTTTCCATTTGAGACACTCCCATGGATGGATGTGAAGCAGTACCACATTACGGGTTTCGTTTGAATTGTTCTGGTGGTTAACGAAGTCGAATCCTTTCTTATGCCTACTGGCCACTTCTATACCCTCTTTTATGCTCTATTGATAGATCATATATGGACAAGCAATTGCTTATAAGTTTTCTCTGTCATCTGAAAGTAGAGTCTTCTATGAAGCCTTCTGTGAGCCAAAATGACAAAAGCAAAGAAGCACTTACCTTAGGACACATCTTGGCAGTGAGTGCACGGAAGAAACTGGCGTGGAGCACAATGGCACACAGACGCAGCTCAGAGCTGCCTTAGCTTGCTGCACAGGTGCTGAGTGCAGCTCCCGGAGGGGGCTTGGTGGTGCCACTTCCCCTGCTGGGGGTGAGAGCTGCCTCTTTAAGGGTTCACTGGAAAACCAGCAGATGAACACTCATCGCCACTTTTGCTTTGGGGTTTCTGTTTTTTAACATCTTTTGTAAAAGCAAAGTGGTATAAAGCAAGCTTTTGAAAGTGGGGCATTTCTGCAAGTGTCTTCAGCCCAGATTGTGGCACTTTTCCCTTTCTTTGTGAATAGAAGCAAGAATTCTGAGCAAAAACACCTTTGCCAACTTATCTTTGGTAGCATGGCTGTGCACCTCTAACAGTGCTGATCTGCATATGAAACACTGTTGAGGGGCAGTAGTGAGCACTGGGAGATGACTTGAGGCTCTGACTGAGCAATCACTTCATTGAGGAGACAGAGAGATGACTCTTCTTCCCCCTGAAATGTCTACATCAGAGTTTCACCGAGAGTGGGGCTGGACAACTGGCAACAGAATGGCTTTCAAGGTGCTGGCAACTTCCTAGTATGCATCAGTGTGTATTAAAAAAGAAGTCACCTTTAGATAACAGAATACCGACAGGAAAGCTAACCATTCTCTTGACGGCTAGGGAATCTCGGGAGTGGCCTAGAAAGGATGAAAGGGTTAAAGTGTGTGTGTGTGAACTCTTGTGTGACCCCATGGACTGTAGCCCACAAGGCTCCTCTGTCCATGGAATTTTCCTGGCAAGAATACTGGAGTGGATTGCCATGTCCTCCTTCAGGGGATCTTCCCAACCCACAGATTAAGCCTGCATTGGCAGGCGGATTCTTTACTACTGAACCACCAGGGAAGCCCAAAGGTTTTAACAGTGAAATATATATGAATATATATGCATGTACACCTCGGAGAAGGCAATGGCACCCCACTCCAGTACTCTTGTCTGGAAACTCCCATGGATGGAGGAGCCTGGTAGGCTGTAGTCCATGGGGTCGCTGAGTCAGACACGACTGAGCGACTTCACTTTCACTTTTCACTTTCATGCATTGGAGAAGGNAGTGAAAGTGAAGTCGCTCAGTCATGTCCAACTTAGCGACCCCATGGACTGCAGCCTTCCAGGCTCCTCCATCCATGGGATTTTCCAGGCAAGAGTACTGGAGTGTGGAGAAGGCAATGGCACCCCACTCCAGTCCTCTTGCCTGGAAACTCCCATGGACGGAGGAGCCTGGTAGGCTGCAGTCCATGGGGTCGCTGAGTCAGACACGACTGAGCGACTTCACTTTCACTTTTCACTTTCATGCATTGGAGAAGGAAATGGCAACCCACTCCAGTGTTCTTGCCTGGAGAATCCCAGGGATGGGGGAGCCCGATGGGCTGCCGTCTGTGGGGTCGCACAGAGTCGGACACGACTGAAGTGACTTAGCCGTAGCCGTACTGGAGTGGGTTGCCATTGCCTTCTACATATATTTAGATTCCATATATAAATGGGGCTTCCAAGATGGCACCCAATGGTAAAGAATCTGCCTGCCAATGCAGGAGATGTATGAGACACGGGTTTAATCCCTGGGTCAGGAAGATCTCTTGGAGGAGGAAATAGCAACCCACTCCAGTATTCTTGCCTGGAGAATCCCATGGTCAGATGAGCCTGGAAGACTGTGGTGCATAGGGTCACAAACAGACATGACTGAAGCAACTTAGTATGCACACACACACACACATAAGTGATAACATATGATGTTTATCTTTCTCCATCTGACTTACTTCACTCAGTATGACAATCTCTAGATCCATTCATGTTGTTGCAAATCGCACTATTCCATTCTTTCTTAAGGTTGAGTAATATTCCATTGTATATACATACAGAGCTGCAAAGTAAATGTGAAGTGTTCTAAAAGATCTCTCAATAAAATGTCCTGAAACAAATACCCAAGTAAGAATTAATCATGTTAATTTTGACTTTCTTTTTCTTTTTTTACTTTATAATAATAGAGAGCAGTCACTTCAGAAAGAGTTAAATTATAGACA
>SJYH01003799.1:808673-829502 GCA_006408735.1 Sylvicapra grimmia
TGAAAAAAAAAAATAATTAGTCGAAAAAATGTACAATATAAACTTACACTCAGGAGTGAAAGTAAATTACACAATTAAAAATGTGGAAATGATTTGAACAGACACTTCATGAAATAGGTGTACCAGCAACAAATTAGTGTATGAAGAGGTAGTCAATATTATGTGCTGTTATGGACACATTTAAAACTACAAAGAGACAGCACAACACACCAATTAAACTGGCTAAAATCCAAAAATCTGACAGTACTAACTACCAGACTGAAATCAGAAATAAGACCTCTCCTTCATTCCTGCTCTGAGTGAAAAATGGTACAGACACTTTGGAAGACATCTTGTCAGCATTTTACAAAGCTAAACATAGTTTTAGCATATGATCTGGTAATTGTGCTCCTAGATATTTGCCAAATTGATTTCAAAACTTATGATCAAACAAAAGTCTGTGCAAAAATGTTTTTAAAAACCTTATCATCACCAAAAACTGGAAACAATTAAGATGTCCTTCAATAGATGTATAAACTATGGTATTTCTCTTCAGTGGAATATCATTCAGTGATAAAAAATGAATCAGCAACCAAGACACACAGAAAGGCAACCCACTCCAGTACTTTTGCCTGGAAAATCCCATGGATGGAGGAGCCTGGTAGGCTGCAGTCCATGAGGTCGCTAAGAGTTGGACACGACTGAAGCAACTTAGCAACAGCAGCAGTAACCAAGCTACAAAAATATGGAAGAAATATAATAAATGCCAAATATTACAAAACTACAGCTAACATTATGATGAAAAGCTAAACTCAATGGTGAAAATTTAAAAGTTATTCCTCTAATTTTAGGAAGAAAACAAGGATATCCACTCTTGGAACTTTTGTTCAACACAGTATTAGATGTTTCAGCTACAGAAATCATACATGAAAAGAAAGCAACTAAACTGAAAGAGAAGTGAAACTATCACTATTAACAGATAACATGATACTATATATAGAAAACCCTAAAACTCCACCAGTAAAATGACTAAGATTAATAGTTTAATAAACTTGCAAGATAAAATATCAATATATAGAATATTTTTGCATTTCTATACACTAAATACAAACTATTAGAAAAAATCAGAAAACAATCCCATTTAAAATTGCATCAGAAAGAATAAAACACATAGGAATAGATCTGGTCAAGCTGAGTAAAAGACTTGTACCCAGAAAACTATGACACTAGTGAAAGACATTGACTACATCACAAATAAATGGGTAATAGATAGGGAAACAATGGAAACAGTGAAAAGCTTTATTATCTTGGGCTCCAAACTCCCTGCAGAAGGTGATTGCAGCCATGAAATTAAGACACTTGCTCCTTGGAAGAAAAGTTATGACCAGTCTAGACAACATATTAAAAAGCAGAGACATTACTTTGCCAACAAAGGTCAAGGCTATGTTTTTTCCAGTAGTCATGTATGGGTGTAAGAGCTGGACTATAAAGAAAGCTGAATGCCAGGGGCAGTCCTAAGATGGCAGAGAAATAGGACAGGGAGAACACTTTCTCCCCCACAAATTCATCAAAAGAACATTTAAACGCTGAGTAAATTCCACAAAACAACTTCTGAATGCCAGCAGGACATCAGGCACCCAGAAAAGCAGCCCATTGTCTTCAAAAGGAGGTAGGAAAAAAATATAAAAGACAAAAAAAAGAGACAAAAGAGTTAGGGATGGAGCTCTGTCCTGGGAACGGAGTCTTAAAAAGAGAGAAGTTTCCAAACACCAGGAAACACTCTCACTGCCGAGTCTGTGGTGAGCCTTGGAAGCACAGAAGGCAACATAAAGGGAGGAAAAATAAATAAATAATTAAACCCCACAGATTACAAGCCCAACAGTAACTCCCCCAGTGGAGAAGCCTGCACCTGCCACTAGCAAGCGGGGGCTGGGCAGGGAGGCGGGGGCTGCATTGCTTAGAGTAAGGACTGGGCCTGAATGCCCCGAGGGCAATCTGAGCTAACGAACTTGGGCTAGCAAACCAGACTCCTGGATAGCTACCACGCGCAAAGCCCTAACCTAAGACACCACCAGGCCCACGCACAGAACAAAGGACTGAACAGAACTAGCCAGCTGCAGACCATCCCCCTCCGGTGACAGGCAGCCAGAGCTGGAAGCGGGAAATCGCAGCCCCAGAGAGACATTATCTACCAAAATGCAAGCAAGCTTCTTTGCTAACTAAGACTTCTTGGGGTTCTGGGCCGCCTGTGAAGGTGTGCCAGTTGTACACCCAGAAAACTGAGTGGCAGGCACAGGGGAGGCGATAAGTCGCAGCGACCATGCTCACCAAACACCTCATCACCTGAGCTGCTCGGACCTGGGAAGGGCACAAAATGCAGGCCTAAACGAGTCTGCATCTCTGAGGACTATCCCAGTGCCTGAACCTGAGGCACTTAGACGTGGGAGGTGCATGCAGCCCAGGGCCAGCCTTGGATGCTTCCCGGCAGAGCAACCTAGAGCCTGAGCAGTGTGGGCACGGAGGGCACACAGGCCCAGTGTGGCTGAGACACTGCCGGCACCCGCCACTGTTATCTGTTTGCAAAGTCCCTCCCTCCCCAGAGCACGACTGAACAAGTGAGCTTAAAAAAAGTGTCCCCCACCTCCTCCTTGTGTCAGGGTGTAAATCAGACACTGAAGAGATCAGCAAACAGAAGCTAACATGGAGGGACCCGCCTTGGAAGTGACAGATGCAATAGATTAAAATCCTGTAGTTAGTACCAACTACATCAGTTCAGTTCAGTTCAGTCGCTCAGTCGTATCCGACTCTTTGTGACCCCATGAATCGCAGCACGCCAAGCCTCCCTGTCCATCACCAACTTCCAGAGTTCACTCAGACTCATGTCCATCGAGTCAGTGATGCCATGCAGCCATCTCATCCTCTGTCGTTCCCTTCTCCTCCTGCCCCCATTCCCTCCCAGCATCAAAGTCTTTTCCAAAAAGTCAACACTTCACATGAGGTGGCCAAAGTACTGGAGTTTCAGCTTTAGCATCATTCCTTCCAAAGAAATCCCAAGGCTGATCTCCTTCAGAATGGACTGGTTGGATCTCCTTGCAGTCCAAGGGACTCTCAAGAGTCTTCAACAACACCGCAGTTCAAAAGCATCAATTCTTTGGCTCTAAGCCTTTTTCACAGTCCAAATCTCACATTGATACATGACCACAGGAAAAACCATAGCCTTGACTAGACGGACCTTAGTCAGCAAAGTAATATCCCTGCCTTTTTTTTTTTTTTTTTATTTAGAGAATACTTTATTAGTTTCTGTAATCAAACCCATGCAGATAAGACCTTATATATTTAATACAGTGTGTTACCCTTGTACAAATGGAAAAAATTATGTTTAACATTTCTAGACCAATATGGCTGTTAATTTCTGTATAATGCCAACCCAACACGGTACAACTGGGATACTTTTTCCAAAGTTGACAGCACAGCTAAAGTTTCCAAAAATTCAAATTATATATATATATATGTGTATATATAGATAGATAGATTTATTTATTTATATAAAAAGACCAATAGCAGCATGTTATGCATCAATAGCATCAACAGCTTTTCCAAGTTCTGCAGTCATCTGAACAAAATTATAGAGACATCCAGCACACTCCATTAAAAAAAAAAAAAAGTAAAAAACAAAACCTCAGAAAACAGCAAAGTTCTGTTACTGTTGTGGTACCTGGCACCATTTTCTTTTTTTTTAATTATGTTTCTCAATCATCGTCTGGAAAGAAAACATTCTAGAATAATGTCATTAAAAACAGATCTGATAAAGCACAGTCACTACTACATATCATAAAGCAGGTACAAGATATTTTACATTCACAGAGGTATGATACATTACTGTCCTATATCTATAATACTAGAGGATATAATTAAAAAGGCATTATTTGAGACTTGATTCTACTTTTCCAGCAGGGGGCCCAAAGGATGGTCATGACACAGCTCTGGTACAGAAATGCATCTTTTTAGATAGGATTTCCTTTCTTTATTGGCATAGTTCTAGGTACTCACTGCTCTTCATGAACATCAGCTAAAAACCATTAAAAAAAATAAACAAAAACCAACCACTGGATTCATACAAAGATAACTGAAGAGAGGCAAGCAGGACTCAACCTAAGTAGCATTTAACCAACTCCATCATGTCTGAATGGTTAAGATCTTCATGGAAGAAAGATGCCAAGTAGCACTTCAAAGCTTTGGGTCACAACCAAAATACAGCATCATTTCAAACAGAAGCAGTGGCCAAACATTGCCCATTTAGATATGTTCAAGGTTGTTGACGTCAGCATCTCATCATCTGCTCACTCATCCAGGAAGAAGGGGAGATCAGTTACTGTACTTTGATTGTGTTCAACTCTGCTATCTAGGTTGGTCATAACTTTTCTTCCAAGGAGTAAGCGTCTTTTAATTTCATGGCTGCAATCACCATCTGCAGTGATTTTGGAGCCCAGAAAAATAAAGTCTGACACTGTTTCCACTGTTTCCCCATCTATTTCCCATGAAGTGATGGGACCGGATGCCATGATCTTCGTTTTCTGAATGTTGAGCTTTAAGCCAACTTTTTCGCTCTCCTCTTTCACTTTCATCAAGAGGCTTTTTAGCTCCTCTTCACTTTCTGCCATAAGGGTGGTGTCATCTGCATATCTGAGGTTATTGATATTTCTCCCAGCAATCTTGATTCCAGCTTGTGTTTCCTCCAGTCCAGCATTTCTCATGATGTACTCTGCATAGAAGTTAAATAAGCAGGGTGACAATATACAGCCTTGACGTACTCCTTTTCCTATTTGGAACCAGTCTGTTGTTCCATGTCCAGTTCTAACTGTTGCTTCCTGACCTGCATACAGATTTCTCAAGAGGCAGGTTAGGTGGTCTGGTATTCCCATCTCTTTCAGAATTGTCCACAGTTTATTGTGATCCACAAAATCAAAGGCTTTGGCATAGTCAATAAAGCAGAAATAGATGTTTTTCTGGAACTCTCTTGCTTTTTCCATGATCCAGCAGATGTTGGCAATTTGATCTCTGCTTCCTCTGCCTTTTCTAAAACCAGCTTGAACATCAGGGAGTTCACGTTTCATGTATTGCTGAAGCCTGGCTTGGAGAATTTTGAGCATTACTTTACTAGCATGTGAGATGAGTGCAATCGTGCGGTAGTCAATCTGATTTCATTGTTGACCATCTGGTGATGTCCATGTGTAGAGTTTTCTCTTGTGTTGTTGGAAGATGGTGTTTGCTATGACGTGCATTTTCTTGGCAAAACTCTATTAGTCTGCCCTGCTTCATTCCACATTTCAAGACCAAATTTGCCTGTTATGCCAGGTGTTTCTTGACTTCCTACTTTTGCATTCCAGTCCCCTATAGTGAAGAGGACATTTTTTGGGGGTGTTAGTTCTAAAAGGTCTTGTAGGTCTTCATAGAAATGTTCAACTTCAGCTTCTTCAGCATTACTAGTTGGGGCATAGACTTGGATTACCGTGATATTGAATGGTTTGCGTTGGAGACGAACAGAGATCATTCTGTCGTTTTTGAGATTGCATCCAAGTACTGCATTTCAGACTCTTTTGTTGACCACGATGGCTACTCCATTTTTTCTGAGGGATTCCTGCCCACAGTAGTAGATGTAATGGTCATCTGAGTTAAGTTCACCCATTCCAGTCCATTTTAGTTTGCTGATTCCTAGAATGTCAATGTTCACTGTTGCCATCTCCTGCTTGACCACTTCCAATTTGCCTTGATTCATGAACTTGACCTTCCAGGTTCCTATGCAATATTGTTCTTTACAGCATCGGACCTTGCTTCTATCACCAGTCACATCCACAGCTGGGTATTGTTTTTGCTTTGGCTCTATCCCTTCATTCTTTCTAGAGTTATTTCTCCACTGATCTCCAGTAGCATATTGGGCACCTACTGACCTGGGAAGTTCCTCTTTCAGTACCCTATCATTTTGCCTTTTCATACTGTTCATGGGGTTCTCAAGGCAAGAATACTGAAGTGGTTTGCCATTCCCTTCTCCAGTGGACCACATTCTGTCAGACCTCTCCACCATGACCCACCCGTTTTGGGTTGCCCCGTGGGCATGGCTTGGTTTCATTGAGTTAGACAAGGCTGTGGCCCTAGTGTGATTGGATTGACTAGTTTTCTGTGCATATGGTTTCAGTGTGTCTGCCCTCTGATGCCCTCTTGCAACACCTACCATCTTACTTGGGTTTCTCTTACCTTGGGTATGGGGTATCTTTTCACGGCTGCTCCAGCAAAGTGCAGTCACTGCTCCTTACCTTGGACAAGGGATATCTCCTCACTGCCACCCTTCCTGACCTTCAATGTGGGATGGCTCCTCTAGGCCCTTCTGTGCCCAGGCAGCCACCACTCCTTGCATGTGAGGTTGCCTCTCCTGGCCACCACCCCTGGCCTCGGGTGCCACCCCTGGTCTCAGATGTGGGGTAGCTCCTCTCAGCCATCATCCCTGACCTCGGATGCAGGGTAGCTTTTCTCGGCCGTTCCTGTGCCATTGCAGCCTGGCACTCTAGGCCGTTGCCCTTGACCTCGGATGTGGGGTAAATCCTCTTGGCTGTTGCCCTTCAGGCATGGGGTCCTCCTGGCTTCTGAACCTGACCTCAGACATGGGGTAGCTCCTCTCAGGAATGGCAAGACATACTTAAAGTGATGAAAGAAAATAACCTACAGTGCAGATTACTGTACCTAGCAAGGATCTCATTCAAATATGAAGGGGAAATCAAAAGCTTTACAGATAAGCAAAAGCTGAGAGAATTCAGCACCACCAAACCAGCTCTCCAGCAAATGCTAAAGGATATTCTCTAGACAGGAAACACAAAAAGGGTGTATAAACTCAAACCCAAAACAATAATGTAAGTGGCAATGGTATCATACTTATCAATTATTACCTTAAACATAAAATGGGTTGAATGCCCCAACCAAAAGACAAAGACTGGCTGAATAGATACAAAAGCAAGACCCCTATATATGCTGCCTACAAGAGACCCACCTCAAAACAGGGGACACATGCAAACTGAAAGTGAAAGGCTGGAAAAAGATATTCCATGCAAATAGAGACCCAAAAAAGCAGGAGTAGCAATAGTCATATCAGATAAAATAGACTTTAAAACAAAGGCTGTGAAAAGAGACAAAGAAGGACACTACATAATGATCAAAGGATCAATCCAAGAAGAAGATATAACAATTATAAATATATATGTACCCAACATAGGAGCATCACAATATGTAAGACAAATGCTAACAAGTATGGAAGGGGAAATCAACAATAACACAGTAATAGTGGGAGACTTTAATACCCCACTCACACCTATGGATAGATCAACTAAACAGAAAATTAACAAGGAAACACAAACTTTAAATGATACAACAGACCAGTTAGACCTAATTGATATCTATAGGACATTTCACCCCAAAACAATGAATTTCACCTTTTGCTCAAGCGTACACAGAACCTTCTCCAGGATAGATCACATCCTGGGCCATAAATCTAGCTTTGGTAAATTCAAAAAAATTGAAACCATTCCAAGCATCTTTTCTGACCACAATGCAGTAAGATTAGATCTCAATTACAGAAGAAAAACTATTAAAAATTCCAAAATATGGAGGCTGAAAAACACACTGCTGAATAACCAACAAATCACAGAAGAAAACAAAAAAGAAATCAAAATTTGCATAGAAACAAATGAAAATGAAAACACCACAGCCCAAAACCTGTGGGACACTGTAAAACAGTGCTAAGAGGAAAGTTCATTGCAACACAGGCATACTTCAAGAAACAAGGAAAAAGTCAAATAAATAACCTAACTCTACACCTAAAGCACCTAGAAAAGGAAGAAATGAAGAACCCCAGAGTTAGTAGAAGGAGAGAAATCTTAAAAGGGTTAGTAGAAGAAGAGAAATCTTAAAAATGAGGGCAGAAATAAATGCAAAAGAAACAAAAGAGACCATAGCAAAAATCAACAAAGCCAAAAGCTGGTTCTTTGAAAGGATAAATAAAACTGACAAACAATTAGCCAGACTTATCAAGAAACAAAGGGAGAAAAAAACATATCAATAAAATTAGAAATGAAAATGGAGAGATCACAACAGACAGCACAGAAATACAATGGATCATAAAAGACTACTATCAGCAATTATATGCCAATAAAATGGACAACGTGGAAGAAATGGACAAATTCTTAGAAAAGTACAACTTTCCAAAACTGAACCAAGAAGAAATAGAAAATCTTAACAGACCCATCACAAGCATGGAAATTGAAACTGTAATCAGAAATGTTCCAGCAAACAAAGCCCAGGTCCAGACGGCTTCACAGCTGAATTCTACCGAAACTTTAGAGAAGAGCTAGCATCTATTCTACTCAAATTCTTCCAGAAAATTGCAGAGGAAGGTGAACTTCCAAACTCATTCTATGAGGCCACCATCACCCTAATACCAAAACCTGACAAACATGCCACAAAAAAAGAAAACTACAGGCCAATATCACTGATGAACATAGATGCAAATATCCTTAACAAAATTTTAGCAATCAGAATCCAAAAACACATTAAAAAGATCATACACCATGACCAAGTGGGCTTTATCCCAGGGATACAAGGATTCTTCAATATCCGCAAATCAATCAATGTAATAAACCATGTTAACAAGTTGAAAAATAAAAGCCATATGATGATCTCAATCAATGCAGAGAAAGCCTTTGACAAAATTCAACATCCATTTATGATAAAAACTTTCC
Source organism: Sylvicapra grimmia (assembly GCA_006408735.1). Lineage (NCBI taxonomy): Eukaryota > Metazoa > Chordata > Mammalia > Artiodactyla > Bovidae > Sylvicapra > Sylvicapra grimmia. The sequence goes on from SJYH01003799.1 coordinate 817,436, forward strand.
AGAAAACAGGAATAGAAGGAACATACCTCAACATAATAAAAGCTATATATGACAAACCCACAGCAAACATTATTCTCATTGGTGAAAAATTGAAAGTATTTCCCCTAAAGTCAGGAACAAGACAAGGGTGCCCACATTCACCACTACTGTTCAACATAGATTTGGAAGTTTTGGCCATAGTAATAAGAGCAGAAAAAGAAATAAACAGAATCCAAATTGGAAAAGAAGTAAAGCTCTCACTGTTTGTGGATGACATGATCCTCTACATAGAAAACCCTAAAGACTCCACCTGCCAGAATATTGGAAATAAAAGCAAAAATAAACAAATGGGACCTAATTAAACTTAAAAGCTTCTGCACAACAAAGGAAACTATAAGCAAGGTGAAAAGACAGCCTTCAGAATAGGAGAAAATAACAGCAAATGAAGCAACTGACAAAGAACTAATCTCAAATATATACAAGCAAATTATGCAGCTCAATTCCAGTAAAATAAATGACCTAGTCAAAAAATGGGCCAAAGAACTAAATAGACATTTCTCAAAAGAAGACATACAGATGGCTAACAAACACATGAAAACATGCTCGACATCACTCATTATCAGAGAAATACAAATCAAAACCACAGTGAAGTACCATTTCATGCCAGTCAGAATGGTTGTGATCCAAAAGTCTACAAGCAATAAATGCTGGAGAGGGTGTGGAGAAAAGGGAACCCTCTTACACTATTGGTGGGAATGCAAACTAGTACAGCCACTATGGAGAACAGTGTGGAGATTCCTTAAAAAACTGGAAATAGAACTGCCTTATGACCCAGCAATCCCACTGCTGGGCATACACACCGAGGAAACCAGAATTGAAAGAGACACGTGTACCCCAATGCTCATCACAGCACTGTTTATAATAGCCAGGACATGGAAGTAACCTAGATGTCCATCAGCAGATGAATGGATAAGAAAGCTGTGGTACATATACACAATGGAATATTACTCAGCCATTAAAAAGAATACATTTGAATCAGTTCTAATAAGGTGGATGAAACTGGAGCCTATTATAGAGAGTGAAGTAAGCCAGAAAGAAAAACACCAATACAGTATACTAATGCATATATATGGAATTTAGAAAGATGGTAACAATAACCCTGTATGCAAGACAGCAAAAGAGACACAGATGTATAGAACAGTCTTTTGAACTCTGTGGGAGAGGGAGAGGGTGGGATGATTTGGGAGAATGGCATTGAAACATATATAATATCATATAAGAAACAAATCGCCATTCCAGGTTTGATGCAGGATACAGGATGTTTTGGGCTGGTGCACTGGGATGACCCAGAGGGAAGGTACGGGGAGGGAGGTGGGAGGGAGGATCAGGATGGGGAACACGTGTATACCTGTGGCAGATTCATGTTGATGTATGGCAAACCAATACAACATTGTAAAGTAATTAGCCTCCAATTAAAATAAATAAATTTAAATTAAAAAAAAAAGAAAGAAAGCTGAATGCTGAAAAATTGATACTTTTGAACTATAGTGTTGAAGCAGACTCTTGAGAGTCCCTTGGCCTGCAAGGAGATCCAATCAGTCCATCCTAAAGGAAATTAGTCCTGTACATTCACTGAAAGGGCTGAGGCTGAGGTTGAAACTCTAATACTTTGGCCACCTGATGCGAAGAACACTCATTTGAAAAAATCCTGATGCTAGGAAAGATTGAAGGCAGGAAGAGAAGGGGACAACAGAGGATGAGATGATTGGATCACCGACTCGATGGACATCAGTTTGAGTAAGCTTTGGGAGTTGATGATGGACAGGGAAGTCTGGCATGCTGCAGTCCATGAGGTCACAAAGAGTCAGACACGACTGAGCAACTGAAATTACTATACCATACTAATGGAACAGAACATTAATATTAATAAAATATCCATAGTACCATAAAGAAAACTATTAAATGCAACTCCTATTGAAATAGCAATGGCATTTTTTCCCCACAGAACTAGACAAAATAATTCAAAAGTTCACACTGAACAAGCAATAAGATATCCTGAATAATTAAATAACATTAAAAAAGAACAGTACTGCATACCACAGTCCATGATTTCAAACTATGAAACAAAGTTATATTAATCAAAGTAGTATGGAACTGGCACAAAAGATAGACATATGTCTCAATGGAAAAAATAGAGAACCCAGAAATAAACTCATAATTATATGGGAAAGATATAACCATTTGAATGCAGAGTTCTAAAGAATGGCAAGGAGAGATAAGAAAGCATTCCTCAGTGATCAATGTAAAGAAATAGAAGACTAGAGATCTCTTCAAGAAAATTAGAGATACTAAGGGAACATTTCATGCAAAGATGTGCACAATAAAGAACAGAAATGATATGGAGCTGCTGCTGCTGCTGCTGCTAAGTCGCTTCAGTCGTGTCCGACTCTGTGCGACCCCATAGACAGGAGCCCAACAGGCTCCCCTGTCCCTGGGATTCTCCAGGCAAGAACACTGGAGTGGGTTGCCATTTCCTTCTCCATTGTGTGAAAGCGAAAAGTGAAAGTGAAGTCGCTCAGTCGCATCCGACTTCTAGCGACCCCATGGACTGCAGCCTACCAGGCTCCTCCATCCATGGGATTTTCTAGGCAAGAGTACTGGAGTGGCTTGCTATTGCCTTCTCCGAAGATATGGAGCTAACAGAAGCAAAATGTATTAATAAGAGGTGGTAAAAATACACAGAAGATCTATACAAAAAGCATCTTCATGACCCAGATAACCATGATGTTGTGATCACTCACCTAGAGTCAGGTATCTTGGAGTGTGAAGTCAAATGGGCCTTAAGGAGCATCACTATGAACAAAGCTAGTAGAGGTGATGGAATACCAGTGGAGCTACTTCAAATCTTAAAAGATGATGCTCTGAAAGTGCTGCACTCAATTTGCCAGCAAATTTGGAAAGCTCAGCAGATGCCACAGGACTGGAAAAAGTCAACTTCATTCCAATCCCAAAGAAAGGCAATGCCAAAGAATGTTCAAACTACTGCACAATTGCACTCATCTCACATGCTAACAAAATAATGCTCAAAAGTCCTCAAATGAGACTTCAACAGTATGTGGACCATGAGCTTCCAGATGTTCAATCTGGATTTAAAAAAGGAAGAGGAATCAGGGATCAAATTGCAACATCTGTTGGATCATAGAAAAAGCAAGAGAGTTACAGAAAAACATCTATTTTTGCTTTAATGATTATGCCAAAGCTTTTGATTGTGTAGATCACAACAAACTGTTGAAAATTCTTCAAGATATGGGAATACCAGAGGACCTTACCTGCCTCCTGAGAAGTCTATATGCAGGTCAAGAAGCAACAGTTAGAACCAGACATAAAACAACAGACTGGATCCAAATTGGGACAGAACAAGGCTATATTTTGTCTTAAATAAGGCCTTGAATAAGTCCTGCTTGTTTAACTTATATGTAGAGTACATCGTGAGAAATGCCGGGCTGGATGAAGCACAAGCTGGAATTAGGATTGCTAGGAGAAATATCAATAACCTCAGATACACAGATGACACTATCCTTATGGCAAAAAGTGAAGAGGAACTAAAGATCCTCTTGATTAAAGTGAAAGAGGAGTGGGAAAAAGCTGGCTTAAAATAGCACTCAAAAAGCTAAGATCATGGCATCCAGTCCCATCATTTCATGGCAAATAAATGGGGAAACAATGGAAACAGTGGCAAACTTTATTTTGGGGGTCTCTGAAAATCACTGCAGATGGTGACTGTAGCCATGAAATTAAAAGATGCTTGATCCATGGAAGAAAAGCTATGATCAACCTAGGCAGCATATTAAAAAACAGAGACATTACTTTGCCAACAAAAGTCCATCTAGTTAAAGCCATGGTTTTTCCAGTCATGTATGAGTATGAGAGTTGGACTATAAAGAAAGTTGAGTGCTGACGAATTGGTGATTTTGAACTGTGGTGTTGGAGAAGACTCTTGAGAATCCCTTGCACTGCAAGGAGATCAAACCACTCAATCCTAAAGGAAATCGGTACTGAATATCCATTTGAAGGACTTATTTTGAAGCTAAAACTCCTATACTTTGGCCACCTGATGTGAAGAATTTACTCATTGGAAAAGTCCCTGATGCTGGGAAATATTGAAGACAGAGGAGGAGAAGGGGATGACAAAGAATGAGATGTTGTATATCATCACTGATTCAGTGTACATGAGTTTGAGCAAACTCCAGTGGTTGGTGATATACAGGTAAGCCTGGTATGCTGCAGTCCATGGGGTTGCAAAGAGTCGGACACGACTGAGTGACTGAACTGAACTGAACTGGACTGAACTGATGTTCACTGCAGCATTATTCATAATAGTCAAGATTTGGAAATAATATGTGTCCATCAACAGATGATGGCCTCTTGATTTCAAATTCAATTCTCCTTTCCTCCATTTGTACCCTCCTCTTATCATAGTTGCTAGTTTTGATATCATATGTGTGTATGGTTGACTTTCTCATTTTACTGTATATTTTCTTAGACCAGTGATCTTTCTCATTTGTGATTTTGTTGTTTCTAATCATATCTTCTTAAATATGACTGCGAGCCTTGTTGAGTAGAGTATACTTGATTGTAATTCTTTCATCACTTTAAACATTTCCTGCCACTGCCCTCTGGCCTGAAGAATTGCTGTTGAAAACTCAGTTGGCAACATTATGGAAAATCCCTTGAATGTTTCTAGCCATTTTCCCGTATAACTTTTAATATTTTTCTATGTATTTAAATTTTGTTAGTTTGGTTAATGTGTGTCTTGATGTGTTTCTCCATGGGTTTATCCTATATGGGACAGTTTTAGCTTCCTGGACTTTGGTGACTGTTTCCTTTACCATGTTAGGGAAGTTTTTTACTATATTTTCTTCAAATATTCTCAAGACTCCCATTTTTTTTTTCTTTTTCTGTGCCACCTATAATTCAAATGTTTGTGTATCTAATGTTATCCCAGTACTCTCTGAGACTGTCCTAATTTGTTTCAATCATTTTTCTTTATTCTTCTCCACAGTGGTAAGTTCCACCATTACATCTTCCTGTTCATTCATCCATTTTCTGCCTCACTTACTCTGCTATTGACTCCTTCTAAGTGTGATCCTCATTTCAGTTATTATGTTGTTCATCTATGTTTGTTTGTTTTTTAGTTCTTCTAGGTCTTTGTTAAACATTTCTTATATTTTCTCAATCTATTTTTCCATTGCAAAGACTATCATGAGACAAGAAAGACTACTACATAAGAATTAAGAGATCAACCCAAGAAGTGATATAACAATTGTAAATACACATGCACCCAACATAGGAGCACATCAGTATATAAGAAAAGAAACAAGTGGAGGAATAATATGCCATGTTCTTAGATTGGAAAAATCAATATTATCAAAATCACTATATCACCAAAAGCAATCTACAGATTCAGTAAAACCCTTATCAAAGAACAATGGCATTTTTCACAGAATTAGAACAAAAAAGTTTATAATGTATATAAAAACACAAAAAATTATAAAGAGTCAAAGCAATCTTGAGAAAGAAAAAAAGAGCTGGAGGAATAAGGATCCCTAACTTCAGACTATACTACAAAGCCACAGTAATCAAAATCTAAGGTACTGAGATAAGTAGAGAAATATAAATCAATGGAACAGGATAGACAGTAGAGAGATAAGTCCCCACACTTATGGTCATCTAATCTTGACACAGGAGGCAAGAATATACAATGGAGAAAAGACAGTTTCTTTGACAACTGGTGCTGGGAAAACTGGATAGCTCTATGTAAAAGAATGAAATTAGAATACTCCCTAACACCATACACATGAAAAGAAATTCCAAATGGATTAAAGATCTAAATGTAACACTGGATACTACAAAAAAAAAAAAAAACAAACTCTTAAAGGAAAACATAGGTAGGACACTTTTTGACATAATTTGCATCAAGATATTTTTCCATCCACATTCTAGAGTAATGAAAATAAAAACAAAAATAAACAAATGGGACTTGTGAAACCTACGTTTTTGCACAGCAAAGCAAACCAAAAACAAAACAAAAAGCCTTAGGAACAGGAAAAATATTTGCAAATGTAGCAACCTACAAGGTATTAATCTTCAAAATATGCAAACAGTTCATGCAGCATAGTATCAAACAAAACAAAATTATCTAATCAAAAAATGAACAAATTTAAATAGATATTTCTCCAAGAATACATAAAGATGACTAAAAATTGCAAGACAAGATGCACAGCATCACTAATTATTAGAGAACCAAAATCTCATACTTGTCAAAATGACCATTATCAAAAACCTATAAATAATAAATGCTGGAAAGGGTGTGGAAGAAAGGGAAACCTCCTACCCTGTGGATGAAAATGTAAATTGGTAGAGTTAAAATCTAAAAATAGAGTTACCATATAATTCAGAAATCCCACTCCTTGGCATATATCCAGAAAACCATAATTCAAAATGATGTTCATTGTAGCACTATGGTGGCTCAGAGGTTAAAGTGTCTGCCTCCAATGCGGAAGACCCGGGTTCGATCCCTGGGTCGGGAAGATCCCCTGGAGAAGGAAATGGCAATCCACTCCAGTATTCTTGCCTGGAGAATCCCATGGATGGAGAAGCCTAGTAGGTTACAGTCCATGGGGTCGCAAAGAGTCGGACACGACTGAGCGACTTCACCTCAATATCATATTATATATTATATACTATTATATTATCATGCTTTTATAGCCAAGACATGAAAGCCACCTAAATGTCTATCAATAGAGTAATGGATAAAGAAGGTGTGGAACATATATACAATAGAATATTGATCAGCCATAAAAAGGGAATAATGTCATTTGCAGCAACATGGATAGACATGGAGATTGTCATACTGAGTGAAATAAGACAGAGAAAGTCAAATATTATATGATATTTCTTATATGTGGAATCTAAAAAAGATACAAATGAAATTATCTACAAGACAGAAATAGGGCTACAGATGTGGAAAACAAACTTATGGTTACCAGAATATTAGGGGAAGAGAAATAAACTGGAGACTAGGATTGGCCTATGCTTGTTCAATAGCTTCAGTTGTGTCTGACTGTTTGCAACCTGTCAGGCTCCTTTTTCCATGGGATTCTCCAAGCAAGAATACTAGAGTGGATTGCCACGCCCTCCTCTGGGGTATCTTCTTGATCCAGGGATTGAACTTGCGTCTTTTATGTCTCCTGCATTGGCAGGTGGGTTCTTTACCACCAGTGCCATCTGGGAAGCCTGAATTAACCTATACACAGAACTATATAATAACCTGGTGTATAGCACAGGTATTTCTACTCAGTACTCTATAAAAGCCTGTATAGGAAAAGAAATTTAAAAAGAGTGGATATATACATATATATATATAATTTACCTTGCTGTATACCTGAAACTGATACAGCATTGTAAATCAACTATTCCCCAAATAAAAATTTTAAAAATAAAAACTTTCAGATTATGATGAACTACTCAAAGTAAATAAGATTATTTTTACCCCTTCATTTTCCTAATAGCTCAAAAACACATCCACACAAAGCAAATATTTGCTCACAATAAAAATAAAGTAAACTAATTTACTATTAACCGAAACACTGAATACAAAAATCTAATATCTTGTGGTTTTTATAATAAGGGCTTCCCTGGTGGCTTCGAGGTTAAAGCGTCTGCCTCTAATGCGGGAGACCCGGGTTCGATCCTTGGGTCGGGAAGATCCCCTGGAGAAGGAAATGGCAATCCACTCCAGTATTCTTGCCTGGAGAATCCCATGGATGGAGAAGCCTAGTAGGTTACAGTCCATGGGGTCGCAAAGAGTCGGACACGACTGAGCGACTTCACCTCAATATCATATTATATATTATATACTATTATATTATCATGCTTTTATAGCCAAGACATGAAAGCCACCTAAATGTCTATCAATAGAGTAATGGATAAAGAAGGTGTGGAACATATATACAATAGAATATTGATCAGCCATAAAAAGGGAATAATGTCATTTGCAGCAACATGGATAGACATGGAGATTGTCATACTGAGTGAAATAAGACAGAGAAAGTCAAATATTATATGATATTTCTTATATGTGGAATCTAAAAAAGATACAAATGAAATTATCTACAAGACAGAAATAGGGCTACAGATGTGGAAAACAAACTTATGGTTACCAGAATATTAGGGGAAGAGAAATAAACTGGAGACTAGGATTGGCCTATGCTTGTTCAATAGCTTCAGTTGTGTCTGACTGTTTGCAACCTGTCAGGCTCCTTTTTCCATGGGATTCTCCAAGCAAGAATACTAGAGTGGATTGCCACGCCCTCCTCTGGGGTATCTTCTTGATCCAGGGATTGAACTTGCGTCTTTTATGTCTCCTGCATTGGCAGGTGGGTTCTTTACCACCAGTGCCATCTGGGAAGCCTGAATTAACCTATACACAGAACTATATAATAACCTGGTGTATAGCACAGGTATTTCTACTCAGTACTCTATAAAAGCCTGTATAGGAAAAGAAATTTAAAAAGAGTGGATATATACATATATATATATAATTTACCTTGCTGTATACCTGAAACTGATACAGCATTGTAAATCAACTATTCCCCAAATAAAAATTTTAAAAATAAAAACTTTCAGATTATGATGAACTACTCAAAGTAAATAAGATTATTTTTACCCCTTCATTTTCCTAATAGCTCAAAAACACATCCACACAAAGCAAATATTTGCTCACAATAAAAATAAAGTAAACTAATTTACTATTAACCGAAACACTGAATACAAAAATCTAATATCTTGTGGTTTTTATAATAAGGGCTTCCCTGGTGGCTTCGAGGTTAAAGCGTCTGCCTCTAATGCGGGAGACCCGGGTTCGATCCTTGGGTCGGGAAGATCCCCTGGAGAAGGAAATGGCAATCCACTCCAGTATTCTTGCCTGGAGAATCCCATGGACAGCGGAGCCTAGTAGGTTACAGTCCACGGGGTCGCAAAGAGTCGGACACGACTGAGTGACTTCACCTTCACCTTCTACTGAACACATTTATGGAGCATCCTTTAAATCATCTAGTACCTCTTCAGGTAAAAGAGTAAACTAATATAAGGATAGACTGTTTTTTGATATTTTGAAGAATTTAGCAAATGCATGGAAATGTCTATGCTAATTTTGTCACCAAAAATTGTAGGTACTTCACTAAGAATGACAACAAACAGAGCTCCTATTTACATTTTTTTTTCTCAGTTTTAAGTCAAAATGCTCTAAGTAGAATTATTTGAAAAGAGATTCCATCATTGTGTATATAATTAAATTAAAAAAATATGTATCTTATTGTCAATCATATTGTTGTAAAAAAATCCGATTATTTTATAAACATATTTATCCAGCTCAGTAGTAGAATGTGGTCACATGGAAGTAGCAAAGATCTGATTAGAAGCTAAACACTTCTAAAACAGGCAATTTCTTAAAAAAATTATTTCTAGAACAGAAAAGTCTAATGAAATGTTGCTATTAATTTCATGATGGACTGACTGACTGGTAATAATTAATATTAAATAGGAATTTTAGTTTCTCTTATTTTTTCAGTCTAATTAAAAGTATCACATAACATTTTACATGAGCAAGTTTTCATGTGCAAAGTTAATATTCTTATTTCTGGAATGTACATTTTGGAAGTTCATTTTTAAAGAGAAACTAATATGATCATCCTCAATCATTTTATAATTTTGTTTTGTTATTTAATTCACAAAACAGAAAACATGGTGAACATTTTATATCAATATATATTAAACACATAATGCTTTAAATTTTTCATAGGATAAATGCATTGCTGCTGCTGCTGCTAAGTCGCTTCAGTCGTGTCTGACTTTGTGCGACCCCATAGACGGCAGCCCACCAGGCTCCCCCATCCCCGGGATTCTTCAGGCAAGAACACTGGAGTGGGTTGCCATTTCCTTTTCCAATGCAAGAAAGTGAAGAGTGATGCATTAAGTATATATAATAATAACTCTGAAAACAAGGATGAAAATTCCTTACTTGATAGGCAAGTATAAGCAGAAATTCCATCATTGTGAGTAAAAAAAGGAGAGAGGGAGAGAGTAAAAGAGGGAGAAATGTGAGAGAAAGAGAAACAGATTGGTGGAAAGGGGGACCAGTATCAACTTCAAGGCAAAAATTTACATTGAAGACTTTAAAGCAATTATAGTAAATAAATACATAAAGATGTCATTCCATGTTGCTCCTATACTCTACTACTACTGTGAATTTTGTAGTGCCTAATAGTCAAATCTATTTCGAAGAAGTTGTGTGAAAACATAATTTTGGCAAAATTTGAATTTATATACTATAAGAAATAGAATTTGAAGTGGTCCATTTTCAGGGCAAAGTAGCTGGCCTTGAGTGGAAAATTGGTAACAACATTTTTTCACTCAGAGCTAACTAGTTTTGTCTTGGAAAATTACTAGCAAGCTAGTCTTGCCTAACATCTTACACCTGAAGAGACTATGCTAACAGGATGTTTAGGCTTTCTCAACTAAAGCCCTTGCTGAGAAATGTGGACTTAAAGAATTCGTTCCTTAAAAATGACTTTCAATTTCATCCTGAATGTGTGCATCTTTCATTTCTGGGGAAAAAAAAAAAGGATTGTATATAGAGTGAATTTTCAACAGGTGATACATTTTACATGAAATATTTTAAAATAAAAATTTAGAATGATTGGAAAAAAGTTTATCCAGATATCTATTATAGCTGCTGCTGCGGCTGCTAAGTCGCTTCAGTCGTGTCCGATTCTGTGCGACCCCATAGATGGCAGCCCACCAGGCTCCCCTGTCCTTGGGATTCTCCAGGCAAGAACACTGGAGTGGGTTGCCATTTCCTTCTCCAATGCATGAAAGTGAAAAGTGAAAGTGAAATAGCTCAGTCATGTCCAACTCTTAGCCACCCCATGGACTGTGGCCCACCAGGCTCCTCCATCCATGGGATTTTCCAGGCAAGAGTACTGGAGTGGGGTGCCATTGCCTTCTCCTCTATTATAGCTAAAGGATTCCATTTGTAAAAAGTAAACAAGTGTAATGACAAACACACAGTATCATTACATTAATTTAACCTAAATTATCCACAGTGGTTTTGTATCATACATTTTTATAAAAATAAAGTTAACTGAGCATATCAAAATTAAAGTATAGCAAATGATTCTTCAAATAAAGCTTTGAGAAAAATAATTATTATTTCTGTAATAGATTTGAAAATATTAAAACTTGGGACCTAAATACAAGTCATTAATTAATGACCTCAGTTACTGATAAACCAGAGGAGAAGTGGTCATTTTTGCTACCTCTAGGCACTTACTTCAATGGCATCTGAATTACCAAAATTGTTAAAATTATTTCATTGAAAATGAAGTTGCAATTAAAAGGAAGACATTCAGTAGCTGGATGATAATATAGCATTCAAAATACATTTATAAATATTATATTTTATTATTATTCTTAATCTCTTAACATGCCTCTCCATAATATCAGGCATCCATTGTATTTCTTGCAGTATCTTCTCCACAGATAAGGGTGGACTTTACATATATTTCAAAATTCATGTGAAAGAATATTACTTTGTTGTTGAAAACATTTCATAGGAAAAAAGTATTGTGCATATCATTTATAATTAAATAACAAATAAACTGTACAAAAAGTTTTTGAACCATCTTTCCATTCAAATGTGAAGTTACTTTGATTTAAAAAAATTTAAGACACAAGAAAAGTTAGCCAATTTATGGGTGCATTCTTTCCACATCAAAATCTGGTTCAACACTTCTCAAAAGATGGTTTATAGAATTTGCTTATCCATAAGACCATTCTGGGAGGTGTGTGGTGTCCAGTGTTTTTATTCTAGTAATAAAATGCCTTTTTCAGTGTGTTGTAAACTATAGGCAAAATATCAGGTGACTTAGCACAAATAAAACCTGTGGAAATAAGCTACATTTAGTCTCACTTGTAGTATTCTGTATTACTATGCACGCATTATAAGAAAACTGTGTTTTATATAACA
>SJYH01003800.1:72681-87131 GCA_006408735.1 Sylvicapra grimmia
TTTTCCTCTATTTCTTTGCACTGATTGTTGAAGAAGGGTTTCTTATCTCTCCTTGCTATTCTTTGGAACTCTGCATTCAGATGCTTATATCTTTCCTTTTCTCCTTTGCTTTTCACTTCTCTTCTTTTCACAGCTATTTGTAAGGCCTCCCCAGACAGCCATTTTGTTTTTTTACATTTCTTTTCCATTGGGATGGTCTTGATCCCTGTTTGCTGTACAATGTCACAAACCTCCATCCATAGTTCATCAGACACTCTATCTATCTAGATCTAGGTCCTTAAATCTATTTCTCACTTCCACTGTATAATCATAAAGGATTTGATTTAGGTCATACCTGAATGTTCTAGTGGTTTTCCCGACTTTCTTCAATTTAAGTCTGAATTTGGCAACAAGGAGTTCATGATCTGAGACACAGTTAGCTCTTGGTCTTGTTTTTGTTGACTGTAAAGAAGTTCTCCTTCTTTGGCTGCAAAGAATATAATCTATCTGATTTCGATGTTGACCATCTGATGATGTCCATGTGTAGAGTCTTCTCTTGTGTTGTTGGAAGAGGGTGTTTCCTATGACCAGTGTGTTCTCTTGGCAAAACTCTATTATCCTTTGCCCCACTTCATTCCGTATTCCATGGCCAAATTTGCCTGTTACCCCACGTGTTTCTTGACTTTCTACTTTTGCATTCCAGTCCCTTATGATGAAAAGGACATTTTTGGGGGGGTGTTAGTTCTAAAAGGTCTTGTAGGTCTTCGTAGAACCATTCAACTTCAGCTTCTTCAGCATTACTGGTTGGGCCATAGGCTTGGATCACCGTGATACTGAATGGTTACCTTGGAAATGCACAGAGATCATTGTGTCATTTCTGAGATTGCATCCAAGTACTGCATTTCAGACTCTTCTGTTGACCATGATGGCTACTCCATGTCTTCTGAGGGATTCCTGCCCACAGTAGTAGATATAATGGTCATCTGAGTTAAATTCACCCATTCCAGTCCATTTTAATTTGCTGATTCCTAGAATGTTGATGTTCACTCTTGCCATCTCCTGTTTGACCACTTCCAATTTGCCTTGATTCATGGACCTGACATTCCAGGTTCCTATGCAATATTGCTCTTTACAGCATCAGACCTTGCTTCTATCACTAGTCCCATCCAGAGCTGGGTATTGTTTTTGCTTTGGCTCCATCCATTCATTCTTTCTGGAGTTATTTTTCCACCGATCTCCAGTAGCATATTGGGCACCTACCGACCTGGGTAGTTCCTCTTTAGTATCCTATCATTTTGCCTTTTCATACTGTTCATGGTGTTCTCAAGGCAAGAATACTGAAGTGGTTTGCCATTCCCTTCTCCTGTGGACCACATTCTGTCAGACCTCTCCACCGTGACCCGCCTGTCTTGGGGGGACCTTAGGCATGACTAATTTTCCTTCTCTGGAGGTTAGACACTGAAGCATCCTGAGATGATTTCAATCTGTTCCAAATCACCTGGCCAAACAGTGAATACTATCTGTCCACTGGACATTGTTTTTCTAATTTGAAAGTTGTTGAAACGGGAGGCAGATAATTTATGCTTTTAGCTCAGTCAACACAGTAACATGAGCAGGTTATATAAGCTCCATATAAAAAAAGGTATTAGGCTTGGACCCAGAGTGAAAGAAGCAAAAGCATGAAACTTGGATGTTGTGTGCTATTGGGTGTGTGCAAAGCCTCATATTTCTCAAAACAATGAAACACCTTCAGAACCAGGCAAGCACTCTCAAATGGGTTCTTTCAGGATGAGTCAGCTTGCTCTGTGTACAGATGACTATCTGTTACTCAAATGGGATCAGGAGACAAGTGCTCAGGAGGAATCCTGAGGGAGCAGGGAAGTGCCATTTCTTGTGGAAACCAACCCCCCAGGACACAGCTATGCGCCTCAGTAAGAGACATAAGCTGACTTAGCACCTTGTTAAGAACTTGGCTTCTAGGCAACATTCTTTCTGACTGCCTGAGGGGATTTTTGAAAGGCTGGCCCACCCCAAGTTGGTTTTGCAAAATTTATTTTATATGGTATGATCATAAAAATAGTTACTCATAAAAACATTAGCCTGGGAGTGTTTTTTTCCCCCTAAAGACTTCTTTTTTCTCACCAGGGCAGAGGAAGCCATTGGGAGGAGAGTGTGAGTTGAAAGCTTTATGCCTTTAGTTNCAGCTATGCGCCTCAGTAAGAGACATAACTGCCTTAGCACCTTGTTAAGAACTTGGCTTCTAGGCAACATTCTTTCTGACTGCCTGAAGTGATTTTTGAAAGGCTGGCCCACCCCAAATTGGTTTTGCAAAATTTATTTTATATGGTATGATCATAAAAATAGTTACTCATAAAAACATTAGCCTGGGAGTATTTTTTCCCCCTAAAGACTTCTTTTTTCTCACCAGGGCAGAGGAAGCCACTGGGAGGAGAGTGTGAGTTGAAAGCTTTATGCCTTTAGTTGCTTAGATGTTTCTTTTTCACAATTGACTGTCTCACCATTTCCTCACCTTCCAGAATAAAGATATGATTTATTTGCTTATTATTGAGGTATGGTTGATTTACAATGTTGTGTTAGTTACTGCTGTAATTAACTCAATTGACCATTGAGTAGCCAGAAGACAAGGGAAAGCCAACCAAGACAAGCTAGAATCCCTTCATTGTCTTAAGAGGCGGCGAAGTCATGAAGTGATCCGGATCATGGCCATTGTTATTGGCCCCTGTCCACCCCTGTAGACTATTCCTTCTCCAGGGGATCTTCCTGACCCAGGAATCGAACCAGTGTCTTCTGCATTGCAGGCAGATTCTTTACCAACTGAGCTATCAGGGAATATGGCAGGAGATATTTTTATTTGTGATATCCATGCTCCTCAGACCAGTCATCTATAATTTTCATTTTGATTTCCTGATTTGCCACTTTAATCTGACTTGGATAATCATTTCCAGAAGGGTTCTTGCTACTTGCCACCAATGGCTTCTAAGTGGCTAGATTCAAAGGATCTTTTTACAATTATAACCTCACTTGATGTCAGAAGAGTTTCATGTTTTTGCAGCACGCGCTTCCTTTTGTTTTCAGTGATATAATACATTCCTTGTTTTTGATAGTCATTGCAGGCTTGGCCTCCTCTTTCTCTTCCTTACAAATTGGAGTTCATTGAACTCCACCAGATCATTTTCTTAGTCTCTCCCACAATTTCCTCATCTTCACGGCTTCATTTTCCTCATCTGTATGTTGGTGACTTATGTCTTTATGTCGGTCAAGGCCTCCCTTCCATCTCTCCACTCAGCTTCTGCACCAGGGAAATTCAAAGGCAGCTTGTGTTCACCAAGTCCAAAGCCAAACTCACAATTTTTCTTATGCTTTCCAACCTAAGCCCCTTCTGCTCTCTTGTTCTCAATGAATGGCCACAGAATCTTTCCAGTTCAGTCAGAAATCTAGGGCCACCCTTGACTGTCTTGTATTAGTCAATGGAAGGACAAATATATTTTTTGCTGGCCAAAATCTTGGCTTTTTCTGCCCATCAAAGCATGTGANTTATGCTTTCCAACCTAAGCCCCTTCTGCTCTCTTGTTCTCAATGAATGGCCACAGAATCTTTCCAGTTCAGTCAGAAATCTAGGGCCACCCTTGACTGTCTTGTATTAGTCAATGGAAGGACAAATATATTTTTTGCTGGCCAAAATCTTGGCTTTTTCTGCCCATCAAAGCATGTGAAATAAAAATATCTCCTGCCATATTCCCTGATAGCTCAGTTGGTAAAGAATCTGCCTGCAATGCAGAAGACACTGGTTCGATTCCTGGGTCAGGAAGATCCCCTGGAGAAGGAATAGTCTACCCACTCCAGCATTCTTGGGCTTCCCTTGTGGCTCAGCTGGTAAAGAATCGCCTTCAATGCGGGAGACCTGGGTTCAATCACTGGGTTGGGAAGATCCCCTGGAGAAGGGAAAGGATACCCATTCCAGTATTCTGGCCTGGAGAATTCCACGGACTGTATAGTTCATGGGATCGCAAAGAGTCAGACTCAACTGAGCGACATTCACTTCACGTCACTTCCTGCCATATTAATAAATAAGAAAGGTCACAGCCATCAGCGATTTCTGGCCTCCAAGTGTGAATGAGAGCTCCCCAAACTGCAATCCAGTGGGTGCTGCCACCCCCACGGCGATTGCTGAGGAGCTGGGGAAATGCAAGAAGCAGGGGACAAGGAAGCAGGGTGGATCCCAGAGAGCTGAGGAGCCTATGCAAGGAATGGACTCAGTGAGCCCAGAGGCTTGCATCTTCCCACACACAGCATGCTAAGTTCCTTAACTTGATGCCTGATCTTTGATGTTCAGACTGCCTGCTCCTTTTGTTGCAAACTTGCATATAGCCTGACTTCCCCTCCTGGCTCCTTGAGCAGCTTTCTCAGAGCTCCTGGGATGCTGCCTTCTGGGCTCAGAGTCCTAAATATCCCCACCAAAAGAAATAGCTCTCTACTTGCAGGTTGTGACTATGTTTTTTAGTCAACGGCAGAATAAAAAATGCGGACATAGAGTTTGGAGGAAATAGAAAGTTTGCTTTAATTCTCAGTCTGCAAAGAGGGGAACAGAGTAGGCTTGTGCCTCAAGAACTGTGCCCACCCCTCCACGAGAACTCTAGGCTTATATAAGATGAGGGATCATAGTCAGGAGTCAGTGATGAGGAACAAAGGTGAGAGGATCCTGTCTTCTTCCTCTCGCATTGCTTCAAAAACAATCATAGGCTGGAGTGAGTAATCCAGTAATTGAGTCTGGTAGTTCCTGGCTCTGTGGACTTCTTTCTGATATGTAAAAGAGGAGAACTACAAGGAGAAGACATAATAGGTGCGGAATGAAGCTCCTGCAGGGTTAGGGGGCAGAAAAGCAAACTTAGCTACAGATAGGCAGAGTTAGGGGAGGTTAAGTAGGAATGATCAGGCCTGATCGCTGTTCTCTTTATCTTCTTTGTTTTCAGGAAGAAGAAAAGAAACTCATTCCTCTTTTTCCCTTTTCACTGCACCATATTTAAAATTGTCTTTAAAATACATTGTAGGCTGGATATGGGGGTCATGTTCCCCTGTTGCTCAGTTGTGTTCAACTCTTTGCAACCCCATGGACTGTAACCTTCCAGGCTCCTCTGTCCAGTGGGATTCTCCAGGCAAGAATACTGGAGTGGGTTTCGCGCCCTCCTTCCGGGGATCGTCTCGACCCAGGGATCGAACCCGTGTCTCTTGCGTCTCCTGCTTGGCAGGCAGATCCTTTACCACTGCACCACCTGGGAAGCCCAGGGGGTCATGGGCCACCAAACAAATTCAGAGTGAGCACCACCAGGACACAAGGCCAGTGAGGATGGTGGTTTGGAAGCAAGGTTCAGGGATCCTGAGTCCTACTAGTGTTCAAATACCTAAGAATAAGTGAGACTTCCTCCCTGACTAACCAGTTTTGCAGAAAACCCTCAGGGATACTTGGAGGTCACCACTGCACCTCTTAATGGGCAGGCGTACTTCCTGGAGTCCAACCACAGTCGGAAAGATGGGAGAACACGGACTCTTGCCCCTCCACCAGAGCCTAGTGAGAACGGCAGGCTCTTGTATCACGTGCTGTATTAGTGATGTGGAATCTGGAGTTGCAAAACACACCTCGGAGGACACTCAAGACAGTGGAGGACAGTTTGTTATGCCAGAGGGCCCAAGGGGAATCAATTCCCAACAAGGACCCTGAGGTTTCTGAGAGGTCCAGTTTTATACCCCCCACTACATGACTGGTTACATGTTGCTGCTGCTGCTGAGTCGCTTCAGTCGTGTCTGACTCTGTGCGACCCCATAGACGGCCTCCTACCAGCCTCCTCTGTCCCTGGGATTCTTCAGGCAAGAACACTGGAGTGGGTTGCCATTTCCTTCTCCAATGCATGAAAGTGAAAAGTGAAAGTGAAGTCGCTCAGTCATGTCCGACTCTTAGTGACCCCGTGGACTGCAGCCTACCAGGCTCCTCCGTCCATGCGATTTTCCAGGCAAGAGTTTTGGAGTAGGGTGCCATTGCCTTCTCCAGGTTACATGTTAGCAACCTCTTTGTTGGGTATGATTGAGTTTTATAATACATAGGTGCTAGGAGAACAAACAATGAAGGTTGGGGGGGGGCAATGATTATACATCAAGGGGGCATGTCTCCATGGTTAATCTAACAGGGCAGCCTGATCTCCACCACAGTCTCCATTTGTCATCTGTAGGTGTTGCAGAAACTGGTACTCGAGAAGCCAAGCACCACACTCGGAGAGTTGGAGAAGTCAGGCTTATTATGCCGGCGGGCCCGGGGGAGTTAACACTTCAAGCTCTGAGCTCTGAACAAAGGGGTTACAGAGTATTTATAGGCCTACTATAGATGGGAATACCAGACCACCTAACCTGCCTCTTGAGAAATCTGTATGCAGGTCAGGAAGCAACAGTTAGAACTGGACATGGAACAACAGACTGGTTCCAAATAGGAAAAGGAGTACGTCAAGGCTGTATATTGTCACCCTGCTTATTTCACTTCTATGCAGAGTACATCATGAGAAATGCTGGACTGGAGGAAACACAAGCTGGAATCAAGGTTGCCGGGAGAAATATCAATAACCTCAGATATGCAGATGACACCACCCTTATGGCAGAAAGTGAAGAGGAGCTAAAAAGCCTCTTGATGAAAGTGAAAGAGGAGAGCGAAAAAGTTGGCTTAAAGCTCAACATTCAGAAAACGAAGATCATGGCATCTGGTCCCATCACTTCATGGGAAATAGATGGGGAAACAGTGGAAACAGTGCCAGACTTTATTTTTTTAGGCTCCAAAATCACTGCTGATGGTGACTGCAGCCATGAAATTAAAAGACGCTTACTCCTTGGAAGAAAAGTTATGTCCAACCTAGATAGCATTTTCAAAAGCAGAGACATTACTTTGCCGACTAAGGTCCGTTTAGTCAAGGCTATGGTTTTTCCTGTGGTCATGTATGGATGTGAGAGTTGGACTGTGAAGAAGGCTGATCGCCGAAGAATTGATGCTTTTGAACTGTGGTGTTGGAGAAGACTCTTGAGAGTCCCTTGGACTGCAAGGAGATCCAACCAGTCCATTTTGAAGGAGATCAGCCCTGGGATTTCTTTGGAAGGAATGATGCTAAAGCTGAAACTCCAGTACTTTGGCCACCTCATGCGAAGAGTTGACTCATTGGAAAAGACTCTGATGCTGGGAGGGATTGGGGGCAGGAGGAGAAGGGGACGACCGAGGATGAGATGGCTGGATGGCATCACTGACTCGATGGATGTGAGTCTGAGTGAACTCCGAGAGATGGTAATGAACAGAGAGGCCTGGCGTGCTGCGATTCATGGGGTCGCAAAGAGTCGGACACGACTGAGCGACTGAACTGAACTGATAGAGCACAACACTAGCTGCTAATAGGCTGGTTTTAACTAAGGGGTTTTTCATGCACGTGTGGGAATAGTGGTCAAGACTCAGAGGGGGATGTCTGATCTTTACACGGACATTCATGATTAAGCAGATTTGCAGGGGCTTGGCGATTGCAAACAGCAGGACAAGGGTGAGTGAGATAAGCTCCAGTTACTAGTATTTTGAGTCCCCACTTTCTGAGACTACATGACCTACATGACCCAGACTTTGCAAGGAGCAAGCTGAATAACAGAGCCAGAAGGAGCAGGAGGTTATGTAAAAATTGAACTTTCCCTCTTCATAGGGAGGGAAGTCTCCAGGAGACCTAGTTTTCACTAGTAATGGTCTCCTCACTCCTGCGCAAGACTCAGGCCCAGTTCACATCGTGTCTTTAAGATGGATGACAGGCTTAGAGATGGAGTCTCTCCTGCTTTCTTCACACTGGCCCCAACATTAGCACCCCCATGGGGAAGTGGGATGCTGTCCCTCCAACCAGGAATATGCTGTGATTCCTCCTGCTTTGAAGATTTATGCCATGCAGAAACTTCCTACCTCCTGTGCCACGGAAATGGGTAGGATTAGAACCTCCACATTGCAGGAGCAGTCATTCCAGGTGGAAGGGACTGTCTGCAAGCACAAAGGCAGCAAGGTAACAGTGTGTTGAATAAAAGATGGCCATCCGGACCCATTAACGAAGGGGATGGAAGAGAAAAAGTGTTAGTTGCTCAGTCATGTCTGACTCATTTCAACCCCATGGACTGTAGCCCACCAGGCTCCTCTGTCTGT
Organism: Sylvicapra grimmia; assembly: GCA_006408735.1. Classification (NCBI taxonomy): domain Eukaryota; kingdom Metazoa; phylum Chordata; class Mammalia; order Artiodactyla; family Bovidae; genus Sylvicapra; species Sylvicapra grimmia. Next base: position 80,876 of record SJYH01003800.1, read on the forward strand.
GGAATTTTCCAGGTGAGAATACTAGAGTGGGTTGCCATTTCCTTCTCCAAGAGATCTTCCCAACCTTGGGATCAAACCGGGGTCTCCTGCATTGCCGGCATTCTTTACCATCTGAACCACCGGGGGGATAAATGAAGCTAAATCAAGGAAGAAAATTCGGCACAAGATCAGGAGGGGCCCTGAATTTCTCTGTGGAAGAGCAGTTTCTATCTATTGACCTATCTATCTATCTCCTGCAGGTCATACAGAGTCACTGGAGACTTTTAAGCAGATGACCATCAAAATGGCTTACATTTAACACGATTCAGAGAAGGCAATGGCACCCCACTCCAGTACTCTTGCCTGGAAAATCCCATGGATAGAGAAGCCTGGTAGGCAGCAGTCCATGGGGTCACTAAGAGTCAGGCACGACTGAGTGACTTCACTTTCACTTTAACACGATTGCATCAGTATAACAAAATGGTTAAGAAAAGCACCCGTATTTTGGAATCAGACTCAGTTCAGTTCAGTCGCTCAGTTGTGTCCGACTCTTTGTGACCCCATGAACTGCAGCACGCCAGGCCTCCCTGTCCATCATCAACTCCCAGTTCAGTTCAGTTCAGTCGCTCAGTCGTGTCCGACTCTTTGCGACCCCATGAATCGCAGCACGCCAGGCCTCTCTGTTCATTACCATCTCTCGGAGATCACTCAGACTCACATCCATCGAGTCAATGATGCCATCCAGNACAGGGAGGCCTGGCGTGCTGCGATTCATGGGGTCGCAAAGAGTCGGACACGACTGAGCGACTGAACTGAACTGAACTGAACTGGCCGGGATGTCATTCTGAGAAAATGCCTGTTCGCCTCAGCTGAACATAGATAGTTTCCCATCCTTTCCTCCAGTCTGAGTTTTGATTTGCTCCCGTGCTTGCTGCTTCTGACCTTCTTTTGTCCTGCCGGTGAGAGCAGGGCTCCCATCTCTTCGCGATTTCCATCTCCAGCTCTCTATTGAGATCCCCGCTCTGTTCATGGTGATCTTCCTTACCCAGGGATCGAACCCGGCTCTCCTGCATTGCAAGTAGACGCTTCACCGTGGAGTCACCAGGGTAGCCCATGATTCTGCAAAACCAACGTTAAAAGCGGAGAAGGCAGTGGCACCCCACTCCAGTACTCTTGCCTGGCAAACCCCATGGACGGAGGAGCCTGGTAGGCTGCAGTCCATGGGGACGGTAGGAGTCGGACACTACTGAGCGACTTCACTTTCACTTTTCACTTTCATGCATCTGAGAAGGAAATGGCAAGCCACTCCAGTGTTTTTGCCTAGAGAATCCCAGGGACAGGGGAGCCTGGTGGGCTGCCGTCTATGGGGTTGCACAGAGTCGGACACGACTGAAGTGACTTGGCAGTTTGTCCATGACAGTTTGGTTCAGCAGGAGCATAGGTTCTGTGGAACAGAAAGAGGCATAAATGTCAGGGCGTGAGGTCAAAATAGTGGACCAGTTCTGCCAGCGGTCCCGACATACACCCTGTAAGATGTCACCCTCTGGAAAAGGAGAAATTTCTCCCTGCATTGCCTCGGTCGCTTCCTCACTTTTAATCAGATCGTCGGATCTACAGTCGACAGCTCAGGACAGAACACAAATTGTCCTCGAGGTTTTCAGGCTCTCTTTTCTCAAAATCCTGCAGTTAACAAATGTGACTTTTAAAATAGGAGGTTTGAAAACAAACCAATTTTTCTACTAAAAGGAAAAAAAAAAAGAGAGAAAACAAACCCAAAGTATTAATATATTGGTTGAAATATGTAGAAAAGGGCATTTCTCCAGAATAGGAGGAGACTCCTTCCAGGCTGGAGAAGATGAATTTAAGTTAAAGAGAGAAGGATGGTCTGTGGTCTCACGGAGGTGGGAGGCCTATACCTCACTTCCTATAGCCCACTAAAGAGGCAGCAAGTGGGATGGACATTTAAACTGTGCTGTACTTAGAATCGATAACCAGCAAGGATCTACATGTAGCACAGGAACTCTGCTCAATGTTATGTGGCAGCCTGGATGGGAGGGGAATTAGGAGGAGAATAGATACATGGTTAAGTATGGCTGAGTCCTTTAGCTGTTCACCTGAAACTATTACAGTGTTGTTAATTGGCTATACCCCAATACAAAATGGGCTTCCCTGGTGGCTCAGTGGTAAAGAACCCACCTGCTAGGCAGGTGACACAGGTTCAATTCCTGAGTCGGGACTATTCCCCAGGAAATGGCAACCCTCTCCAGGGTTCTTGGAAAAATCCCATGGACAAAGAAGCCTGGTGGGCTACAGTACATGGGGTTGCAAAGAGTCGGACACAACTGAGCAACTAACACAACCACTGTAGCTCACAGAATCTCTCAGAAGTTCTGAAGGGCCTCCAAGGTGGCCCAGTGGTTAAAAAAAAAAGAAAAACCTGCCAGTTAATGCAGGAGCCGCCAGAGACGCAGCTTCGACCCCTGGGTTGGGAAGATCCCTTGGAAAAGGAAATTGCAACCCATTACAGTATTCTTGCCTGGGAAATCCCACGGATAGAGGAGCTTGATGGGCTCCTCTATGGGGTCGCAGAGTCAGACATGATTGAGCTACTGAGCTCATACATTTGCAGTCAGAATAGCCTAAAACTAACCTGTGAGGCTGGTCCCAAGGTGACCCCTCCTGCGGCCAGTACTGGGCGCAGACACTGTAGTTTAAGCCGTGCTGGACATCAGACATGACGTCAGAACAGCTTCTGCCTCTACTTAGATATGAGCACTGCTTTCACTACAGTCAGAATGGATCCTGTGCAGTCTTTCCTTTCACAAGCTTCTCAACAAAATCTGGAACCTGCAAGGAGGCTGGGGAAGCACTGATCTAGTGCTTCTCCCTCATCATAAGTGGGAGGTGAGCTCAGCTTTGTAAACATGAGGGTTCCTCAGACTTGAGAAGAGAACTCAGACACACAGCAACCAGAAACAATTAACAAATGTCCAGGACAGAAGGTAATCTGCAAAAAGAACTTAGTTTAACAATTCAGCAGAATAGGAGCTCCAAGTTAACAGGTCGAAATCCAGAGAACACAGTTCCATTGTGCATTTCACTTTGCAAACTAAAATTGATACTCACTCCACCATGGTGATGTGAGATTTTCAAAAACTAAAGTTGACAAGCTACAGGTTTTCTGTTTGTTACAACCAAATTCCCTAGTGCAGAAACAAGCGCCCAGATTCTCTATTTCCAGCTGGAGATTTTTTTTTTTTTTCTGTTTACAGCATTAATTAAGCATCCTAGGCATTAATTTCCTCTGCTGCAAAATGGGAATAATAACAGTACCTAAACTCATAGCATGATGGTCAGGATTAATGAGCTATGTGATAGTCTCAAAATGCTGCACTTAATATGCCAGCAAATTGGGAAAACTCAGGAGTGGCCAGAGGACTGGAAAAAGTCAGTTTTCATTCCAATCCCAAAGAAAGACAATGCCAAAGAATGTTCAAACTACCCCACAATTACATTCTTTACACACACTAGCAACCTAATGTTCAAAATTCTCCAAGCAAGTCTTCAACAGTACATGCACTGAGAACTTCCAGATGTTCAAGCTGGATTTAGAAAAGGCAGAGGAACCAGAGATCAAATTGCCAACATCTGTTGGATCATAGAAAAAGCAAGAGAGTTCCAGAAAAACATCTACTTTATTGACTACACCAAAACTTGTGTGGATCACAACACACTGTGGAAAATTCTTCAAGAGATGGGAACGCCAGACCACCTTTCCTGCCTCCTGAGAAATCTGCAGATCAAGAAGAAACAGAACCGGACATGGAACAATGGACTGGTTCCACATTGGGAAAGGAGTACATCAGGGCTGTATATTGTCACCCTACTTATTTACCTTATATGCAGAGTACATCATGCGAAATGCCGGGCTCAGTGAAGCACGAGCTGGAATCAAGATTGCCGCGAGAAATATCAATAACCTCAGATGCGCAGATAACACCACCCTTATGGCAGAAACCGAAGAGGAACTAAAGTGCTTCTTGATGAAAGTAAAAGAGGAGAGTGAAATAGCTGGCTTAAAACTCAACATTCAGAAAACTAAGATCATGGCATCTGGTCCCATCACTTCATGGCAAATAGATAGGAAAACAATGGAAACAGTGACAGACTTTATTTTGGGGAGCTCAAAACTCACTGCAGATGGTCACTGCAGCCATGAAATTAAAAGATGCTTGCTCCTTGGAAGAAATGCTATGACCAACCTAGACAGCTTATTAAAAAGCAGAGACGTTACTTTGCCAACAAAGGTCCATCTAGTCAAAGCTATGGTTTTTCCAGTAGTCTCATATGGATGTGAGAGTTGGACCATAAAGAAAGCTAAGCACCAAAGAATTGATGCTTTTGAACTGTGTTGGAGAAGACTCTTGAGAGTCCCTTGGATTGCAAGGAAATCCAACCAGTCTATCCTAAAGGAAATCAATACTGAATATTCATTGGAAGGACTGATGCTGAAGCTGAAGCTTCGATACTTTGACCATCTGACGTGAAGAACTGACTCATTTGAAAAGACCCTGATTCTGGGCAAGATTGAAGGCAGGAAGAGAAGGGGACGCCAGAGGGTGAGATGACTGGATGGCATCACCAACTCAATGGACGTGCATTTGAGCAAGCACTGGGAGTTGGTGATGGACAGGGAAGACTGACGTGCTGCAGTCCATGAGGTCGCAAAGAGTAAGACACGACTGAGGGACTGAACTGAAGACAGTCTCAGTTACGGGCCCCAGTTCTTCTTCATCTCTGTACACCCTTTGCCAGATCACTTTACAGTGTTTCTCAGTAAAGAAAAAGAATCCTTTATATCTGGGTTGACCTTGGACTTCCTTGTCTGATAGAATGTGTTGGAAATGATGGCAGTTTGAGTCTAGGTTTCAAGAGTCTCATGTATCCTGGTTGGCCTTCTGCCACCATCATGAGGACTTGCCTGCCTGCCAGAGGATGCAAGACATGGAGCAGAGACACGTCATCTGTCACCCAGTGGCCCTAACTGACACCCAGATATGGGACCAATGCAGACAAAGGCCACTTAACTGGCCACCCTCAAGCAGGAATAACAAACGCTTATGTATATATCACTGAACTTGTATAGCAATCCCTTACTGCTACAGAATGGTTAAAAGAACAAAATAATGTTTAGCAAACAAACAAAAAGCAATGAAGCACGTAGTAAGAACTCTATAAATATTAACCAGCATACCAAAAGGAAGGCATCTTATTAGTGCCAGCTGCTGTGTGATTTGACAGACCAAGGGCTGATACTCTGTATAAAATCATCAACAATATTTTTCAGTCAAGGGCACTGTCCAAGGCATAGATATTCTTAATGTCGCAGGTAGAAAATGTTGACCCTTCCCTCTGAAACACAGATCTGAGTGAAGGCTAAAAAATAAAGAACTTGCAGACCCCAGCTGTCTAGATTTGATGTCTGCTAGAAGTGTATTTGGCCTTGCTGACTCAACACATAAGTAACATGTGATAAAATAGACCATTGCAGCTCAAAATCCTATTTAAGCCTCAGATCAATGGTTTAACTCTTATGTCAAGACAGGTAGACACTGCTATGTGATGGAAATGTTGTTTGGGAAAAAATGATTTTTAGTGGTAAAAACCAAGACAACCACATCTCTTTTCACTGCTTTAATGTCAAGCCAACTCTTCAAAAGGTAAATTCCAGATACGTGTGAGTAGATTGTGGTGCAAGCAGGTTGTTTTACTCTTTATGATTTTATGTTGCATCTAGCCCCAGTCCCTTCCCTTACAAACTTGTCTCCCCCCAAAATTCACATAGTAATCACAAAATAGTTTACTTTGCAAATCTACTGAGATTATCAAAAATCTGTTCCTTGTGCTTGAAAAATAGGTGGTGTATAATGAAGTCAAAAATTCAGTAAATAGAGCTCAGTGGGCCTACTTTTTTCTCCTGACTCCAGTGATTATCATAATTTGATTTTATAGTTTTCTGTCCTAAGCTACCAGCCAGGGAGCAATCTTTACTGAGTCATGAACTTTCCCATCATTAAATGTCTGCACCTATTTTCAACATATCATAGTGTCCAATAACTACATTTTATCTGCCTTGAATAAAGTTGAACAGAGACATGGGGGAGCATACACATAATAAACTTTCCTTTATGCTTTAGCAAAGTCCTTGTGGTTTGGAGTTTCAGCTTTGTCTATGACTACTTTTTCAGGAGCATAAAGATTGTATAACACGTCTTCC
>SJYH01003800.1:117291-139631 GCA_006408735.1 Sylvicapra grimmia
TACAGCTCTTACCTTACTGTCTGTCTACAGTCTGTTTAACTTATTTAAAGACCAAGATCACATACCATAAATAGAAACTAACCACAAAAATTAATGTAAATTAAAAGAAAAGAGTAGTATGTTACATTCTAGAAACTGGGTGTTCTACTGGGGTTTGCTTTCTTCTTAATGAAACCATTTTGTTCAGGACAAAGTAACACACCAGTAGACTGTCTCATCCGTGTTTCTGGACGGACTGAGCAAATCAGGATTCCATGTTTCTGGAGCTGTGTCCATGTAGCCCCAGAATCATCTCTCATTCTGGCAGCAGTCCATGTCCGCGTTTCTAGGAGGCATTCTTCAACCTCTCGCTTCTCATATGATCAGAGAAAATAAAACTCAAGAAGGGAAAGTGCCTTGCCCGAGGCTGTTGGAGTGGACCTGGCTGGTGCCTGCCCACGGTCCCTCAGGTGCTTCCACCGCAGTGCTCTCTAGGGCAGCTTCCCACTGCTAGCAGCCCGTCTCTCCGCCCGGGGGCTCCTTCCGGGGGGCAGCCCACTCTGCCCAGGCACTCGGGGCTGAACCAGGAGTCCTGGAGCATTCACATCCCAGGGGCCGTTCTCAAGCAGTGACCACCAGGAACCGGGATATAAATATCCAGCTCCCTCTCCCTCCTGCCCCCAGGCCTGCAGTCCGCTGTAGCTCCCAGGGTTCCCACGAGGGATGAGGCTCCTGTTACTCGCAGAGCTAACTTGCTTTATCCTGTTGCTTGGCCACTTAGTCACAACCAACTCTTTAGCAACCCCATGGACTGTGGCCCACCAGACTCCTCTGTCCATGGGATTTCCCAGGCAAGAATACTGGAGTGGGCTGTCATTTCCTTCTCCAGGGGACCTTCCTGACCCAGGAATGAGACCCACGTCTCCTGCACTGGTAGGCAGGTTCTTTGCCACTGAGCCACCCGGAAGTCAGTTTGCTTGACAGCGCATCTTTTATTGGCTGTTTTCAGTCCCAGTCTCACTGCCCCGTTCTTTCTGGATGTTTCCTGGGGTCACCCCCCAGATAATCTCCTTGCACTTGGGTCTATCTCAGGGTGTGCTACTGGGGAAACCCAAATTAAGACAATTAAGTAGCAAATGAGCAGGAGAGTCCGTTTCTTAAGCCCTCTTTTCCACTGCCTCTTCTAGGATGGTTTTATTTGTCTCCTTTTTGCCATTGCTTCCTTGTCCCAAGGTCTTTGGGCTAACTGAGCCAAATCTAAAACCATGGTACCTTTCAATTACAATTGTGCCAGCTAGAAGGTGCCCAGGGCTGAGGAGTTTCCCAGAAGGCAGAACTTGCAGTGCAGAGTCCTGGGCAAACCAGGACCCATTGGTCACCCTAGTCAGCCACCACTTTCCCCTTGGGGAGGGGGCTACAGTTCTGAATTCAGAGACCCTGGCCTCCTGTGTGTAACACATAGGTGCAATCCATAAAACGCAATTCTAGTAATGAAGCACCTGGAGTTCCCCAGGTCATTACAGACAGTAGGTCCGCTGCATACAAACCTTCCGGCGGCCAGCTTTGAAAGATGCAGACGTGTTCACGCGTCCAGTCACGTGAGTCCGTTCACGTGTCTGGCGCACACTGTCACACATGTGCACCCTCTACAAGCTGCTGTGCCGTCGTGTGCTTCACTGTATAGCTGGTGCTAGTGGTAAAGAACCCACCTGCCAGTGCAGGAGACACAAGAGACAGGGGTTCCGTCCCCTCGGGAGGGCATGCAGCCTGCTCCAGGATTCTTGCCTGGAGAAACCCCTGACCTAGGAGTCCACTGAGCTACAGTCCATGGGGTCTCAAAGAGTCAGACATGACTGAAGCGACTTAGCACACACAGCACACACATAGCGTTTGCCATTCCCTTTATTTCAAGCCCAGGATGTCCAGAAGTCAGTGTAAAAGCATAGGTCATGTAGCTGGTACTACCGCACTTTTCAAGATGTATGTGTTAGTCACTCAGTCATGTCTGACTCTTTGCAACTTCATGGATTGTAGGCCACCAGGCTCCTCTGTCCATGGAATTCTAGGCACGAATACTAGAGTGGGTTACCATTCTCTTCTCCAGAGGATCTTCCCTACCCAGGGATCGAACCCAGGTCTCCCTCCTTGCAGGCAGGTTCTTAACCATCTGAGCCACCAGGGAAGCTGTTCTATAAGATTAAAAATAGTTTCCTTATTCTTTGTGTTTGTTTTTTGTGTGCTATTTGTGTGAAAAGTGTTGTAAACCCATTACATACAGTACTATACAGCTGATTGTGTTAGTTGGGTACCTGGGCTAACTTTGTCGGATTTGCGAACAAATTGAGCTTAGGAGCCCACTCTGGGAACAAAACTCAGTCATATGTAGGGGACTTGCTCCTCAAGTGGCATAAAGGACGGTTTTGTACTCCACTAAGGTATGCGTTTATCTTCTTGTGTATTAGGAAAAATGTAGCACAGCAAATGTGTATTTTAGAGACATTCATGTCAAAGAGGATACTCAGATAGTCGTTTAAATTTACTTTTCTAAATGAGTTCATTAAATAAAAACAACTTATGGTACACATTTTACACACTCCTGGCAAAAAGTCTTGTAGAAGTTTGTTAGCTATACAGATAATACTAGAAATCATATATTTATACATTTTTAAGTAAATTAAATTCACTGTTTTAATTTGTTAAGCAGATATCTTTTCAACTGTCCTTCAGTAGCCATTCCTCTTAACCTATTAAAAATAACGGTTTCTATGTGTCAGAATCACAGACAAGTGAAGCCAACAGTCTCTATCAGGTGGCAGAGAGATTGGATTCCTGAGTAACTGCTGGCACTGGACAATGAGAAAACACACAGGGAGCACCCAGGCTTGGGCCACTCGGGCCTTCATCCAACGGAGAGGGAGGCAGACCCGGCCCCCGCCCCGGGGAGCTGACAGTCAAGAGGGTGAGCCACACAGGAGCTGAATGCTTACAAAATAAGTACGCAATTATTGCAACTGAGGCAAACAAACAAAAAAAAATAAGGTTCAGCAAGCTGTGTTCAGAGGCACAAGGGAAAAATGTATCTTTATTTTCTGTAACAAACCCTGGAGTTCGTGGGGTAGGAGGGTGAGGAGACGTGCAGAAATAAAATTCAAAGCTCGCTCTTTAAGGTAGCTCTGTCTCCTGGTTTAAATGCAGCCTCTTTGGGTTTGAAATAGTGTCTTTCGAGCGAACCTCAAGGACGTGTCTCTGAATAGAGATCCACACTGTGGGAACGAGCTGTGGCGCCGTCACGCCCTCACCGAGAGCTCTGCGGCGAGGCATGCGGGCCTGGGCCCCAGCTCCCAGGCTGTGAGCTGGGGGTGGGGACGGTGGCGCCTGCTCCTCATCCAGCGGGGTGGCGAGAGAGGTATATTCTCTCGGTCAGAGTTCTTCAGTGGCAAGCAACCAACACCCATAGGCCACTGTTGCTCAGCCAGCAAAAGCAAAAAGGAGATGCGCTGGGAGGAGATTTGGGAGTCTCCAGAATTTATGGGGGGGCTACAGAACCGGGTGTGAACAAAGGTCCGGACCGAGGCAGGGGCTCAAGCAGAACCACAGACAGGGGTCCCCGCCTGTGGACCCCTTTCCGTCTCTGAGTCACTTCACTCACAATCCACAGTCCAGGGTTAAGAGAGTCTGATTTACTGCCCTGAGTTCACTTGCCTGCTCTTGCCTGCCCTGGAATAATAAGAAGTGTGAAGGCTTTGATTAACCATGCTCAGGAGGGAAAGATGATTTCTAAAAATGAAAACAGGATCCTGTTGAAAGAGGGGGAAAGTACTGGGCAAGTACATAAAGGATCAGTGAGATGTAAAGTGGAGGTTATTCCATTTTTCTTCGCTTTATTTTTTTTTTTAATTTTTTATTTTTTTTTTAATTTTTACTTTATTTTACTTTACAATACTGTATTGGTTTTGCCATACATTGACATGAATCCACCATGGGTGTATATGAGCGGAAGCCTTGGCTACGCATTTGTGGCAGAGGGCGGTGGGGAGGGAGCATCTGCTCCCCTCAAGGGCTTCTTCACACTCTTGTTCCCAGCGTTACAGCAAAAATACAGACACTTAATGGCAAACCTAGGCACTGAGTTTCAATTTATACTAAATCCAAATTCTTCTCCCAAAAGCATCAACCATAAATAGCAAAAAGATAAATAAGAATATGTGACGTGTGAGGAAATCCATGGGCTTCATGATTTGTGTATGAAATTACTGATGATAAAAACATGATCAGATTATCATGCATTTTCAAGGCAAAAATAGTGGGTCATGGGGTAGGATAAATGTGAGGCATGACCATTCAGTTGGGAAAGAAATCTTTTTTAGGTTCAAAATAGAGTGAATCATGACCGGACTGTCCAAGAACATAAATTTTACCATCATCATTTACAAAATATTACTATCGAAACTAGGCCATTATGCAAAAAATACAGGTAGTTCCTCAAGAGAAAATACTTCAAACATTAATGTAAATAATAATGTTTTAAAGTTTAAAAAGTATAACCATGGATGCAAGAGTTATAGACATAATATTTTAGTCTCTTTTTGTTTAAATGCTGTTCCAAGAAAAAAATGTCTTCTCTTGGGCACGTACATAAAGGTTAAGAAATATTAGCAGATCATTTGTATATACTAGTTTTTTTTTTCTACCATAAAACAAGGAAAACATGCAGGACAAATTAAAAATTTTTTAATGCTTCATGCAAATGATATGTTAAAATATGCCAGAAAGAAAATCTTTTTTATTTTATTTCTTGGCCACACCGTTAGGCATGTGGGGTCTTAGTTCCCCTACCAGAGATGGAACTCGCAGCCCCTGCCTTGGAAGCTTGGAGTCTTAACCACTGAACCACCAGGGAAGTCCCAGAAATTTTTTTAAATAAACAAGAAAGTTAATACAGAAGTTCTCCTACTTCGTGAATGTATTGAAGAAGGAAGAAGAAGGAAGGGAAGATGAAGAAAAAAAGAAAGTGAAGAAGAACAAAAAGAACGCAAATTTATAATGCTAAAAGAACAACTTTACAGCTCAGAAAATTCGTATTTGATTACACCATACATGCAGCATGAGAACCAAAGTGGAGTAAGTCACCTCAGAATTTGTTGTTAATGTTTGATTGACAGCATTTGAATGATCTATTTAACAAACACCAGTTGAATTTCGAGATGATTCAATATTGCATGAGGCAAAACTGTAAGAGGGACTTAGTATTTAAATTATATGATATATTACTATCAACATAATTATATCTAACATGTGACTAAATTTTGCCTACACAGTTAGAAAATAACAGATAACAAAAGCTGTTAAGAAATACACATGTGTGTATGTTCCCTTTTCTATTCTCTGTGGATACTGTACCTCACGTTCTAATGCGGTGGTTGTTTTGAAGACACAAATTATACAGAAACTCACTATTCCCTCCCCACCCCAATTTTACCCATCATTCAAATTCCAAGGCAGAGAAAACTTTCGTCTAAATGAATTGTAGGATTTCCTTCTCCTTCTGTTAATTTTTTAAGGCATTAGGGCACCTAACAAAAGAAAAATACATTCTATGCATTTTACAGTTGTTTGCAAATATTATGTCTATATCAATGCACATCACCAAGTGTAAAAACCACAGTGCTTTATCTATAATGCTTTGACTGGAGGAGCTGGCGTAAGATTTGTTGAGTAAAATCTCCACAAAGAATATTACTCTGGGTAAGATTTGGTGTGTATGAGTTAATAAATTTTTTGTCAGGCTGGCCCTTAGGATTTCTCTTCTGTCTGAATTTTGGTTTTGTTTTCTCTCTGTTCTTCCCTCATGGAGTTGAAGCTGGAAATAGCATCGCTCTTGAGCTCGTTAGTTTGATAAACTGGCCTAAGTGTACAGCGACAATGGGCACCTCCAGCACAGAAGCTTTTATGGGTCTCCAGGGAATTCTGGAAAACACCAGGAAGTGTTTAGGTACTGAATCACAGCCAAGTATTCTGAATCTTTCATTTTTTTTCCTATGAGGATGTCAGCATTAAAATATAGAACCTGCTTTTCCCACTTGGTTTCTATTACTTGTACAGCATTCAAGGGCTCATAGGCTAGAATTACTTCCTTCCCAGACAAGAGAACAGGCAAAAATTTGAAAATGCGTTAACAGTTCCTCTGCTGGTCTTCTTTAACATTTTTGAGCCAACAATATAATAAAAATGACTAAATACTAAGCCTGAGCATTGAGCTTCTAAATCCATCATATTTTTATCATATTTATCCATGCAGTGTTCTCATCTTTGGTGGTTTAGATAATGCATGTTGAAATAAATTTCACACGATAACTAGTGTGTTTTCAGATATGACGAATCCATCATCCGAATAACCAGGCAATTATGACACAGCAAACCTTTGGGATAAATGATTTGTTTTAAAGGTTGTTTAGGTTACAGTTAAAAATTAAGCTTTACTACAAAGGCAGGAAGAAATAAGATAAAATTAAGGTTTGTAAATAAGAATTTAAAACTGAAATTTGGGTGGAAATGACTTGTTATTTTTTCTAATTAAGCACATGTATTATTTATGTTAGAATACCTCAGACAACCCTTGGCGGGGTGGGGGCGGGAAACGAGAGATAACTGTATTTCCTCAAATCTTAGCTTATCTATCTTTGCCTACTGACTGCTTTAGCATTTTTAAAAGATCATCCCAACAATTGAACATTGAGATATTTATCTACAATCAAACAAGCAAAAATATAGGTACAAAGATGTTGAATGCACCAAAATGTAATATTAACAAATTGGAGACAAGTGTCCATCAATAGGGAATGACTAATAAATATTGATCAGAGTCATATAATTGGGATATAGAATGCTTTGCAGACATTTTGAAAAATTGAGGCGATCTCTGTACACCAGCGTGGAAGTTTATGCATGACTTGGTGTCGAAGGCAAAAAGTGTTCTACATTCAGTAAGAATAGTAAGATGTCATTTTTAAATAAGCATGCATAGATATATTTGAACATTGCTTGCATTTTTACAGCAAGAGTATATTATTTGTTCACTTTATTATTTTTCAAATGATTATTTAAAGGGTCCAGAGGACACCAAAAAGCCTGTCATACTGTAGTGAGCATGACACAAGAGAGAAAACATTCACTTTTTTACCTGTGTCCATTTTACTCGTCTTAAACAAAAGACCCCATGTCGCTTTAAACAATACTCATTTCGTCTGTGCACTGGCTCAGCAAACAATGAGAAAACATTTCACTTATGTGAGGTATAAGGGGATAATATTAAAATAAGTGCAAGTATCAGCAATAGAGAAGGAAAAAGACATGAATGTCTAATGAAAGAAATGTAAACTAGTAATAATCATAGTAGCCACACGGCAAAAAGGATATTTAAAATATTCCAGCTGATGGTAGGAACAGAAACCGGCATCACCTTCATAGAAAGCATGTCTGCATTATATAGCTTGAGCTTCACGAACATTTGTGTTCTTAATTCCAATATTTCAACTTGTAAGGATTTAGCCGAAGAAGAGAGTTGATGCTAACAGCACCACTTTAAAAAGCAAAGAGTAGGAAGCAGCCTAAACATCTGGTCAGAGAGGATTAGATGACTTCTTATTATTTTTATTAATCTTACCTTGATGGATTAGAACTAGGCATTGTTCCATTAAGTTCCAAGGGCTTAATAAACATTCTATCCTGTACTCTTAGAGCAATCCTATAAGATATACACAGTTTCTCTCTACTTTTACAGGTAAGAAAACAGAGACATGAGTTGTTTCATCACTTGCCTAAGATCTGCGACTAGTTAAGAGGAGTGGAGGGATCAGAACAGATGGACAAGCTGCCAAAACCTGTGTTCTTAACCAGCACATCAATCTGTGTTCATCTGATGGGATACAGGTGGCCATTAAAGATCACGGAATATCACTGATGAGGAAAAATACTCATGATTTCTTGCTCCATAAAAATATATAATTCAACATAGTATTTATAGTATGATGGTTCTTCAGAAGTGCACATTCACATGTAAACATAGAATTTTCTAAAATTAACATTTCTTTTTATATGAATAGAACACATACATGTTAGACATAAAAGAGGCTAGTTTTAATCATTCTGTGAATGATTAATGACATAAATTGGTAAGCAAAGTAGAAGATGCTGGAATTCCCTGATGATCCAGTGGTTAGGATTCCATGCTTACACTGCCAAGGGTGTGGGTTCAATTCCTGGTCGGGGAACAAGTCTCATGGTGTAGCAAAAAAGTTGTTTCCAAGACTCGGCTATTGTAAACAGTGCTGCAGTGAACACTGCACCCCCCCCCCTTTTTTTTTTAATGCTAAGAAAGTGCCCTGGGACTTCCCTGGTGATCCAGTGGCTAAGACTCTGTGCTCCCAATGCATGGGGCCTGGGTTTGATCTCTGGTCAAGAAACTAGATCCCCCATGCCACAGCTAAGACCCTGTATAGCCAAATAAATAAATATTCTTTAAAAAAAAAAGGGGGGGGTGCAGTGTTCACTGCAGCACTGTTTACAATAGCCGAGTCTTGGAAACAACCCAAATGCCCATCGACAGAGGCATGGATAAAGAAGGTGTGGCATATGTTTATACACCTGGGAAGTCCACACACAGACACGCAAAATATAGGACTGCAATATACAAAAGCATTATCAGGGATCTTCTGAGAGATGAGATTTAATCTTTTTCACTACCCTTGCAAAAATATTTTCCAAACTTTTACAATATAAATGTGGAACCTTAAGAAAAAAAAGTTATAATTAATACTTACATTTATATGCATAATAACTTCCCTAGTGACCCAGACAGTAAAAAATTCACCTGCATTGTGGGAGACCTGGGTTCAGTCCCTGGGTTGGGAAGATCCCCTGGAGAAGGAAACGGCTACCCACTCCAGTATTCTTGACTGGAGAATTCCACGGACAGAGGAGCCTGGCGGGTGTCCATGGTGTTGCAGAGTCGGACACGACTGAGTGACTTTCACTTTTCACATATGTAATATATAAGTGAAGCAAGACAGCAAAGCTTTTCTGTTGCACATGTATTAGTATTTGTATTATGTTTGTAAAGTTGTATGTTTTATTGAAAAATTCAAAACACACAATAGTCTGACATTCCGTAAACTCACTATCCAAATTCAAGAATTATCAAGAATCAGTAAGACTGTGCTGTATTTACTTCAAGTTATCAGGAAAGAGCTCAGAAGCAGGGCCAAGTTTAGAATGAGGCAAGACACTCATCTCAGGTAAAACATTTAAGGAAGCAACAAAAAGATCAGTAATCAAGATAATATTTTAATGCAACATTTTTTGCCTTCAGGAAAATCGTGCCAAATGCTACAACCTTGTAATTTCTAGTAAGAAATTTTGCAATACTACCATATCACAGGAGAGAGGAGTTTGACAGCTAAACTTCAATCTGCCAGGGCCCTTGTTTACGTCCACAGACTACATTTATATCCACAATGTTTTTCACCAAATCCATCTTCAATTAGGAAGTCTTGCGGGAATACATCTTTCTGCAGAAAGCGGCGGCGGGGACCCAGGGGGCCACAGAGCCCTGTGCTGTCTATCTGGAGGCTCAGCTCGGAGTGATTAAGCCTGAGTTTGGCGTAAGATGGCAGAATAGAAGGACGTGCAATCAACTTCTCCTGTGAGAACTCCAAAACTACAACTCACTGCTGAACAACCATTGACTGGAGAATGTTGGAGCCCACCAAAAAAGGATACCCCACGTCCAAGGGCAAAGGAGAAGCCCCAGCAAGACGGTAGGAGGGGTGACATCATGTCTAGAATCAAACCCCATTCCCACCAGAGACGCTCAGAGGCCTCAAACATACCTTGTGTGCACCAGGACCCAGGGACCCCACAGAAACTGAGCCAGAACTGCGTCTGAGTGTCTGCTGCAGAGGAACGGGTCAGCAGTGGCCTGCCACAGGGGCAGGGGCTCTGGGTGCAGCAGACCTGGGTGTGGCATAAGCCCTCTTGGAGGAGGTCGCCATTAACCCCACCATGCAGCCGCCAGAACTTACACAGGACTGGGAAATACTCTTGGAGGGCACAACAGAACCTTGTGGACCCGGACCCAGGAGAAAGGAGCAGTGACCCCACAGGAGACTGACCCAGACTTGCCCGGGAGTGTCCAGGAGTCTCCGGGGCAGGCGTGGGTCGGCGGGGGCCTGCTGCAGGGCTGGGGGCACTGAGTGCAGCAGTGCATCATGGGACCTTTTGAAGGAGGTCACCACTGTCTTCATTACCTCCACCATAGTTTGGCCTCAGGTCAAACAACAGGGAGGGAACATAGCCTCACTCATCAACAGAAAACTGGATTAAAGATTTACTGAGCATGGCCTTGCCCATCAGAACAAGACCCAGTTTCCCCCTCAGTCAGTCTCTCCCATCAGGAAGCTTCCATAAGCCTCTGACTCTTCTCCATCAGAGGACAGATAGAATGAACACCTCAATCACAGAAAACTAACCAATCTAATCACATGGACCACAGCCTTGTCCAACTCAATGAAACTATGAGCCCTGCCATGTAGGGCCACCCAAGACAGACAGGTAATGGTGGAGAGTTCTGACAAAATGTGGTCCACTGAAGAAGGGAAATGGCAAATGACTTCAGTATTCTTGGCTTGAGAACTCCATGAACAGTATGAAAAGGCAAAAAGATAGGACACTGAAAGATGAACTCCCCAGGTCCTTAGGTGCCCAATATGCTGCAGAAGATCATGTCCAAACTACTGCATAATTGCACACATCTCACATGCTAGCAAAGTAATGCTCAAAATTCTCCAAGTCAGGCTTCAACAGTACATGAACCGTGAACTTCCAGATGTTCAAGCTGGATTGAGAAAAGGCAGAAGAACCAGAGATCAAATTGCCAACATCCATTGGATCATCAAGAAAGCAAGAGAGTTCCAGAAAAACATCTGCTTTATTGACTACACCAAAGTCTCTGACTGTGTGGATCACGACAAACTGGAAAATTCTTCAAGAGATGGTAATCCCAGACCACCTGTCCTGCCTCCTGAGAAAACTATATTCAGATCAGGAAGCAACACTTCCAAGGAGCAAGTGTCTTTTCATTTCATGGTTGCAGTCACCATCTGCAGTGATTTTGGAGCCCAGGTAGAGCTGGGCACGGAACAACAAGGTTCCAAACAGGAAAAGGAGAGCGTCAAGGCTGCATACTGTCACCCTGCTTGTTTAACTTATATGCAGAGTACAGCATGAGACACGCTGGGCTGGAGGAAGCACAAGCTGGAATCAAGATTGCCGGGAGCAATATCAATAACCTCAGATATGCAGATAACACCACGCTTATGGCAGAAAGTGAAGAGGAACTAAGAGCCTCTTGATGAAAGTGAAAGAGGAGAGTGAAAAGTTGGCTTAAAGCTCAACATTCAGAAAACTAAGATCATGGCATCCGGTCCCATCCCTTCATGGCAAATAGATGGGGAAATAGTGGAAACATTGATAGACTATTTTCTTGGGCTCCAAAATCACTGCAGATGGTGACTGCAACCATGAAATGAAAAGACACTTGCTTCTTGGAAGAAAAGCTATGACAAACCTGGACAGCTTATTAAAAAGCAGAAACATTACTTTGCTAACAAAGGTCCACCAAGTCAAAGCTATGATTTTTCCAGTAATCAGGTATGGATGTGAGAGTTGGACTGTGAAGAAAGCTGAGCACCAAAGAATTGATACTTTTGAACTGTGGTGTTGGAAAAGACTCTTGAGAGTCCCTTGGACTGCAAGGAGATCCAACCAGTCCATTCGGAAGGAGATCAGCCTGAATATTCATTGGAAGGACTGATGCTGAAGCTGAAACTCCAATCCTTTAGCCACCTGATGCAAAGAACTGATTCCTTTGAAAAGACCCTGATGGTGGGAAAGATTGAAGGCAAGAGGAGACGGGGACGACAGAGGATGAGATGATTGGATGGCATCACCTACTCGATGGACATGAGTTTGAGTAAACTGCGGGAGTTGGTGATGGACAGGGGGGCCTGGCATGCTTCAGCCCATGGGGTCGCAAAGAGTCAGACACGACTGAGCAACTAAACTGAACTGAGCTGATAGGAATGCATACATGAAAAATTATTCGTGTATAAGTTATAAACTGAGTATAATTACAAATCAAGAGAGAGGTTCAGTTCATATCACTTCAGATGATGGCAACGTACACTATCAAAAGTGTTAAGACTAAATTGGGAAGAATTCATTGAGGATACACATTCAAGGTAATACTTAAAGAGTGAAGAGAAACACGTGTTTTCTATGTTGAGCCCCATAGATGTTCCGGCAAACAAACAAAATTAGAAGAGGGTACAATCTTTATCATGACGGAGAAAAGAAAAAAAAACCCTGCCCTTTCTCCCACCGAAAAAAATACCACAAAGTTTTCACGAACAGAAAGTTTTCATAATATTGCCATTGACATGTCCTAGCCACTGGTTTGAAACCTAAGATATTGTCTGGAATTTCCCCAGAACTTATTGACCACCAAGTAACATATTTGGACAGAAAAGGAAGCTCCCACATAATACATTTCAGAAGAAAAAGTAAACACCACTTCAGAGGTTGATCCTCAGCTCTGACAATGTACTTGATATTTCCTTCACACCTCCCCCCAAATTAATAATTATACATATTAGAAAGGAAGCAGACAAATTGCTATTTTAACATAATTAATTTGACATTTATTCATTGTTGTGAAATTATTATCATCACACAGTCAGACTTTAATGTGCACATGTCAATAAGGCAGGCCAAGGATGAAGATTTTAAATAGTTTCAAGAAGGAAGAGAATTAATTTTTATGATTGTTGCATAAACACTGAGTTATGTGTCAAAGTAACGCATTGGAAGAATTCAAATGGCTTCGTAAAATGGAAGAGAAGGAAAGCCATAATTAAATATATCAGAGAATGACTAACTATTCTTTCAGAAGAATTCCTTTGCTGAAGATTAGCAAACTTAGATTTTGCCAGAATGTTCCAAAATGTGCACCTTCAGTGGGATGGGAGATAATTATGATTCTATTTTAATTGTTATTTTAATGTGTCCTAGAAATATCACTAACGTGCCAAGCCTGTGATACCCCAGTAGTAATGCTCATGATGAACTTTTTTTTTTAAAGGAAGTTCTTATAAATGAAAATAAAGCTAAGCCATAGTGTAAGTACTGCACAGATGAGAACACATGATGTGAGTACATCATGTCCCTGGGCATCTTTTTCCCATTTTCCTGCACACAGACTCCCAACAGGCACCTGCTTCTAACAGCCCCACACTTGGGCTCTTTCCATTTCAAGCTGCCCAAGCCAGTTTTGCTTGGGATTAGGCAGACCTAGAAATGTCTTGGGCTTCTCTAGTGAGTGAGATGGTAAAGAATCCCCCTGCAATGCAGGAGACCAGGGTTCCATCCCTGGGTCAGAAGATCCCCTGGAGAAGGGAATGGCTACCCACACCAGTATTTTTATCTGGGCTATAGTCCATGGGGTCACAAAGAGCTGGACATGACTGAGAGACTAACAGACACAGGAAAATGCCTTAACCAATCCCCTTCACTAATGACCAAGTGCGAGGATATAAACCTGCTTCATCCAATAGAAACATAATGCGACCCATCTCTGTCACTTGAAACTTTCTATTGGCTACTTTGTACAAAAGTAAAAATAAACAGGTGGAAATAATTTTGATAATGCATTTCAGTTAGTCCATGACAACAAAAATACACCATTTCATCATGTAGTCAATGTTAAAAATTACTAGTGAGGTATTTCACATTCTTTTTTTGGTACTAAGTGTTCAAAATTCAGTGTGCATTTCACACTTACAGTGCATTTTAATTTGGACGAATCACATTTCAACGGCTCAGTGGCCACATGTGAGTCGGGGCTGCCATCTTGAACAGAGCACATCTAGACAGCCGCTATGCGCTCAGTGTCTGCGTCTCTCTCTCTCCCTCCCTCCCTCTCCCTCCCTCTCTCCCTCCCTCCCTCTCTCTCCCTCTCTCTTTCTCTCCCTCCCTCTCTCTCTCTCCCTCCCTCCTTCTCTCTCTCTGGGCAACGTGAGAATTCAGCAAGAAGACATCTACTTATATATAAACCAGACAGATAGCTCTCACAAGGAACCGTGTTGGCCAGCACCTTGATCTTGGACATCCCAAATTCTAAGAGCGTGAAGGACACACTGATGCTGTTGAAGTCTCCCCAGGCGATGGCATTTTTGTTACAGCAGTCCAACTGCCTTCAGTCAAAGCAGCCCATCCTAAAGGAGATCAGTCCTGAATATTCATTGGAAGGACTGATGCTGAAGCTGGAACTCCAATACTTTGGCCACCTGATGCGAAGAACTGACTCATTTGAAAAGACCCTGATGCTGGGAAAGATTGAGGACAGGAGGAGAAGGGGACAATAGAAGATGAGATGGCTGGATGGCATCTCCTACTCGATGGACATGACTTTGGGTAAGCTCCGGGAGTTAGTGATGGACAGGGAGGCCTGGCGTGCCGCAGTCTATGGGGTCGCAAAGAGTCGGACGCCACTGAGAGACTGAACTGAACTGTCTCCAGAGCTCCCTGGGGGATTCAACCCACATAACTTTTGGGGTGGTACACAATTCAACTCACAATAGAAACTGCCCTAAACTAGGTTATCTGTGTGCCTCTTTAAGTATTTCCCAGGTTGGAAGTTTTTAAGAAACAAAAAAAGATGTGAAATGTGTGCCAAAAATAGGCTGTTATGTGGCCTCACTGAAATCTTCCTGGTCACTTCTGCTCATTTTTCTTTCCCCTTTTTATTCTAGGCCTGGTCAGCCAAGTATACTCACCAAAGTCATCCTTTTTTAAAACTTGAGCCAAATATGCTAGGACACAGGACCAAAGAATAATGACACCTGGAAATGCTGAATAAGTTTTTTGGAAAAACTTATGTCACATATCTGCCAACAAAAAAAATGAAATGAACGATGAACTCTCTGGTAGAAATCAAAAAGGAAGTCAGTTGTGATGTTTCAACCATCGAGTCATCTTTGCAATGTGATAAAAGAGATTAAAGTCAGTGGCCATCCCTGTATAACTTTCTGCCTCTGACACCTCCTGGACGTGGCCTCATTATCACCAACTTTGTTTCCTACGACTGTAGGAGCTTTCAGGAAGCTTTTATGTACTGTGGTCAGACAGAAATGCTGACCCAAGGAGCTCNGCATTTTTGTTACAGCAGTCCAACTGCCTTCAGTCAAAGCAGCCCATCCTAAAGGAGATCAGTCCTGAATATTCATTGGAAGGACTGATGCTGAAGCTGGAACTCCAATACTTTGGCCACCTGATGCGAAGAACTGACTCATTTGAAAAGACCCTGATGCTGGGAAAGATTGAGGACAGGAGGAGAAGGGGACAATAGAAGATGAGATGGCTGGATGGCATCTCCTACTCGATGGACATGACTTTGGGTAAGCTCCGGGAGTTAGTGATGGACAGGGAGGCCTGGCGTGCCGCAGTCTATGGGGTCGCAAAGAGTCGGACGCCACTGAGAGACTGAACTGAACTGTCTCCAGAGCTCCCTGGGGGATTCAACCCACATAACTTTTGGGGTGGTACACAATTCAACTCACAATAGAAACTGCCCTAAACTAGGTTATCTGTGTGCCTCTTTAAGTATTTCCCAGGTTGGAAGTTTTTAAGAAACAAAAAAAGATGTGAAATGTGTGCCAAAAATAGGCTGTTATGTGGCCTCACTGAAATCTTCCTGGTCACTTCTGCTCATTTTTCTTTCCCCTTTTTATTCTAGGCCTGGTCAGCCAAGTATACTCACCAAAGTCATCCTTTTTTAAAACTTGAGCCAAATATGCTAGGACACAGGACCAAAGAATAATGACACCTGGAAATGCTGAATAAGTTTTTTGGAAAAACTTATGTCACATATCTGCCAACAAAAAAAATGAAATGAACGATGAACTCTCTGGTAGAAATCAAAAAGGAAGTCAGTTGTGATGTTTCAACCATCGAGTCATCTTTGCAATGTGATAAAAGAGATTAAAGTCAGTGGCCATCCCTGTATAACTTTCTGCCTCTGACACCTCCTGGACGTGGCCTCATTATCACCAACTTTGTTTCCTACGACTGTAGGAGCTTTCAGGAAGCTTTTATGTACTGTGGTCAGACAGAAATGCTGACCCAAGGAGCTCCTTGTTTCTCATACTTTTAGCTAAATTTCTGTTACAGTAAGAGGAGTTCGGGGGCTTGAATGCATTTTGAAAACCGCACAAGTGATCCTGATGAAGAAGCTTACTTTAATTCAGGCTGCAGGGCCCGCTTTAAGCTATTAAGCTAGTGAGCTGCTGAAGCACTTCTCCACCCCCACCTCTCCATCTCAGGCACTGGCACTCATGTCCCCTTTGCGTCCGGAAGCAGAGGAAAGGTTCCCCTTGCTGCTGTACCAAATGACCACAAACCCAGTGGCTGGAAGCCTCACAAGCCTGTATTATCTCACAGCCAGGGAGGTCACAAGTCCAAACTCAGTCTCACTGAACTAAATTCAAGGTAGTAGCAGGTCTGGCTCCTTGTAGAGGTACCAGAACCAGTTCAAAAGAGGATCCAAAGAAACAGGAATATTGAAGGAATGTATGAATAGAGGTGCTCTGGTTTCCTAATCCAGCTGTGACAAATCACCACCATTTAGTGGCTTTGGAACACTAAGACGGGACTTCCCTGGTGGCCCAGGGGTTAAGAATCTGCCTGCTAATGCGGGGGACAAGGGTTCGGTCCCTGGTCCCGGAAGACCCGCTTGCCATGGAGCAGCTAAGCCCGTGAGCTGCCATGATACGGAGCCAGGTGTGCAGCCCCGAAGCCCGAGAGCCTGGAGCCTGCGCTCCGAGACCGGGGAAGCCCCTGCAGTGAGAAGCCCCCGCGCCGCGGCGGAGCAGCCCCCGCTGGAGGAGGCCCGCGTGCAGCAGGCGGAGGCCCGGCGCAGCCGCAGGTAAGTGGATCGACATTTTAAAAACCCTAAGCGGCTTATTGCCTGACAGTTCTGGAGATCAGAAGCCCTAGAACCAAGGTGTCGGCAGGGCAGCGTTCTTCCTGAAGGTTCAGCGGAAGAATCCATTTCCTGGGCTTTTCCAGTCTCGAGAAGCTGCCTGCACTCCTGGGCTCGTGGCGCCTTCCTCCATCTTCAAACCCAGCGGCGTCGCATCTTCAGGTCTCTCTCTCCACCTCTTCTTCTGTCACCACATCTCCTCCCACCTCCCTTAGATAAGGACCCTCGTGGTTACACTGGACCCACCCGGACAGTCCAGGGTCATCTCCCCAGCGCTAGATCCTTCATTTCATCACACCTGCAAAGTAAGGTAACAGGCCCACAGTTTCCAGGAATAACGACATCTTGGAAGGGGAGGGCACTACTCTGACTACACAGGAGGAGAAATGGGAAATGAGAAACTGACTTGCCCCCAATACAGTGTCAGAGAAGGAAGGGTGTGTGGGAGCCCCATCGGCACGCACACTCCCTCTCCGAACCCCGCCCCGAGCCCAGGTCTAGGGGTTCAGATTATACACCTTTAAGCCTTCCCTGTAAAGAAAGCTGAGCGCCCAAGAATGGATGCTTTGGAACTGTGGTGTTGGAGAAGACTCCTGAGAGCCCCTGGGACAGCAAGGAGATCCAACCATTCCATCCTAAAGAAAATCAGTCCTGAATATTCATTGGAAAGACTGATGCTGAAGCTGAAACTTCAATAATTTCTCCACCTTATGCGAAGAACTGACTCATTTGAAGACTCTGATGCTGGGAAAGATTAAGGGCAGGAGGAGAAGGGGACGACAGAGGATGAGATGGTTGGAAGTCCTCACTGACTCGATGGACATGAGTTTGGGTAAACTCCAAGAGATGGTGATGGACAGGGAGGCCTGGCGTGCTGCAGTCCATGGGGTCTAAAAGAGTTGGACGCAACTGAGCGACTGAACTGAACTGAAGCCTGCCCTTAAATTATTCACTGATTCATTTTTTTAATTTAAAATACAGATAGCGATGTTTTTCCGTTAGATGTGCAAGCTATAGATGTTATCTCACCTGTAAACTTGTGTAACCACCACCACAGTCAGGACACAGGAAGAATCACGATTTCCCCTTCGTGAGACCCTCGTGTGTGCGCGTGTGTGCTCCGTCACACCCAGCGCCTCACAACCCCATGGCCTGTAGCCCGCCAGGCGCCTCTGTCCATGGGACTTTCCACGCAACAAAGCCACAGCAAAACCACATTTTAAAAATAAAGAAATAAATAATTGAAAAGAAAACAGAAAAAGAGAGGCGCAGGGCAGGAGTTCCAACGCCAGACGCTGGGGGGCCCGGACAAGAGCAGAGGAGACAGCAGGGACGGGAAAAATCCAGAGGACAGGAGTCACTCAGAAATTAGACAGCCAAGATCCATGCAGTGGGTGGAAACAGACCCAAACAATAAACATCATCATTAAAATTCAGATTACAGAGGGACAAGGAAAGGTAGCTGAAAGCTGGTGGGAAAAAAATACGAAATTTTCATCTAAAATACAGCAATCATAATGGTACCAGACGTACGATCGTCAACAGGGGAAGCCCAAGGACATGGAGCTGCCTTGTGCCTTGCGGCTAACATCGGTGTGGTGTGTAAACTTTACTTGGTCTTCCCTGGTGGCTCAGATGGTAAAGAATCCGCCTGCAATGCCGGAGACCTGGGTTTGATCCCTGGGTGGGGAAGATCCCCTGGAGAAGGAAGAGGCTACCCACTCCACCATTCTTGCTTGGAGAATCCCAGGGTCAGAGGAGCCTGATGGGCTACAATCCATAATATCGCAGAGTTGGACATGACTGAAGCGACTTAGCACGCATACACGCACAATTAACAGTTGGCAGAGTTCAGCGCTAACGCAAAGATAATATATAAGCTGTCTTTCAATAGAAACACATAAAATAAGGTTATGTACTGATGTGCTGATGAAACTATCACGTCTAGGGGCTCAAAGGAACCTAGCTCTGTGTTTCTCCTAGAAGCAGGGGTTCGGTGTTCGCTAATTTGGCGGTCATGGTGACTGCAGGACACACCACCTCCAACAACAAGAATCAATCAGAATCGTAGCTTAGAATGTCTCTTTTGTTTTTGCTTTATGATCAGATGATGACCTTTCCTGTCCGTGGGCAGCTCTGTGAATCTATTTACCTGCTGTTGGCTGTGCCGGGTCTCGCTGCTCCGCGTGTGCTTCCTGTACTCGCGGGTGCCGCTCCAACGCTGTGTGCAGGCTTCTCACCGCAGTGGCCTTTCTCGTTGTGGAGCACAGGCCCTGGCGCCGTGGTGCACGGGCTCATTGCCCTGTGGCATGAGGAATCCTCCCAGACCAGGGGTCAAACCCATGTGCCCTGCCTTGGCAGACAGATTCTCGTCCCCTGCACCACCAGGAAAGTCCAGGCCTATGAGTTTTAACACATGTATAGACAGAGGAGCCTAGTGGGCTGCCGTCTCTGGGGTCACACAGAGTCGGACACGACTGAAGCGACTTAGCATAGCATAGCATAGACTTCGGTGACCAGCACCACAATCAGGGTACCGAATATTTCCAACCCCCTCTAAATCTCCCTGGTGTTGCCCGTTTGTACTCACAGCTTCCCCTCACTCTTGAACCCGGCACTCACTGATCTGTTCTCCATCACCATCGTTTTGTCTTTTACAGAGTGTCGTATAAATGGACTCCTGCAACAGGTAACATTTTGAGACTGGCTTCCTTCACCCAATCTGGTGTCTTAGGGATTCACCCAAGTTTTGTTTTTGGTTTTCTTTTTTCATTTAATATTTATTTACTTATCCGGTCGCACTGGTTCTTAGCTGTGGCCCACGGGATCTTCAGTTTGGGTGCACAGGCTCTTAGTTTCAGCATGTGGGATCTAGTTCCCTGACCAGGGATGGAACTCACACCCTCTGCGTTGGGAATGTAGAGCCTTAGCCACTGGGCCATCAGGGAAGCTCCCAAAACTCACCCCAGTTTTTACACATCTCCATCACTTGTTCCTTTTCCCAGCTGAGTCATAATCTGCCCAGCCTAGAATTTTAAACTCAAATCAATAAAGTAGGGGGATACACAGAGCTTAAAACGTACTTTTCTTCTACTTTGTCATAGGATCTACTATACCAAAAAAAAAGTGGAAGGTCAGGAATAAACCAGGAAGTGAAGACATAAGATCTGTGAAACCAGGGGCTCTGCCACAAAGCAAAAACATAAGAAAGCCCCGGGAAGATGTGAAGACGTCCTAAGCCAGTAGCTCCTCAGCGGCTCCAGTCTGCATTGAAGGGCTTCTTCGGAGGGTAAAATCAATAGGAGTTATCAAGGGTTTGAATTCATTGAGAGGAGATTTACACAATCGATGGTAACTCATTCAGATGAATTAACACACACATAAGTAAGTAGGTAGAGGGAAAAGGAAAACTTTTAGCTCTAATGAAAACAAAAGGTTGTGCAGAACAGGAAAGTTAATCAGAATATCCTGTGGTGCAGCTATGGCCACTGAATATTTGTCTAAACATAATTACACCGCAGTTCCTTTGCGGTCTGGGAGATAGGAGTGGGGAGATCACGCTCATTGATAACAAGCCTTGCAGAATTATCTAGCTCTTTAATATATGTGCCTTAATAACATAGATGAAAAAACTAAACTTAAAACATTAGCTTGATGAAATAATTTTTTTCCTAAATCAGACCAGAGAGACAGAGAAAGCCACTCCTTATAACACCATCCTTGAAGTGGAAGTCATTCGTTCCCATCTTTGTTTAAAGCCAGTTCAAATTTGGATTTCTCTCTTTAACAACCAAAAGATAATGGACAAATACCCGAGCCATGGACCCACCCCACCAGGAAGCACCGTGTCCTCATTCTGGTCCTCCGCTGAGCAGCCCGGATGGTGCGGGCTGTGCTGAGTGTGGTCAGGAAGGTGCTGCCCAGCTGGACGTCCACGTCAGCTGCAGCGCTCACGACTACCAACAGGGACCGGGGCGTCCTGGGTGCTGGCGGAGCTCGTGTTCCTGATGCCCAGGAACACCGTGCCCTGGCCGACCAGCGTGGAGCTGGTGGGGGTCTGGCCACAGCTACTGGTGAATTGATTTCCAGGTACGCAGCGGTCCTGACCTGCCTTTCTATAAACGGGGTACTTCGCGTCGTCCTCAGCTGTTACCCTTTAGTGGCTGCAGACTCCCTGCAGGGGATTGCTTGAACCACACCTCTGTGTTCTGCCGGTGGTAGTTCATCATTATTGTAAAATATATGATATTTTACCTCTAAGTCTGACCGGACTTGAAAGCCATTTGTACTACCACAAGAAATTCCAGCATTTACCAACGACAGGAAAGGATATGTATGCTGGCTGCTAGACCCTTTAAAAAAATGTTATTATTGGAAATTTCTGAAAGTTTGTTATAAAAATAGTATGTTTTTACACAGCTTTCATGTGCGAACAGAGCTTTTCATGGATGGCTCTTCTTATGCATGTAACATAGTGCTAAGAACTGAACCGCACTGAACTGAAGTCGCTCAGTCTGTCCAACTCTGTGCGACCCCGTGGACTGCAGCCCGCCAGGCTCCTCTGTCCATGGGATTTTCCAGGCAAGAATACCAGAGTGGATTGCCATTTCCTCCTTCAGGGGATCTTCCCAACCCAGGGATCGAAGCTGCGTCTCCCGTATTGGCAGGAGGGTCCGTTACCACTAGCGCCAAATGTAACACGAATGTAACGTGGCCGTAGGTAACACGGTGTTCTTCAGTCACCCAATCGTGTCCGGCTTTTCGTGACGCCATGGACTGCAGCTCGCCGGGCCTGCCTGTCCTGCACCATCTCCCAGAGTTTGTGCCAGTTCATGCCCATTTCAGCAGTGGTGCCATCCAGCCACCTCATCCTTTTTAACGAGGATCACAAAACATGATCCTCGTTAAAAAGACAGGAATTGCATGGAGCCACTTAAAGCGTAAATCTGATACACAAACTTCATGGATGCAAACTCAAGATTCTCATGTAAAGAACCTGACATTTTGTAACAAAAAGTTTTGTAAAATTGTAATCGTTATTTTCTAAAACTTTCCATTTTATTTTCTATATTCTAAGGAAATAGCATAAAGAAATGGGATTGATTTTCTTTTCCCAGCCTGCATATCAGTGCCTCAAAATTTCTGCCATTTGATAATAACTAAGTGATAATAACTAAATGATAATAACTAAGTTATTATCATTTGAATGATCATGTACCCTGTTGTGAAAAAAGTTGGCGAGAACTGGCTGAAATCATTAGGACATCTG
>SJYH01003800.1:139767-154785 GCA_006408735.1 Sylvicapra grimmia
ATCATTAGGACATCTGTTCTTACAATTAATGAAAAGTCAGGAGGTAGGCAGCCTCAGAGTAGGCTTGCTGGCTCAGGAACACCAGCAAAAACCCAGGCTCTCTTTATGCTTGGCCTCCTCCTGCCTCAGCACCGCCGCCAAGCCTGGCGTCCACAGGCGGCTGTCAGAGCCCTGGAACCCAGGTCTGCTCCTGACAACACCCAGAGAAAAGAGGAGAACGCTGGGAATAAGGTAGGAAGGAGCTTTCTTCTCACATGCCACTTTCGGTTCAGAATGAAAAGTATTTCTCAGAAGGCTCCAGATTTCCTCTACCTCTTACTGAGCAGAACTTGGTCACATATTCCAATGTGTGTGTGTGTGTATTTTAAGACACAAGCAAGTCTCCCACACCAACTGGGTGCCCTGCTCAATTCCACAAGTCAAGGGTTCAATCCTGCAAGACGGCCTTGCCCTCTCCTTCAGAAGCCAATAACAGGCCCATGTTGGCACGAGCTTCTGACAGCAGCTGGAGATCTGCGTGTCCCAAGACACACACCCCGCCTTGAGCTCCATTAACCTTCTAGAGTCACTCACAGAACTCAAAGAACATTTTACTAATTTCTCACCAGTTTGTTATAAACGGACACAACCTAGGAACAGCCGGGTGGAACAAGGGCACAGGGTGAGTAGGTAGGAAGGGGCCCAGAGCCTCCCTGCTCCTCTTGAATTCATGTTCACCAGCCCGGACGCTGTCTGCAGCCTGTCCTTTTGGGTTTTCGTGGAGGCTCCCTTACCCTGGCAGTGTTGATTAAATCCCGGCCATTGGTGGTAAAACCAATCTCCAGCTCCTCTCTCCTCCCTGGAAGCTGGGGGAGAAGGGCAGGTGAGACTGCAAGTTCCCACCAGGGCTAAACACAGGCTGGGTTTCCCTGGCAACCAGCCCCCTTGCTTAGGTGACCTGGGACTCCCAAAAGCCACCTTATTAACATAACAAAAGACATTTTCATCGCCCTCATCTCTGAGGAAACTCCAAAGGGTTTTAGGAGCTTCAAGCCAAGAAAGGTGGAAAACCAACCACACGTGTCTCATTATAAATCACAGTATCACACATGTCCACTGGTAGGCTTGTCACTAGCGAGGAAACGAGCATTTTCATGTATAGCTTAGACTGAGGCTGAGCACCCAGACCAAAGCTAGTCTTGACCACCGTAACCAGCCCAGGAGCTCCAGTAAACCCACTTTTGTCCGTCTGCTGATAGGATTGCGGTGACCTATGCATGAGGCATAACTGAGAAAAACTCTGTAAGACGCTGGCAGCCAAAGGCATCCTAACTGAGACAGGCCAACAACCAACCGGCACAAAACGCTCCCTGGGTGCCTCAGCTGGTAAAGAATCCGCCTGGACTGCAGGAGAACCCAGTTTGATTCCTGGGTCAGTTAAGATCCCCTGGAGAAGAGATAGGCTACCCATGCCAGTATTCTTGGGCTTCCCTGGTGGCTCAGATGGTAAAGAATCTCCCTGTAATGCGGGAGACATGGCTTCAAATCCTGTGTTGGGAAGACCCCCTGGAGGAGGACATAGAAACCCACTCCAGTATTCTTGCCTGAAGAATCCCCATGGACAGAGGAGCCTGGCGGGCTACGGTGCATGGACTTGCAAAGAGTCGGACATAACTGAGCGACTAAGCACAGCACAAGTGTAGGGTACGGCCACACAGAGGGACCTGTAGGAAGAGGCTCATAGATCAGCCGAGATTTTAAAAGAGGTTCCATAGAAGAGGACCTTGAGCTCGTTCCACTGGTCATGTATGGATGTGAGAGCTGGACTGTGAAGAAGGCTGAGTGCCGAAGAATTGATGCTTTTGAACTGTGGTGTTAGAGAAGACTCTTGAGAATCCCTTGGACTGCAAGGAGATCCAACCAGTCCATCTTAAAGGAGATCAGTCCTGGGATTTCCTTGGAAGGAATGATGCTAAAGCTGAAACTCCAGTACTTTGGCCACCTCATGCGAAGAGTTGACTCATTGGAAAAGACTCTGATGCTGGGAGGGATTGGGGGCAGGAGGAGAAGGGGACGACCGAGGATGAGATGGCTGGATGGCATCACGGACTTGATGGACGTGAGTCTGAGTGAACTCCGGGAGTTGGTGATGAACAGGGAGGCCTGGCGTGCTGCGATTCATGGGGATCACAAAGAGTCGGACACGACTGAGCGACTGAACTGAACTGAACTGATCCTGATAAAGTGAGACACAAAATTTCAAATGGAAACAGGACAGAAGGTATACAGTGCGGAAGCTTGGAGGAGCTTCAGGTAGTCCAGGATGATAGAAGCTGTCTCGGTCTGGATCACGTGACCATTTTGGTTGACAACTGGGCTGGGGGGAGGGGGTGGCTGTGACTTACTTTACGTGGAGTCAGGGCAGTCATTCTCAAGGGAAGTCGCAGAAAGAAGTCGTCCTGTCCTCAGAAGTAAGAAAGAAATACTAGGAAGACCGAAACAATAGCTCCTCCATCCACAGAATTCTCCAGGCAAGAATACTGGAGTGATTTGCCATTTCCTCCTCCAGGGGATCTTCTCAACCCAGGGATCAAACCCAGGTCGCCTGCATTGCAGGTAGATTCTCTACCATCTGAGCCACTAGGGAAGCCCCTAAATAATAATAAACTGAACTAAACCTTATGTTCCCCAGTCTCCTGGGGGATACACCATCTGAGAAAAAGTGGAGAATCCTTTCTGTGGCAGACAAGCTACTTGTACATCAAAAATACACTCTCTAGAGGGTCCGCATTTCCTTCAAGGAGACCCCCTTTCATGGACAGGAACGCCCATCTTAGACTGCAGAGAATGAGAAATTAGTTTCTATGACTTTGAACTCTTGTATCTTGGAGACTACTGATTTCAATAGCACACGTGGCCCTAACTAAAATATTAATACTTCCTGGGACATCTTACTGAGTATCTGGATTATCAGCACAGTTGTCATATGACTGTCTTCTGAATTGGCTGTGATCTTGGATGGGTAAAAAGCATTTAAAAGTAATAAACATTTCAAGATTTTTTTGTTTGTTTGGTAACTCAAAAAGAATATGCCATTGTCACCGGGAAGAAGGTAATATAAGAACTTACTGTTTTCACAACTTTTTATGAATCTTCACTGATTCCAAAATTAAAAGGTATTTTAAAAGATATTCAAAAAGGTTTAAAAAAAATGTTTACCAACAGTTTTGGATTCCTACAAGGGAAGGGTCTCAGTTTTGCATTCTGTAAAATGAGGGTTTTGTTGTTTAGTCCCAAAGTCATGTCTGACTCTCGCAATCCCATAGACTGTAGCCTGCCAGGCTCCTCTTTCCATGGGATTTCCCAGGCCAGAATACTGGAGTGGGTTGCCATTTCCTTCTCCAGGGGATCTTCCTGACCCAGGGATCAAACTCTCATCCCCTGCAGTGCAGGTGGATTCTTTACCACTGAGCCACCTGGGAAGCCCAATATGAGGATTAGATCAGCGATTTTCAAACCATACCATCATTTAGGGTTTCAAGATCTTAGCAAATAACTGATTGGAATTTTCTGTCACGTATTAAAACCATTTGAAAACACACAAGCTGAAGCATTGCCGGCTGATTCTTAACACACCGGGGACCCCGGCAGGTCGAGAGCTGACCCCAGCAGGCTAGCTCTTCGGCAGCCACATTTTGGGACAAGGTGTCTCCTTTGCCATCGATGCATTATGTCTGAACCTCTCTGAACTCATACAGACTGTAACTGCATTGTTCTGTTTTGTTGGAGACAGGTGTTGAGTTTGCTTTCCTTTGATTAAATTCAGAAGTTTATCATAATTAGAGAAATGCAAATTAAATCTCTGACACAGCATTTTTTTTACCCACCAGATTGACAGTGATCAAAAACCTGATAACTGTGTGAGTTAGAATGTAGGAAAGAGATGCCCTAACAAGTTATTGATGGGCATTCTAAGTGCCATTGGAAAGCATCAAAATTTGAAAGGCAGAGTTGTCCCTGGTGGTCCAGTGGTTAAGACTTCCCCTTCCAATGTAGGGGATGTGCTTCAATCTCTGGTCGGGGAGCAGAGATTATAGCTGCCTCCAGGCCAAAAAAACCGAAACATAAAAGAGAGACAGTATTGTAACAAATTCAATAAAGACTTTAAAAGTGATCCATATCCCCCCAAAAAACTTAAAAAAAAAACCCACTAAATGCCCATACCTATTGACTTAGCAATTCTACTTTAGGAACTTATACTACAGATACACATTCTCCCCTGTACAGGTATAGATACAGATACAGATACTCATTGCAGCTTTGTCAGTGGTAACAAAACCCTTGAAACAAACTAAATGTTCATTAACAGAGATTGTTTAAGTAAATTTTAGTATATATATATATATATATATATACACAATGAAAAACTGAACTCTTCCTAAGGCAGAGAGGAAAATTTAGATTCACTTACAAGCGATAGTTTCCAAACTACATTGTTATGCAAAAAAGCCGGGTGTCGAGTGTTGTTTACATTGCATTTTCATTTGGAAGAAAAAGAAATGGAGGGAGATATGTATATAGATCTGTATAGATAATACTGCTCTGAAGAACACCCCCAGCAACTGGCGATAATGACTGTTTCTTGGAAGGGAGACAGGGGGTGCTGTGAGAGGCTGCAGGGGCACTCCCTTTTTATGACACACCTTCTTATACTGTGTGTTCAGACAGTAACCAAACAAAAAAGTGAGAAAACTCAGGCGTGTGTGCACTTGCTCGCATGGGATCATCCACGTGAAGCTGCTCTGGAAGCACAGGTGTGCCACCCTCAGATGCCAGACAAGTCTCAGAGCCAGTGCTCATCAAAATGATCGGTTGTGTAATCACCACCTAATGCCCAACAGGTTGAGTCTTGACTATATCCTATGACAGAAGGTTTCAGTGGTTATTTTAACTTTTAAGTGTTTCTTCGTTGACTTTTATGTTTATGTAAAGATTGCAGGCCGTCGTTAAATAATGTTGGCAAATCAGTTCTGGAATATAAAAAATTTCCCCCTGGTCTGCTTCCAAGATTTTAGATCAGGCTTCACTGAGAAGGTCAGGAGGGGCTAGCTTGTGTCACCCGTGACGCTTCTCCAGGCTTGGTGCCTGGAGCTCCACGCCTCAAGACTCTGTTCCCGCGCAGCTGGGTGTTGCCCAGGTGTGTGTGTTTTCAGCAAGCTCCCTTGGAGATTTTAAGACACTCTCCAATTAAGAATCACCTGCCGTGTCCAGAAAAGCCAGAAGAGAATTATAAGCCCCACACACCTTAATCCAAACCTTAAACCAGAGCCCAACCAGGAGAAGAAAGCAAGTCTGAGGATTTAAATTAAGCTGACATCAGGAATTGATAGCTGAAAGGCCAAATGGGAATGTTTAGGTAACCAGAGATTATAGCATNTCCAAACTACATTGTTATGCAAAAAAGCCGGGTGTCGAGTGTTGTTTACATTGCATTTTCATTTGGAAGAAAAAGAAATGGAGGGAGATATGTATATAGATCTGTATAGATAATACTGCTCTGAAGAACACCCCCAGCAACTGGCGATAATGACTGTTTCTTGGAAGGGAGACAGGGGGTGCTGTGAGAGGCTGCAGGGGCACTCCCTTTTTATGACACACCTTCTTATACTGTGTGTTCAGACAGTAACCAAACAAAAAAGTGAGAAAACTCAGGCGTGTGTGCACTTGCTCGCATGGGATCATCCACGTGAAGCTGCTCTGGAAGCACAGGTGTGCCACCCTCAGATGCCAGACAAGTCTCAGAGCCAGTGCTCATCAAAATGATCGGTTGTGTAATCACCACCTAATGCCCAACAGGTTGAGTCTTGACTATATCCTATGACAGAAGGTTTCAGTGGTTATTTTAACTTTTAAGTGTTTCTTCGTTGACTTTTATGTTTATGTAAAGATTGCAGGCCGTCGTTAAATAATGTTGGCAAATCAGTTCTGGAATATAAAAAATTTCCCCCTGGTCTGCTTCCAAGATTTTAGATCAGGCTTCACTGAGAAGGTCAGGAGGGGCTAGCTTGTGTCACCCGTGACGCTTCTCCAGGCTTGGTGCCTGGAGCTCCACGCCTCAAGAC
The DNA here is from genome assembly GCA_006408735.1 of Sylvicapra grimmia. Taxonomy (NCBI): domain Eukaryota; kingdom Metazoa; phylum Chordata; class Mammalia; order Artiodactyla; family Bovidae; genus Sylvicapra; species Sylvicapra grimmia. The sequence continues at coordinate 145,869 of SJYH01003800.1, forward strand.
TCTGTTCCCGCGCAGCTGGGTGTTGCCCAGGTGTGTGTGTTTTCAGCAAGCTCCCTTGGAGATTTTAAGACACTCTCCAATTAAGAATCACCTGCCGTGTCCAGAAAAGCCAGAAGAGAATTATAAGCCCCACACACCTTAATCCAAACCTTAAACCAGAGCCCAACCAGGAGAAGAAAGCAAGTCTGAGGATTTAAATTAAGCTGACATCAGGAATTGATAGCTGAAAGGCCAAATGGGAATGTTTAGGTAACCAGAGATTATAGCATCAGCTGGAAGTCACCGCCCGTGCTCCTCGGGGAGAAGACCAGGAACCAGAGTCCCCTGCCTGAGGCCACAGTGGGCCCATCTGGGATCCGAGGCCAGAGCAGAGACGCAGACCCTGCCACTCAGAGAGGAAGACCTGGGATAAGACTCCGGCTGCTTCTCCCGCTTCCTTCCACCCACCAGCAAACTCGACAGAAAACTAGAAGCCCCGGAAGCCTGGAAGACACAGACAGGGGTCAGCTCCCTGCAGAGCTGAGCAGGGGAGGCAGGGAAGGGATCAGATGACAAGAGGCTCAGAGCCAGCTCACCCACCTCGGGTAAATTTATGGGTGGAACCTTAGGCCAGAATTTTCTGTAGTACTTTTGAGAAATGGAGAAGTGGAGAGGTTGCTGACACAAGTACTTTTGAAAACCGCAAAGCCCTGGGTTAGCCACTCTTGTTAGCCTTTGTCTAGAAAAATAAGGAAGGCTATAAGGTATTTGCATATCAGTGACTATACAACTTAAATGAACTCTATAATTTTTCTAGATTCTGTCACTGTATCACACTTCAGTCTGTATGTTTTACTGAAAAGGGAAAAATGCTTTCCTATAATTGTCAAAGATTTGCTTTAAAAGTTGTCTTCCAAAGTAACCATGATACTAATCATTCCATCCATCCACCCATCATCCACCCATCCATCCACGCATCCATCCATCTGTCTGTTCATCATCCATCTATCCGTCCCTTTTTAGATACCAGACACTATTATAGATGCTGGTATGGAGCAAGGAAGAAAATGAACAAAAGTTTCTGCCCTGAGAGCTTCAATTTTACTGAATTGTGCATGATTGCTATAGGAAACTAAATCTGTTAAAATGGTTACTGTCAAAAAAATTTTGATCACTTGAAATTATAAACCATTTCGTTAGGACAAGGATATCTTTGCTTGCAGAACTTACAACAATCAAGCCAGTGACTGTGACCTCAGTATTCCTATTACAATTAATGAATACTACCAGCATAAAAATAGCACGTTTTTTTAATTTGTTTTTGGCCGTGCTGGGTCTTCGCTGCGGTGCCCTGGCCCCTGGTCGCTGTTTTCTGGCTTTCCCGGGTGCAGCAACGGCTGGAGCGACTTAGCAGCAGCAGCAGCAGCAGCTACGCAAGGCTCAGGAGTTGTGGCGCGTGGGTTTTAGAGGTTCCAAGCGTGTGGGATCTCTGTTGCCCAAGCAGAGATCGAACTCATGTCCCCTGCATTGGCAGGGGATTCTTAACCACTGGACCACCAGGAAAGGTCCTATGTATTTTCTTAATAACTGAAGAAAGTATCTGAAAATCTCCTGCCAGAAATCACTTAAAGAAGGATAGAATTCTGGTTGATTGACTGTAACATATGCAAATCTCCATTCTTACAGTTTCGGTTACTTGTCCTCAAGGATTCCTAACTGCCCTGGTCCTTTATTGGCCTTCCACGTGGATGACATTTATTTAACTTTTAGGAGACTCAGTCTCCACATCTATAAACTAGTGTGGCATGTCTACCTATGTGTTGTTCTAAGGATTAAATGACATAGCACAAGTAGTATAAGTAATTCCAGGCAAGACTCCTGGAGAGGGTTGCCCAGCCCTCCTCCAGGGGATCTTCCCAACTCAGGGATCGAAGCTGCTTCTCTTATGCCTCCTGCATCGGCAGGCGGGTTCTTTACCAATAGTGCCACCTGGGAAGCCCACATACACATACAAACGTATACAAAAAGAAGAAAAGACCTTATGTATATTCATCAACCAAAAGGTTATTTCTGGGTAGTGAATTATATATGGGTTTTCTTTTCTTATATTATTGGGTTTTTTCTAAACTACTAACCAAGAACTTGTAATACACCTATAATAAGAAGTAAATGTATAGGAAGAAAAAAAGAAATAAAAAAAGGATTTTAAGATCTGAAAAAAAAAAAAACACTGCAGTGACCTACATGTGTGGTAGAGAAAGCCTGGCTGAGCATAGTAGCAAGTGGTTAATACGGAGCTGGTGGAAACATGTGAATTCATTCAGCAGCAACAGCTGTACTGAGGTCCCATGTGTCAGGCCCTGTTCTAGGCTCCAGAGATGCAGCGTTAATGAAAGAAGTCAGGCCCATGCCCTCCAGGAGCTTACAGTCTGGAGAGGAGACAGCAACAGGAAGAGATGATAATAACAGTAAATAGGATTTGGACTTCGCTGGTGGTCCAGTGGTTGAGAATCTGCTTGCAAATGTAAGGGTCACGGGTTTGAGCCCTGGTCTGGGAAGATCCCACATGCTGCAGAGCAGCTGAGTCAGTGCCGCAACGAGAGAAGCCCGTAGGCCTGGAGCCTGTGCTTCACGAGAGGAGAAGCCCCAGGGAGAAGCCGGGCGCCACAGCCAAGAGGAGCCCCACGCGCTGCGGCTGGGAAAAGCCTGCGAGCAGCAGGGACGACCCAGCACAACCAAGACTAAATGGTTTCTACACATTTAAATGTTAGTTTCAGCTCAATTCAGTTCAGTCAGTCAGTTGTCCCACTCTTTGCGACCCCATGGACTGCAGCACACCAGGCCTGCCTGTCCATCACCGATTCCCAGAGTTTGCTCAAACTCATGTCCATTGAGTCAGTGATGCCATCTAACCATCTCATCCTCTGTCGTCCCCTTCTCCTCCCACCCTCAATCTTTCCCAGCATCAGGGTCTTTTCAAATGAATCGGTTCTTTGCATCAGGTGGCCAAAGTATTGGAGTTTCAGCTTCAGCATCATTCCTTCCAAAGAAATCCCAGGGCTGATCTCCTTCAGAATGNTTCCACCTTCTGGGTCAATGCTGAATATTACCATTTTTATAATCTTTGTCAACCTGATGAGAAGAAAATGGGTCCTTATTAATGTCTGACTCGCGTTTACTAGTGATACTTTTTTCTCGTGTATGTGCGGCTGTTTGTATTGGTCTCTTATGCATGTTTGGTTTGTATCCCCTGCTGCTTTTTCTTCAAGGATGTCTCATTAGCATCTCCTGATGCTAGAAGAGGCTTCCCTAGTGGCTCAGAGGTTAAGGCGTCTGTCTCCAATGCGGGAGACCTGGGTTCGATCCCTGGGTTGGGAAGATCCCCTGGAGAAGGAAATGGCAATCCACTCCAAAGAGAATGAAGAAATGACTTTGATTTCAGAGGGAAATAATTTTGAGTCTAAAATCCTATATCGAGTAAAATATGTCTAACCAAAGTAGGGGGAAATAGGGACTTTTTTAAAGATTTCTTTTCTTTTCTTTTTTTTTTTAATGTAGGCCATTGTTAAAGTCTATTGAATTTGTTACAGTATTGCTTCTGCTGTGTATGGTTTTTTGGCCATAAGACATATGAGATCTTAGCCCCTCAACCAAGAATCAAATCCACACCCCCTGCACTGGAAGGTGAAGTCCCAAAATAGGGAGTTTTTAACATAAAAAGTTTACAAAGTTTACTTGCTCAGTACCTTTTCTTTACAAAATTTCTTATCTAATAGTCCCATAAACACATCCAAGCAAAAGAAAAACAGGATATCTAGAAAAGAACAGAATTAACCCAGGAGTATAACAATAATAAACCAAAATAATAATTTATTAGTTAAAGTAGATTAAATTTTGTAAGAAAGGTGATGGGCTGGTTTTTTTCTGGAAGAGAAGTCAAAATCCATGTCTCTAGGTGGCAAGCTCCTCCTCATGTTTCCAGGACACAGTTACCCACTGCAGTGCCACTAAGCCTTGTCACGCCATGTGTGGTTGAGGCTGCAGATGTCAGCCTGTGAGAAAGGAAAGGTGAGCATAGAAGAGGCCCAGCTCTTTGCACTATCTGATAGTCGACATAACCACAACCCTTTGGACGTCTTCCAAGGAGGATGACAGGCCCTGCTTCCACAATCCCAAAAGGAGCATCCAGAGACCAATAAGAAGTAGAATTGTGTGGCCACTCACCTAGAGGCAGACATCTTGGAATGTGAAGTCAAGTGGGCCTTAGGAAGAATTACTATGAACAAAGCTAGTGAAGCTGATGGAATTCCAGCTGTGCTATTTCAAATCCTAAAAGATGATGCTGTAAAAGTGCTGCACTCATTATGCCAGCAAATTTGGAAAACTCAGCAGTGGCTACTGGACTGGAAAAGGTCAGTTTTCATTCCAATCCTAAAGAAGGACAATGACAAAGAATGATCAACCTGCCATGCAATTGCACTCATTTTACATGCTAGCAAGGTAATGCTCAAAATCCTTCAAGCTAGGCTTCAAAAGTACTTGAATTGAGAACTTCCAGGTGTTTAAACTGGATTTAGAAAAGGCAGAGGAGCCAGAGAGCAAATTGCCAACATCCGTTTGATCATAGAAAAACAAGGGAATTCCAGAAAAATATCTACTTCTGTTCACTGTTCTAAAGCTTTTGCCATCAAAGGTCCATCTAGTCAAAGCTATGGTTTTTCCAGTAGTCATGGAAAAACCACGTGGGTGTAAGAGTTGGACTATAAAGAAACCTGAACACTGAAGAACTGATGCTTTTGAACTGTGGTGTTGGAGAAGACTCTTGAGAGTCCCTTGGACTGCAAGGAGATCCAACCAGTCCATCCTAAAAGAAATCAGTACTGAATATTCATTGGAAGGACTGATGCTGAAGGTGAAACTCAAACTTTGGCCACCTGATGCGAAGAACTGACTCATTGAAAAAGACCCTGATGCTGGGAAAGATTGAAGGCAGGAGGAGAAGGGGATGACGAGGACAAGATGGTTGGTTGGCATCACCGACTCGATGGACATGAATTTGAGCAAGCTCCAGGAGTTGATGATGGACGAGGAAGCCTGGCATGTTGCTGTCCATAGAGTCACAGAGTCGAACACAACTGAGCAACTGAACTGAAAGCCTTTGATTGTGTGGATCACAACAAACTGTGGAAAATTCTTAAAGAGATGGGAATATCAGACCATCTTACCTGCCTCCTGTGAAACCTGCATGCAAGGTCAAGAAGCAACAGTTAGAACCGGACATGGAACAATGGACTGGTTCAAAATTGGGAAAGGAATACGTCAAGGCTGTATATTGTCACACTGCTTAGTTAACTTATATGCAGAGTATATCATGCCTGGGCTGGATGAAGCACAAGCTGGAATCAAGATTGCTGGGACAAATATCAATAACCTCAAATATGCAGATGACACCACCTTAATGGCAGAAAGCCAAGAGGAACTAAAGAGTCTTTTGATGAAGGTGGAAGAGAAAAGTGAAAAAGTTGGCTTAAAACTCAACATCTCAACATCCAAAAAACTAACATGACATCCAGTCCCATCACTTCATGGCATATAGATTGGGAAACAATGGAAACAGTGACAAACTTTATTTTCTTGTGTTCCAAAATCACTATGGACAGTGACTGCAGGCATGAAATTAAAAGAGGTTTGTTACTTGGAAGAAAAGCTATGACAAACCTAGACAGCATATTCAAAAGAAGAGGCATCATTTTGCTGACAAAGGTCTGTATAGTCAAAGCTATGGTTTTTCCAGTAGTCATATATGGACGTGAGAGTCGAACCATAAAGAAGGCTGAGTCAGAGAAGACTCTTGAGAGTCCCTTGCACTGCAAGGAGATCAAACTTGTCAATTCCAAAGAAAATCAACCCTGAAAATTAGTTGAAAAGAGTGATGCTAAAGCTGAAACTCCAATACTCTGACCATCTGATTCAAAGAGCTGACTCATTGGTAAAGATCCTGATGCTGGGAAAGAATGAGGGCAGGAGGGGAAGGGAGCGAGAGGATGAGATGGTTGGATGGTAACATCAGTTCAATGGACATGAGTCTGAGCAAACTCCAGGAGATAGTGATGGACAGGGAAGCCTGGCATGCTGCAGTCCATGGGGTCAGAGACTTGGACAGGACTGAGCGAGTGAACAAGAACAACACCCTGATTTCTCAGTCCCTAGAGATCCAGCCCTCCTCCTCCAGCACTGCTCCAATACCCATCCCATTTACTCCTGATTGATACGTGAGACCTTGTAAGCTCCATCCACAGGCTGGTCCTAGAGCCCAGAGTCAGGTGCCCACAGCTAGTTGGTGGGCAGGTCAGCCTGTGCCTTATCCCATGTCTCACTCTCTTTTCATTCACTTCATTCCTCAGAACCAACATGTGCAGCACTCTCAGCTAAGGCATCTTTGGACAGGGTGAGCTGGGCCCCGCTGGAGGAGGGGGCACTGCAGTGGTGAGTGTCCACCCACATGCAGCTCTCCAGCAGTGGGAACACTGTCCCGGCCACCAGAACTCTGAGCGTGCTAAGTCTGGCCCATATGCTCCTCAGGATATGAAAGGAGAGGTGGTAGTTTTCTCGCCTCTATGATCTTCACTCTGCCTCTCAAATTGTCACACCTCACTTTGGGACCCTCCTGTGTTTCATTAGTGATGGGGAAAGCCAGCCAACTGGGGATTAGTATAGGTTTGCTTGGGGTTGGTTCTTTTAAAATTCCACTTTCACAGGGGAATAGCCCGAGGTCAACTCTTAAGTGAAATGCTGGAAACAAGAAAATATGGTGCACTTTATGGCTTGTTTATCCATCTGCATCTTCCCTGGTGCATGTTCCTGGGGTCTCTCCCCCTCCTAGGTTATGACCTTTCAGGATTTTGCAGATTGTTCAAAGCTACTCTTCAGTGACAGTTTAAGGACAACAAGAGGTAGCCACTAAAAATAACAGTGTGTGTGGCAATTCATCCCTGCCCCATCCCTGAGCAGTGTCTTTCTCCATGTTGACCTTTCAGCTTTAAAAGTGAATATAAGTGAGCGATGTGAAAATAGCATCTATATGTAGTAGGGCCTCACCTTGCAGAAGTAAGAATGAGCTAACGTGCATTTAGAAAACTCCTGTTCAGCAAAACGCCAGGAGCATTCTTGTCTAGCTCTTTTAAATGTGTACTTCCAAAGTTTATGATGAGACAGATGTTCTATTAAAAGGGGAAAGTACTAGAAACAAGAATCTAACAATGAGCTTCATATTTTGAAACGCTGTTTCTGCCCCTGGAAAAAATTTAAAGATGTTTAAAAGGAGAGACACATGGGTTGAACACAGATTTAGTTAACCAAAGAGATAAGAAATTATTTCGAAGCTGTCCTGTGTTCACTATTGTGCCCTTGAATTATTCTGATATTCCAATGGGGACAAACTTTAGTCCTGGTCTAAGTCACGAGGCACACTGATCACTTCCTGCTGGAAGCACCTGCATCCTTCTTTCTAAGGGTTTTCTGTGTATTCAGGAGCCCCCAACCACACAAAGCAAGAGTTGATGCCCCAAAAGCAGCCCTCCTCAGTGGGTGATGAGAGTCAGAAGATGAGCACTTTGATTCCTTTCCCATCTGGGGGTATCATCATTTGAAGACAAGTTTTACACAGTCTCTCAGAGTGCCCTCAACAGGCTGGAGCTCCAGCTGCTCACTGTGGTAACCTGCTCATTAATGAACATTTTATTGGCTGTCTTCTTGCCTACATCTCCCTTCCCCATGCTCTCATCTTCCAAATAAACTCCAACTGTTCAAATACTTGTCTTGAGCCTGCCATCAGGTGAACCCAAGCAAGATACCTCTTCCCTTTGGCCCACCAATATCTAAGTTTGAGGTCTGTGATCTTACTGAAGTCACAAGAACTTGTCCAGTCTAGCATGAAGTTATTACAACCTTATCCAAGAAACCAAAAATTGACATTTCCAGAGGACCATCTTGCCACAGATGTCACCAATTATACAGAAAGTGCCCAGGCTAGATCAGGTGGATCTCAGTTCACTCACAGAGAGAGGAATGAAAACTAAATGCCAGAGAGGGAAAGAGGAATCCTTGGAAAAATACGTCTCCAAATATTTTCCACCACAAATACCTACTCTCCATGGGTAAAAGCATTGCAAGAGTCTTATCCCATCTTGGGAAGGTGTCTGTCTCTCCCTCCAGTCCCCTCTAGTCTTCTCATTCTATCTAATGTGGGGGAAGCAGGGAGAGGCAAAGTCAACAGGGGGTAGGGCTCCAAAGGAATAGATCAGGAATGCTACAGCCAGGGAAGGAAGTAGAGAGCAGAGGAAGAAGTAGCAGTACCACTAAGGATTCACTTGTGAAGGTCACAGCCCAAAGGCACAGGATGGCTAAAGCATTTGGGATTTAATTGCAAGATTATAAAACATTCCCCCTTCCCAGTATATTATCACTATTAAGACTCCAGTACAAGAACAGGGGGTTACAACTGAACGTGCTCATCCAGAGTTTCTCTGAGAAGAAACATTTAGGGAAGCCCAGTGAAGTGAAGTGAAGTCGCTCAGTCGTGTGCGACTCTTTGCAACCCCATGGACTGTAGTCTACCGGGCTCCTCCGTCCATGGGATTTTCCAGGCAAGAGCAATGGAGTGGGGTGCCATTTCCTTCTCGAGAGGATCTTCCTGACCCAGGGATGGAACTCGGGTCTCCCGCATTGTAGACAGATGCAGTACCATCTGAGCCAAAGCCCAGGGTCAAGATAAAAACCAGAACATCAGAGTCATTTAAGACCTCTTGAACCTATAGCTACAACAAGCCTTACACACACCCCTAGACAGAACAGCATCAATCCTCACACTAAAGGCTTATTTTCCCAAGGTCTTAGAGGCCAATAGAGCATACAAAAAGGAAAAAAAAAAAAAAAAAAA
>SJYH01003800.1:158629-173810 GCA_006408735.1 Sylvicapra grimmia
ATCTTCTCCACATAAAACATAAGTTTACTTAAAAGTGAAATATCTTTCTTTTTCCTCTATGTAACTTCCTTGCTGGTCTCCAAGCTATAACCTGGACTGTATTGAAGCTTCATGGATTATGATTATACACTTCAAGTGATAAGATATAATAATTTAGGTGAACATGTTGTGCAACTGACGAGTAAACTCCCTCTAGGTTCTGCATATAGGAAGTTTAAGTTATTTCATCCTAGGATGATGAGGGGCATTTGGTGTGGAGCACCAAGCAAGGTGCTCTCAGAATGTTCTCAACTGCATTTTTGAAAATCCAACTCCAGATGATATTTTTAAACAATAAATGGAGTTCCTCAGTTTCAACAGTTTTATCCACCTAATCAAGAATGTGACCAAGGACCCTGTTTTTGTTTTTCACTTTTTATTTGTCTTTTTTACCATCAATGCCATTGGCTTCACCCTAAGGCTGAGTTGTCTCACACTCACACGATAGCTGTCAGGAACTACAAGACAATGTATTTTCTGATACACATGTAAAATATAAAATCAATAAAGAGATATCTTTTTCTTATCCTGCCCATTTAGTTTGCCACTTTGTTCTAACTGAACTGAATCAATCATTGTGTCTACTAAGGACACAAAAGCCTGGCTGCCTTCAGCCAATTGAAGCCCATCCCCATAGCTGGGGATGCAATCAATCCCACACAAACTGCAAAGCATAGTTGCAGAGTGGGAAGGAGAAGACAAGAGGGTGCTGGGGAGGCAACAGCCATTTTCAGTAGAGCCAGATTCCTGCAATGCTTCCCTACCCTCTGTGAAAATGGGTCCCTGTGAACCTCAGATCCCTCCTCTACATGAATGGTAAAACCTGCTCACCATCTCAACCCATCCCTCAAGTCCTTGTAAAGATTCAGATAACATAAATGAAGGTCCTTTGTAAACAGTGAAGTATTCAGTGCTACAAGGTACACAAATTATCAAGTGCTAAAAGTAAACTACTGGATGTGTTTCCACTATACATACTGAGCAGCTGCTCTCTCATGACCTCCATCACTTGGCCTTTCCAACTCCTGCTCACACCATCCACCTTGCAACTGGCCATAACTCAGTTCAGTTCAGTCACTCAGTTGTGTCCAACTCTTTGCAACCCAACAGGTTACAAGATGCCAGGCTTCATTGTCCATCACCAACTCCCGGAGCTTGCTCCAACTCATGTCCATCGAGTCGGTGATGCCATCTAACCATCTCATCCCCTGTAATCTCCTTCTGCTCCTGCCTTCAATCTTTCCTAGCATCAGGGTCTTTCCCAAAGAGTCAACTCTTTGCATCAGGTGGCCAAAGTATTGGAGTTTTGACTTTGGCATCAGTCCTTCCAATGAACACTCAGGACTGATCTCCTTTAGGATGGACTGGTTGGATCTCCTTGCAGTCCAAAGGACTCTCAAGAGTCTTCTCCAACACCACAGCTCAAAAGCATCAATTCTTTGGTACTCAGTTTTTTTGTAGTCCAACTCTCACATCCATATATGACTACTGGGAAAATCATGGCTTTGACTAGATGGACCTTTTTCGGGAAAGAATGTCTCTGCTTTTTAACTTGCTGTCTAAGCTGGTCATAGCTTTTCTTCCAAGGTGCAAGTGTCTTTTAATTTCATAGCTGTAGTCACCATCTGCAGTGATTTTGGAGCCCCAAAAATAAAGTCTCTCACTGCTTCCATTGTTTCCCCATCTATTTGCCTTGAAGTGATGGGACTGGATGCCATCTTCATTTTCTGAATGTTGAGTTTTAAGCCAACTTTTTCATTCTCCTCTTTCACTTTCATCAAGAGGCTCTTTAGTTCTTCACTTTCTGCCATAAGGGTGGTGTCATCTGCATATCTGAGGTTATTGAGGTTATTGATATTTCTCCCAGCAATCTTGATTCCAGCTTGTGCTTCATCCAGCCTGGCATTTCATATGATGTACTCTGCATACAAGTTAAATAAGCAGAGTGACAATATACAGCTTCAACTGTTGCTTCTTGACCTGCATTTCTCAGGAGGCATGGAAGGTGGTCTGGTATTCCCATCTCTCAGAATTTCCCACAGTTTGTTGGGATCCGTACAGTCAAAGTCTTTGGCATAGTCAATAAAACAGAAGTAGATGTTTTTCTGAAACTCTGTTGTTTTCCAATGATCCATCAAGATGTTGGTAATTCGACCACTTTTCTAAATCCAGCTTTAACATCTGGAAGTTCATGTTTCATTTACTGTTAAAGCCTGGCTTGGAGAATTATGAGCATTACTTTGCTAGCATGTCAGATGAGTGCAATTGTGTGGTAGTTTGAGCTTTCTTTGGGATTGGAATGAAAACTGACCTTTTCCAGTCCTGTGGCCACTGCTGAGTTTTCCAAATTTGCTGGCATATTGAGTGCAGCACTTTTACAGCATCATCTTTTAGGATTTGAAATAGCTCAACTGGACTTCCATCATCTCCACTAGCTTTGTTCATAGTGATGCTTCCTAAGACCCACTTGACTTCACATTCCAGGATGTCTGGCTCTAGTTGAGTGATCATACCATCATGGTTATCTAGGTCATGAATATCCTTTTTGTATAGTTCTTCTGTGTATTCTTGCCACCTCTTCTTAGTATCTTCTGCTTCTGTTAGGTCCATACCATTTCTGTCCTTTATTGTACCCTTCTTTGCATGAAATTTTCCCTTGGTATCTCTAATTTTCTTGAAGAGATCTCTAGTCTTTCCTATTCCATTGTTTTCCTCTATTCTTTGCATTCATCACTGAAGAATACTTTCTTATCTCTCCTTGCTATTCTTTGGAACTCTGCATTCAAATGGGTATATCTTTCCTTTCCTCCTTTGCCTTTCACTTCTCTTCTTTTCTCAGCTATTTGTAAGGCCTCCTCTGACAACTATTTTGCCTTTTTGCATTTTTTTGAGGGGGGGGGGATGGTCTTGATCCCTGCCTCCTGTACAATGTCATGAACCTCGATCCACAGTTCTTCAGGCACTCTATCAGATCTAATCCTTTGAACATATTTGTCACTTCCACTGTATAATTGTAAGCAATTTGATTTAGGTCATACCTGAATAGTCTAATGGTTTTCCTTACTTTCCTCAATGTAAATCTGAATTTAACTTTAAGGAGTTCATGATCTGAGCCACAGTCAGCTCTTGGTTTTGTTTTTGCTGACTGTATAGAGCTTGTCCATCTTTGGCTGCAAAGAATATAATCAATCTGATTTCAGTATTGACCATCTGGTGATGTCCATGTGTAGAGTCTTTTCTTGTGTTGTTGGAAGAGGATGTTTGCTATGACCACTGGGTTCTCTTGGAAAAACTCTATTTTTAGCCCTTGCCCTGCTTCATTTTGTACTCCAAGGCCAAATTTCCCTGTTATTCAAGGTATCTCTTGGTTTCCTACTTTTGCAAGGGCAAAGGAAAAGCCTCAGCAAGATGGTAAGAGGGACAAAATCTCATCTAGAATCAAAGCTCATGCCCACTAGAGACACTTAGAGGGCTCAGACAAAACCTTGTGCATGCCAGGAGACCCCATAGAGACTGAGCCAGACCTGCCTTTGAGTGTTTGAGTGTCTTCTCCAGAGGCATGGGTCAGCAGAGGCCAGCCATGGGGCCAGGGGCTCTGGGTGCAACAGACCCCATAGAGACTAAGCCAGACCTGCCTTTGAGTGTCTGAGTGTCCCCCTGCAGAGGCGCAGGCCAGCAGTGGCTGGCTGCCAGGCCAGGGGCTCTGGGTGCAGCAAACCTTGTGTGTCATAAGTCTTCTTGGAGGAGGTCACCATGAACCCCAAGCAGATGCCCCACAAACTGCAGAACAATTATACCAAAGGAATTCTCACACTGTTAAGAAAGTTCTAGGATCCACAACAGATTTCCCAACTTGGGGATCTGGCAAAGGGACTGAGAGCCCCCAGGGAATCTGACTGTGGATGCAAGTTGGGATTTGATTACAAACCTTACACAGGACTGGGGAAACAGACTCTTGGAGGGCACAAACAAAACCTTGTGGGCACCAGGACCCAGGAGAAAGGAGCAAGAGACTGACCCAGACTTGCCTGTGAGTGTCCAGGAGTCTCCAGTGGAGGCGTGGGTTGGTGGTGGCCTGCTGCAGGGTTGGGGCCACTGAGTGTGGCAGTGGGTGCACAGGACCTTTAGAAGGAGGCCGCCATTATCTTCATTACCTCCACCACAGTTTGGTCTCAGGTCAAACAACAGGGAGGGAACACAGCCCTGTCCTTCAACAGAAAATTGGATTAAAGATTTACTGAGCATGGCCCACCCCTCAGAACAAGACCCAGTTTTCCCCACAGTCTCTCCCAAGAGAAAGCTTCCATAAGCCTCTTATCCTTATCATTCAGAGGGGAGACAGAATAAAAAATCACAATCACAGAAAACTAATCAAACTGATCACATGGACCACAGCCTTGTCTAACTCAATGAAACTATGAGCCATGTTGTGTAGGGCCATCCGAGACGGGCGGGTCATGGTGGAGAGTTCTGACAAAACGTGGTCCACTGGAGAAGGAAATGGCAAACCACTTCAGTATTCTTGCCTTGAGAACCCCATGAATAGTACTCAAAGGCAAAAAGATATGACACTGAAAGATGAATTCCGCAGGTTGGTAGGTGCCCCATATGCTACTGGAGAAGAGTGGAGAAATAACTCCAGAAAGAATGAAGAGACAGAACCAAAGCAAAAACAATGCCCAGTTGTGGATGTGACTGGTGATAGAAATGCAGTCTGATGCTATAAGGAACAATATTGCATCAGTTCAGTTCAGTTCAGTTAGTCTCTCAGTTGTGTCCGACTCTTTGCAACACCATGAATCGCAGCACGCCAGGCCTCCCTGTCCATCACCATCTCCTGGAGCTCACTCACACTCATGTCCATCAAGTCAGTGATGCCATCCAGCCATCTCATCCTTTGTCGTCCCCTTCTCCTCCTGCCCTCAATCCCTCCCAGCATCAGAGTCTTTTCCAATGAGTCAACTCTTCGCATGAGGTGGCCAAAGTACTGGAGTTTCAGCTTTAGCATCATTCCTTCCAAAGAAATCCCAGGGTTGATCTCCTTCAGAATGGACTGGTTGGATCTCCTTGCAGTCCAAGGGACTCTCAAGAGTCTTCTCCAACACCACAGTTCAAAAGCATCAATTCTTCGGCGCTCAGCCTTCTTCACAGTCCAACTCTCACATCCATACATGACCACAGGAAAAACCATAGCCTTGACTAAACGGACCTTAGTCGGCAAAGTAATGTCTCTGCTTTTGAAAATGCTATCTAGGTTGGACATAACTTTTCTTCCAAGGAGTAAGCGTCTTTTAATTTCATGGCTGCAGTCACCATCAGCAGTGATTTTGGAGCCTAAAAAAATAAAGTCTGGCACTGTTTCCACTGTTTCCCCATCTATTTCCCATGAAGTGATGGGACCAGATGCCATGATCTTCGTTTTCTGAATGTTGAGCTTTAAGCCAACTTTTTCGCTCTCCTCTTTCACTTTCATCAAGAGGCTTTTTAGCTCCTCTTCACTTTCTGCCATAAGGGTGGTGTCATCTGCATATCTGAGGTTATTGATATTTCTCCCGGCAATCTTGATTCCAGCTTGTGTTTCTTCCAGTCCAGCATTTCTCATGATGTACTCTGCATATAAGTTAAATAAGCAGGGTGACAATATACAGCCTTGACGTACTCCTTTTCCTATTTGGAACCAGTCTGTTGTTCCATGTCCAGTTCTAACTGTTGCTTCCTGACCTGCATACAGATTTCTCAAGAGGCAGGTTAGGTGGTCTGGTATTCCCATCTCTTTCAGAATTTTCCACAGTTTATTGTGATCCACACAGTCAAAGGCTTTGGCATAGTCAATAAAGCAGAAGTAGATGTTTTTCTGGAACTCTCTTGCTTTTTCCATGATCCAGCGGATGTTGGCAATTTGATCTCTGGTTCCTCTGCCTTTTCTAAAGCCAGCTTGAACATCAGGGAGTTCACGGTTCACGTATTGCTGAAGCCTGGCTTGGAGGATTTTGAGCATTACTTTACTAGCATGTGAGATGAGTGCAATTGTGCGGTAATTGGAGCATTCTTTTGCATTGCCTTTCTTTGGAATTGGAATGAAAACGGACCTTTTCCAGTCCTGTGGCCACTGTTGAGTTTTCCAAATTTGCTGGCAGATTGAGTGCAGCACTTTCACAGCATCATCTTTCAGGATTTGAAACAGCTCAACTGGAATTCCATCACCTCCACTAGCTTTGTTCGTAGTGATGCTTTCTAAGGCCCACTTGACTTCACATTCCAAGATGTCTGGCTCTAGATTAGTGATCACATCATCATGATTATCTGGGTCGTGAAGATCTTTTTTGTACAGTTCTTCCGTGTATTCTTGCCACCTCTTCTTAATATCTTCTGCTTCTGTTAGGTCCAGACCATTTCTGTCCTTTATCGAGCCCATCCTTGCATGAAATGTTCCCTTGGTATCTCTAATTTTCTTGAAGAGATCTCTAGTCTTTCCCATTCTGTTGTTTTCCTCTATTTCTTTGCATTGATCGCTGAAGAAGGCTTTCTTATCTCTTCTTGCTATTCTTTGGAACTCTGCATTCAGGTGCTTATATCTTTCCTTTTCTCCTTTGCTTTTCGCCTCTCTTCTTTTCACAGCTATTTGTAAGGCCTCCCCAGACAGCCATTTTGCTTTTTTGCATTTCTTTTCCATGGGGATGGTCTTGGTCCCTGTCTCCCGTACAATGTCACGAACCTCATTCCATAGTTCTTCAGGCACTCTATCTATCAGATCTAGGCCCTTAAATCTATTCCTTACTTCCACTGTATAATCATAAGGGATTTGATTTAGGTCATACCTGAATGGTCTAGTGGTTTTCCCTACTTTCTTCAATTTGAGTCTGAATTTGGCAATAAGGAGTTCATGATCTGAGCCACAGTCAGCTCCTGGTCTTGTTTTTGTTGACTGGATAGAGCTTCTCCATCTTTGGCTGCATAGAATATAATCAATCTGATTTCGGTGTTGACCATCTGGTGATGTCCACGTGTAGAGTCTTCTCTTGTGTTGTTGGAAGAGGGTGTTTGCTATGACCAGTGCATTTTCTTGGCAAAACTCTATTAGTCTTTGCCCTGCTTCATTCCGCATTCCAAGGCCAAATTTGCCTGTTACTCCAGGTGTTTCTTGACTTCCTACTTTAGCATTCCAGTCCCCTAGAATGAAAAGGACATCTTTTTTGGGTGTTAGTTCTAAAAGATCTTGTAGGTCTTCATAAAACCGTTCAACTTCAGCTTCTTCAGCATTACTGGTTGGGGCATAGACTTGGATAACTGTGATATTGAATGGTTTGCCTTGGAGACGAACAGAGATCATTCTGTCGTTTTTGAGATTGCATCCAAGTACTGCATTTCGGACTCTTTTGTTGACCATGATGGCTACTCCATTTCTTCTGAGGGATTCCTGCCCGCAGTAGTAGATATAATGGTCATCTGAGTTAAATTCACCCATTCCAGTCCATTTTAGTTTGCTGATTTCTAGAATGTCGACGTTCACCCTTGCCATCTCTTGTTTGACCACTTCCAATTTGCTTTGATTCATAGACCTGACATTCCAGGTTCCTATGCAATATTCCTCTTTACAGCATCGGATCTTGCTTCCATCACCAGTCACATCCACGACTGGGTATTGTTTTTGCTTTGGCTGCATCCCTTCATTCTTTCTGGACTTATTTCTCCACTGATCTCCAGTAGCATATTGGGCACCTAATGACCTGGGGAGTTCCTCTTTTGATATCCTATCATTTTGCCTGTTCATACTGTTCATGGGGTTCTCAAGGCAAGAATACTGAAGTGGCTTGCCATTCCCTTCTCCAGTGGACCACATTCTGTCAGCCCTCTCCACCATGACAGCCCGTCTTGGGTTGCCCTGCAGGCATGGCTTGGTTTCATTGAGTTAGACAAGGCTGTGGTCCTAGTGTGATTAGATTGACTAGTTTTCTGTGAGTATGGTTTCAGTGTGTCTGCCCTCTGATGCCCTCTTGCAACACCTTCCATCTTACTTGGGTTTCTCTTACCTTTGGCATGGGGTATCTCTTCACGGCTGCTCCAGCAAAGCACAGTCGCTGCTCCCTACCTTGGACGAGGAGTATCTCCTTACCGCTGCCATTCCTGACCTTCAACGCGGGATAGCTCCTCTAGGCCCTCCTGCGCTTGCGCAGCCACCGCTCCTCGGGTTGCTCCTCCCGGCCTCCGGCCCTGGCCTCAGGCATGGGTGGCTCTTCCCAGCCGCCACCCCTGGCCTCAGGCTCGGGGTGGCTCCTCAGGGTCACAGCCCCTGTCCTCAGGCGCGAGGTGGCTTCTCCTGGCCGCCCCTGACCTTGGACACAGGGTAGCTCCTCTCGGCCGTTCCTGCGCTGTCGCAGCCTGGTACTCTAGGCCACTGCCCCTGACCTCGGACGTGGGGTAGCTCCTCTCGGCCGTGCTTAGAGCCGGTCTGCGCTTAGTGCGCCGGCTCGCCACCGAACCTAGAATGTTAGGTCCATGAAGTGGTCAAACAGGCAGTAGAAATAGTGAACATCAACATTTTAGGACTCAGTGAATTAAAATGGACTGGACTGGGCAAATTTAACACAGAAGACCATTATAACTACTACTGTGGGCAAGACACCCTTAGAAGAAATGGAATAGCCATCATAGTCAACAAAAGAGTCTGAAATGCAGTACTTGGATGCAATCTCAAAAATGACAGGACGATCTCTGTTCATTTCCAAGGCAAACCATTTCAAGGCAACCCATTCACTAGCACAGTAATCCAAGTCTATGCTGACCAGTAATGCTGAAGAAGCTGAAATTGAACGGTTCTATGAAGTCCTACAAGACCTTCTAGAACTAACACTCAAAAATGATGTCTTTTTCATTATAGGGGGCTGGAATGTAACAGTAGGCCACACCTATGGCTGAGGCTTTTCTCTGGGCACCAGAGCCCTCTTAACATATGTGAGTGTCAGGTCCCAACTGCTGGGAACTGACATCCTTTCCTGCAGCTCAGGAGCAGCCCAGACTGTGTCTGATGCAGTTGGGGAATAAATTCCTTGCTCCTGTGGTGGGATAATTCTGGGGCTCTTTCTGCACAAATCCCAGAGTGGTGTCTCCAGTTGTCTGCTCTGGTAACTGGCTTGCTGATGCACCTGGTATTGGCTTTCTTCCCTCCCTGTCTCATTCCTCCCCTGAACCCCTGCTCCCTGTGATCACCCCCAAATAACCTCCTTGCACTTACAACCTTTTCTTAGAGTCACCTTCTATAGGTATATGAAGACATATACCAAAATCATATCACACAAACATGAGAATGCTTATTTGACGCAAAAAGCATATTTCAGACATTGTATTTTAAAACATATGTAATGATTCTTTTAAAGTAATCTCTGTGTGACTTTTCATTTTCTATGTATAGAGTACCTTTGTTGCTGATTAATTCATTATGTTACTAAACTCACTGAAGGGTCAAACATAGCCTGACTCCAGAGAAAGATGAAACACAAGCAATGGTCCCCAGATGTATTTTTTACAAAGTCCTGTCCTGAAGATAGATAATGCCATTAGAAACCAGAAGTTACAATTAGTATATTTATCAGTAAAATACACACTAGACTGTGATGAATTTGCATGTTTGAAGGAAAAGAAAAAAAAAATTGTTCAAGATGCATCCACTTACCCACTACTTTTGTAAAATAAGTTTTGTTTTGCACGAAGTTCATTTTTATTGTAATCAAGTGATTAAACTGAACTGGAGAGGTCATTTCACTTAAGCTCATAAGAAATAACAGCTCGTTGTGTTATGTAAGCATTCTGAAAAATCAATTTGGTTTTAAGCCATTTAGCAGAGTTGCATACAAGTATTATAAATGGAATGTCTAGCTATATTTGTTTCCTTATTTTCCAATTGAGTTCAAATTTGTTTTAAAACTTAACTCTGTCTCAGAGCCTTTGTACTTGATGATTCCTTTATCTCTGCATGACTGGCTCTTTCTCATTATTTGGTGGTAGAAAGTCCCTCTTCACCTATATAGTCATGAATAGAAGCCACTAGTCATATGTGGATGTTGAGTACTTCATAGGTGCCATCAATTCAGTTCAGTTGCTCAGTCGTGTCCAACTCTTTGCGACCCCATGAATTGCAGCATACCAGGCCTGGAAAATCCCATGGACGGAGGAGCCTGAAAGGCTGCAGTCCATGGGGTCGCTAAGGGTCGGACACAACTAAGCAACTTCACTTTCACTTTCATGCATTGGAAAAGGAAATGGCAGCCCACTCCAGTGTTCTTGCCTGGAGAATCCCAGGGACGGGGGCGCCTGGTGGGCTGCCGTCTATGGGGTCACACAGAGTTGGACATGACTGAAGCGACTTAGCAGCAGCAGCAGCAGCAGCAGGCCTCCCTGCCCATCACCAACTCCTGGAGTTCACCGAAACCCATGTCCATTGAGTCAGTGATGCCATCCAGCCATTTCATCCTCTGTCGTCCCCTTCTCCTCCTGCCCTCAATCTTTCCCAGCATCAGGGTCTTTTCCAATGAGTCAGCTCTTCGCATCAGGTAGCCAAAGTATTGGAGTTTCAGCTTCAACATCAGTCCTTCCAATGAACACCTAAGACTGATCTCCTTTAGGATGAACTGGTTGGATCTCCTTGCAGTCCAAGGGACTCTCAAGAGTCTTCTCCAACACCACAGTTCAAAAGCATTAATTCTTCGGGCCTCAGTTTTCTTTTATAGTCCAACTCTCACATCCATACATGACCACTGAAAAAATCATAGCCTTGACTAGATGGACCTTTGTTGACAGAGTAATGTCTCTGATTTTCAATATGCTGTCTAGGTTGGTGATAACTTTCTTTCCAAGGAATAAGTGTCTTTTAATTTCACGGCTGCAATCACCATCTGCAGTGATTTTGGAGCCCAGAAAAATAAAGTCAGCCACTGTTTCCACTGTTTCCCCTGTTTCTCCATCTATTTGCCATGGNCCATCACCAACTCCTGGAGTTCACCGAAACCCATGTCCATTGAGTCAGTGATGCCATCCAGCCATTTCATCCTCTGTCGTCCCCTTCTCCTCCTGCCCTCAATCTTTCCCAGCATCAGGGTCTTTTCCAATGAGTCAGCTCTTCGCATCAGGTAGCCAAAGTATTGGAGTTTCAGCTTCAACATCAGTCCTTCCAATGAACACCTAAGACTGATCTCCTTTAGGATGAACTGGTTGGATCTCCTTGCAGTCCAAGGGACTCTCAAGAGTCTTCTCCAACACCACAGTTCAAAAGCATTAATTCTTCGGGCCTCAGTTTTCTTTTATAGTCCAACTCTCACATCCATACATGACCACTGAAAAAATCATAGCCTTGACTAGATGGACCTTTGTTGACAGAGTAATGTCTCTGATTTTCAATATGCTGTCTAGGTTGGTGATAACTTTCTTTCCAAGGAATAAGTGTCTTTTAATTTCACGGCTGCAATCACCATCTGCAGTGATTTTGGAGCCCAGAAAAATAAAGTCAGCCACTGTTTCCACTGTTTCCCCTGTTTCTCCATCTATTTGCCATGGGTCACAGAGTCAGACACGACTGAGCTACTGAACTGAACTGAATGGGACTGGATGCCATGATCTTAGTTTTCTGAATGTTGAGCTTTAAGCCAACTTTTTCACTCTCCTTTTTCACTTTCATCAAGAGGCTTTTTAGTTTTTCTTCACTTTCTGCCATAAGGCTGGTGTCATCTGCATATCTGAGGTTATTGATATTTCTCCCAGCAATCTTGATTCCAGCTTGTGCTTCATCCAGCCCAGTGTTTCTCGTGATGTACTCTGCATATAAGTTAAATAAGCAGGGTAACAAAATACAGCCTTGACATACTCCTTTCCCAATTGGAATCAGTCTGTTGTTCCATGTCCAGTTCTAACTGTTGGTTCCTGACCTGGATACAGGTTTCTCAAGAGGCAGGTCAAGTGGTCTGGTATTCCCATCTCTTTCAGTATTTTCCACAGTTTATTGTGATCCACAGTCAAAGGCTTTGGCCATACAAAAGCCATTTACATAAAACATACATTGGGTGTTAAAGATTTAGTATAAAGAAATCTAGGAAACATCTCATTAACAATTTTTATATTGATTATATGTTGAAATGCCATTTTGGATATATTGAGTTAAATGTGTATTATTAAAATTAATTTTGCCCATTTCTTTTTACTTTTATTAACATGACTGCTAGAAAATTTTAGTGTTACATGCAGCTCATATTTTGGCCCACGTGACATTTCTGTTGTTCATCCACCTCAATACTCTGCTTTATTGTCATCCCAGCACTTTACCACTCTTGTGTGTGTGCTCAATCACTCAGTCATGTCTGACTCTTTGAGACCCCTAGGACTGTAGCCCACCAGGCTCCTCTGTCGATGGAATTTTCCAGGCAAGAATACTGGAATGGGGTGCCATTTTCTACTTCAGGGTTCTTCCCAAGCCATGGATTGAACCTGCATCTCTTGCATCTCATGCATTGGCAGGCGGATTCTTTACCACCGCACCACCCAGGAAGCCCCTTTTCACCCTTACACAAGCCAGTTCTAAACTGTGCTGTGCTGTGCTTAGTTGCTCAGTTGTGTCTGACTCTTTGCAGCCCAATGGACTGTAGTCCAACAGGTTCCTCTGTCAATGGGGATTCTCCAGGCATGAATACTGGAGTTGGCTGCCATTCTCTCCTCCAGGGATCTTCCCAACCCAGGGATGGAACCCAGGTCTCCTGCATTTCAGGCAGATTCTTTACTATCCAAGCTACTGGGGAAGTCAATGAATACTGGACTGGGTAGCCTGTCCCTTCTCCAGGGTATCTTCCCAACCCAGGAATCGAACTGGGATCTCCTGAATTGTAGATGGATTCTTTACCAGCTGAGCTACCAGGGAAGCCCAATTCTAAACTAGTTACTTGTAAATAATGCCATTTGCAGTAATATAGATAGACCTAGATATCATCATACTAAGCAAGTCAAAGACATAGCAGATGATATCATTTATTTATATGTGGAATCTAAAAAGATAATACAAATAAACATGCTTACAAAATAGAATTAGACTCGCATACATAGAAAACAAAGTTACGGTTACCAAAGGGGAAAGGTGGAGGAGGAATAAATTAGGACCTTGGGATTAGCTGATACACACTAGTATATTAAAAATAGATAACCAAGGACCTACTTAGAGCACAGGGAACTATATTCAATCTCTTGCAATAACCTACAATGGTAAAGAATGTAAAAAGTTACATATATATGTGCTATATAAAGCTACATATATATAACTGAATCACTTTCCTGCACACTTGAAACATTGTACATCAGCTATACTTCAATTAAAGACATAAACTTCTTGTATAATACAATTATACAAGTAAACTCTGAATTGTTAACTTGTATACTGTAAGCTATGGACTTCCCTGGTGGCTCAGATGATAAAGAATCTGCCTGCAATGCAGGAGACCCAGGTTTGGATCCTGGGTTGGGATGATCCCCTGGAGAAGGAAATGGCTCCCCACTCCAGTATTCTTGCCTGGAGAATTCTATGGACAGAGGAGCCTGGTGGGTTACAGTCCATGGGGTTGCAAAGAGTTGAACACAATTGAGCGACTAACAGTTTCACTTTCATACTGTAACCTCCAAGGATCTGGTCAGTCAAGCTTACCCTACACCAGTGTCTGGCACACAGTAGAGCTGAAAACATACATTATGACATGAATAGATGAAGAAATAAAGGAATGAGTGGCCCAGACACACTGTACCTGGTCAGAGGTCCCCTGTCAATCACAACTCAACTTCATTCGGTTTCCACCAGGTTGATGCGCTGGACAGGATCTCCCTAGAGGCAGAGAAAGGGCAGGCACACAAAAGAAGCAGAACTTGCTCACTGGCCATTTCTTAATTCTATTTCATGGTTTTCTTTATGAACTCAGAATCAGAAATACAATACATTTTGGCTCATTTGGTAAGAATGACCAACATACCCAAGACAGACCTAGTTGAGCAGAGGATTTGCCAGTTATTAGGAAGCTAATGAGGTGACTGACTGGGATCAAAAAGACTTTAACTGACCTTCTGCTTAGCCAACAATCATTACAACAATCAAGAGGCTGGAGGTACTTGGTTGGGCTAGAAGTCACCACTAATTGCTGGCCTCTGAGTCCTATAACTGCCATCAAATGGCTACCAGTGATATAATTAAACTTCACAGTTGACAACCCCATTAGGATGAATGGGAAAGTTCACACTTGACTCACTACTTTTATTTTTAGATTGCCTTTCTAAAGAGTCAAAGACTTTGTCCAGACCAAGTCAAAGTCTACTTCTCTTTTGCTCACAGAATTGGCTCTGTCCTGTACAGAAAGTCATGAGTCAGGAGTTAGGCAACCATTATGCTCTATAAGTTATATGATAAATTGAACTGTTTTCTCCTTATTATCCTAGAATAGAGATTTCTATATTCAAAGAACAGGAAAGGTATGCAGTGTTCAGCTCACATCCAGAGAGCCTAGGGTTCAAATTTTATCCTGGCCAATGATTTACAGGCAGGTTTGAAATACATTTTTAACCTCTTTCTGTCTCTCTTTCCTGATTTTGGATATGCCCACACCAAAATACTTTAGCTGCCATGAAAATTTTTTAAAAAAGAATTTGATTCTCATGTATATCCTAATTATGCCTTTCCTAACACAGAAATTATTTCCAGAAATTAATTGAAAATATCATCCTGTGTGAATATATAAATAGCAAAGCCTGGAAATTTTCAGTCTAATTAATATTTTGATATTATTCTAAATATATCACAAATATTCAATTATTTGGGAATGTTTGGATTTTTTTATTTTTCAAATTATGAAAGTATGATAACACATTTACAGAAGACTTGGAAAATACAGAACAAAGTTACATATCATTCCAGTACATATCACAACTATTTTTTAAGTAGATAAATTAAGATTTTTGGTTGGCATTTCAATATCAAACTTTCAAAAATTAGCAGAATGAATATATAGAAAAGTAGGATACAGTAGACCAGAAAAGCACCATGAAACATTCAACATAATTAATGCAATAATTTATGCAATTTTCACACAACAGTAAGATACTAATTCTATTCAAGTTCCCATAGACTACT
>SJYH01003800.1:226350-238553 GCA_006408735.1 Sylvicapra grimmia
TTCCCTGGTGGTTATATTTTTGTCAAGGTGAAATTCCTCATACATCTTTTTTATTGACTTTTCAACATCTTTTGATAGTAATTTTGCATCTCTTGCTTATTTTTTTTCTCTTCCCATTCATTGGGTATCTTTTTCCAACCTTTATTTTCACCCTTTCTCTCCCCTTTTTGTTTAAATATCTCTCTTATTAATAACCAATAGCCAGTTTTTCTTTTGTCATGTAATAGATCAATGAATGTAACCCACCTGTATTTATTGTGATTGCTAATAGATTTGAAGATATGTTTTCAGTTTTATTCGGTGTTTTCAAATTTTCTTCATTTTGCCTCCCACCTTCCAATTTATCTATGTGAACTTTGGCAAGAGAGTTAGCCTAGGTCTAAATGTCCTCATCCATTGAATAGGTATACAAAAACTATTTCCTTGTGTTGTAAGAATTATAACACTGAATGCATGTAAGTGCTCTGTTAGAGCTTGGCACTTAAACATTTAGTAAGTATTTAAATATTATTTACTTAGTTTATTATTCCTCAAGTTTGGAAAGGGTTTATCTCTCCAATTCTTAACATTTTAGCAAATAGATTTGAAATCATACTTTTCTATCAATGTTGAGACTGAATGAGTATTTATAATATAACCTAAACTTTCCCTAGTGGCTCAGACAGTAAAGAATCTGCCTCCAATGCAGGAGACTTAGGTTCAATCCCTGGATTGAAAAGATTCCTGGAGAAGGGAATGGCAACCCACTCCAGTATTCTTGCCTGGAGAATTGCATGGAGAGAGGAGCCTGTTGGGCACAGTCCAGGGGGTCACAAAGAGTCGGACATGACTGAGTGACTTTCACTAAACTTTCCCAAAACAGGATTCTAACATGCCATTTCTCTTATCTCTCTCAATTTTTAATCACATTATCTGAATATTTAGTGCTAGGTTATTCATTTTTCTTTCAATTTCTAATATCTTCCTTCTTTCCTTCATTATTTTTCATTTTTGCTGTCTTAGGAATAATTTCTTAGCAGTAGTATAATTCTCCCAATCATTATTTAGACTTACCTGTAAGTTTTTTTTTTTTTTAATTTGTCTGCTGCTGCTGCTTCTGGAATCTCATATCTTCATCTTTTATTTTGCTGGACTACATTCTCAAAAAGGTCTCTTGAAAAGGTTTTATCAAAAGATAAACTCAAGTGTTCCCTGGAGGTTTAGTGGTTAGGACTTAGCAATCTCACTGCCTGGGCCCCGGGTTTAACCCCTGGTTAGGGAACTAAGATCCTGCAAGCTGTGTGGTGTGGCCAAAAGAAACAATAAAAAAGATAAACTCTCAGATGCTAAAATTTTAAGTACATCTTTATGTGCTTCTCACACTTAAATGCTAATTTGGCTGTTAGTTTTTTTCTATCTTGTTTCCCCTCAGAATTTTGAAGATGTAATGCAAGTTTTTTTTTGTAGCATCTCATGTTTCAGTGAAAAGTCTGATGCTTTTGCTTTGAAGGTGATTTTTTAAGTGGAAGCTTTTAGGGTTTTTCTCTTTGTTCATAATGCTCAGAAATTTCATTAGCTTGTGCTCAGAATTAGGGCCTTTGTTGTTAGTCCTCTTCAGCATGTGGTGGGTGCTTTCAATCTGAATCCTCAAGTTTCTCTTCAGCCTGAGAAAGCTGCTTTAGTAATTTCTTTGCCTATTTCCAATGTCCTTGTATTCACCTTCTAGAACTCTTGGTAGACTTTGACACTAATGTTAGGATTTCAGAATCAAACGGTCTTCCACATCTCTAATGTTTTTCTCTTTGCATTTTTCTAATGCATTTTACCTCTTGGCCTAATCTTCCCGCTTCGGCAACCCTAGTGCTAGGTCTTTCCCTGTTTATCAGTTGCCTGTCCTTCCCCTCTTCACCCAACGTCTGTAGCTTCTTCTCTTTTCTTCCCTTCTTTTCTCTTCCTTCCCTCCTCCCCTCCTCTCCTCCTTCGCTTTTTTCTCTCTCTACATATTTAAAACATTTTTAATGATGAAGAATTTACATACAATAAAATGAATGCATCTTAAAGATTCAGTTCCATTTTTGACAATTATATATACCTATATAACCACTATCAAAATTAGATACAGAACATCTCCATCATCCCCAAAAGTCTACTAGCGCACCTTTGTAGGCAATTTACCACGCCCACCATAAGGAACCAGTGTCTTACTCTTATCACCATGAATTAGTTTGATCTTTTAGATCTTTGCATAGATGGAATTGTATGGTGTGCGTGTGTNTCTTTGAAGGTGATTTTTTAAGTGGAAGCTTTTAGGGTTTTTCTCTTTGTTCATAATGCTCAGAAATTTCATTAGCTTGTGCTCAGAATTAGGGCCTTTGTTGTTAGTCCTCTTCAGCATGTGGTGGGTGCTTTCAATCTGAATCCTCAAGTTTCTCTTCAGCCTGAGAAAGCTGCTTTAGTAATTTTTTTGCTTATTTCCAATGTCCTTGTATTCACCTTCTGGAACTCTTGGTAGACTTTGACACTAATGTTAGGATTTCAAAATCAAACGGTCTTCCACATCTCTAATGTTTTTCTCTTTGCATTTTTCTAATGCATTTTACCTCTTGGCCTAATCTTCCCGCTTCGGCAACCCTAGTGCTAGGTCTTTCCCTGTTTATCAGTTGCCTGTCCTTCCCCTCTTCACCCAACGTCTGTAGCATCTTCTCTTTTCTTCCCTTCTTTTCTCTTCCTTCCCTCCTCCCCTCCTGTCCTCCTTCGCTTTTTTCTCTCTCTACATATTTAAAACGTTTTTAATGATGAAGAATTTACATACAATAAAATGAATGCATCTTAAAGATTCAGTTCCATTTTTGACAATTATATATACCTATATAACCACTATCAAAATTAGATACAGAACATCTCCATCATCCCCAAACGTCTACTAGCGCACCTTTGTAGGCAATTTACCACGCCCACCATAAGGAACCAGTGTCTTACTCTTATCACCATGAATTAGTTTGATCTTTTAGATCTTTGCATAGATGGAATTGTATGGTGTGCGTGTGTGTGTGTGTGTGTGTGTGTGTGTATGTGTCTGGGTTTCTTTTGCTTAACGTATTATTTTTGATATTCATTTTTGTTGCTGTGTACACCAGTAAGTTTCTCTTCTTTATTGTTAAGAGGTATTCCATTGTATAACTATGCCTCAATTTATTTATCCATTTCCCCATTGATGGTCATTTGGGTTGTTTCCAATGGTTTGGATACTTACTGTAAATAAGATCATGTTAACTTTTTTGTACAATCCAGGACATAAGTTTTCATTTCTAATACTTGCTAGTGAAACTGACACTGGCTCTATTCTTTACGTTGCTATGGGAATTCCTCTGAAGAAACTCGCTTCTGGCAATCTTTCTCTCACTTTCTCAACTCTGTAGTGTTTCACTTTCAATTGGGTACTATCTGTTTCATATCTACCAGAAATCATTCCTTCTTCTGTAGACGTTCCCTCTCAGCTTTCCGATTGTGTTGGGAATTTATTCTTCTATTTCGTCTTCTTCTTCAGTAGAATTTAGAGAAGGAAAATAAGTAAATGAAAATACCCAGTCTGCCACCTTGAATTGAAACACTGTAATTTTATTTCTCACTTTTATTTTCCGGTATACAAACCAGAAGAAAGTTCTATTATTTGTGTAGCCCCTTCGTTCATTCTTTCTCAGCCATGTTCTGAAAGGCATTGATTTGGAGGCTCAGAAGTCATGAGAACTATCCATTCAATTAAGAATCTATTGTGTTTTTAAAGCCTCCAAAAGAAAGAATATATATATGTTATATATATATAATTGAAGTATAATTGACTTACAATGTTTCAGATGCACAGCAAGGTGATTTGGTTGTACAAATATATATATATCATTTTTGAAATTATTTTCCATCATAGATTATTATAAGATATTAACTGTAGTTCCCTGTGCTATACAGTCAACCTTTGTTGTTTGTTGTGTATCTATTTTTTAATTAGAAATCTAGCATTCTATTCAGACTAAGTCAAACAAGTGGAATCAAACTGTCATAATTTTTTAGTTAGGCAAAAATTCATGTTTTCAAAAATATATATATTATTCATATTTATATATATATACAAAAACTTTTCTCCTACACTTGATAAAGTCCTGAGAAAGAACATCAAAAAAAAAAAAAAAGAAGAAGAAGAGATAGAGAAATTGGAGAACATAAATGAAATGGAAGCACTGAATTTGAAATAGAAATAGTGAAACAAACTAGGTAAACAATCATCATATAGTCCAGTTGTTTTTAAACATGACTGCTCATTACAAACATATCTGGAGAAAAAAAGCAATACCTGAGCATCTGTATTTTTTAAAAAATTTCATGATAATTCTGATATGCATCTAGATTTTAAAAAGTAATTATAGGTTTTTCTATTAGACCCTAGTTTTGGTGATATAGAGTTCTATTATTTTTCTGTTGACCAATCACGATGCAATGGTATAAAGTGAGTAATAGTTACATAATCACAATAGTAAAAGATGTTTATCAGTTTTCACAATCAATAGCCAGACAAAAAATAAAAAATAATTACAATTGCAAGCCATAATTGAAACATGATTAACTTAACAGTATAAAATAATCACTAACAATTTGGGAGAGTCAAGCAGAGTGATGTGGTAAGTGGAAGTGCATACACACACGTTTTCATCCACCCAGCCAGTCTATGTCTTTTGCTTGGTGCGTGTAATTCATTTATACTTAAGGTAATGATTGATATATATGATCCTATTACTGTNCAATCACAATAGTAAAAGATGTTTATCAGTTTTCACAATCAATAGCCAGACAAAAAATAAAAAATAATTATAATTGCAAGCCATAATTGAAACATGATTAACTTAACAGTATAAAATAATCGCTAACAATTTGGGAGAGTCAAGAAGAGTGATGTGGTAAGTGGAAGTGCATACACACACGTTTTCATCCACCCAGCCAGTCTATGTCTTTTGCTTGGTGCGTGTAATTCATTTATACTTAAGGTAATGATTGATATATATGATCCTATTACTGTTTTCTTAATTGTTTTGGTCGTATTTTCTGTAGGTCTTTTCCTTTTCCTTGTGTTCCCTGCCTAGAGAAGTTCCTTTAGCATTTGTTGTGAAGCTGGTTTGGTGGTGCTGAATTCTCTTAACTTTTGCTTATCTGGGAAGCTTTTGATTTCTCCATCAAAAGCAGAGTCTTTCTGGGTAGAGTGTTCTTGGTTGTGGGTTCTTCCCTTTCATCACTTTAAATATATCATGCCATTTCCTTCTGGTTTGTAGAGTTTCTGTTGAGAAATCAGCTGACAGCCTGATGGGAGTTTCCTTTTATGTTGTCACTTTTCCCTTGTTGCTTTTAATATTTTATCTCTGTATTTAATTTTTGTCAGTTTGATTACTATGTATCTCGGTATGTTCCTCCTTGGGTTCATCCTGCCTGGGACTCTGTGCTTTCTGAACTTGGTTGACTATATCCTTTCCCATATTTGGGAAGTTTTCAGCTATTATCTCTTCAAATATTTTCTCAGGCCCTTTATCTCATTCTTCTCCTTCTGAGACCCCTATAATGCAAGTGTTGGTGCCTTTAATGTTGTCCCAGAGGTCTCTTAGGCTGTCTTCATTTTTCATTCTTTTTTCTGTATTTTGTTCTGCGGCAGTGATTTCCACCATTTTGTCCTCCAGGTCATTGATCTGTTCTTCTGCCTCAGTTTTTCTGCTATTGATTGCTACTAGTGTATTATCCATCTCTGTTTATTTGTTCTTTAGTTCTTCTAGGTCTTTGGTAAACATTTCTTGCATCTTCCCATTCTGTGCCTCCATTCTTTTCCCTAGATCCTGGATCATCTTCCTATTCTTTGCCTCCATTCTTTTCCCGAGATCCTGGATCATCTTCACTATCATTATTCTGAATTCTTTTTTTGGAAGGTTGCCTATCTCCACTTCATTTAGTTGTTTTTCTGGGATTTTATCTTGTCCCTTCATCTGGGACATAAGCTTCTGCTTTTTCATTATGGTTAACTTTCTGTAATATGTTTTGTGAGACTGTGCTTCTTCTTGCTTCTTCTGTCTGCCCTCTGATGGCTGAGGCTAAGAGACTTGTGTAACCTTCTTGATGGGAGGGGTGGCGATGGGAAAAACTGGGTCTTGCTCTGGTGGGCAGGGCCTTGCTCAGTAAAGCTTTAATCCAATTATCTGCTGATGGGTGGGGTTACTCTCCCTCCCTGGTAGTTGTTTGGCACAGGCGTCCCAGCCCTGGGGTCTATGGGCTCTATGGTAGGGTTAATGGTGAAGTCCAAGAGGGTTTACGCCAAGGGGGACCTTCCAGCACCCCCATCCCTGTGGTGAGCCCCTGATGACCCACAGGAGACCACAGGAGGCCCTCCAACACTAGCAGGTAGTGGTGGTTCAGTCTCCTGGGGAGACACTGCTCCTCTTCTCTGGGTCTTGGTGCATGCAGAATTTTGTTTATGCCCTCCAAGACTGGAGTCTCTGGTTCCCCAGTCCTCTGGAAGGCCTATAATCAAACACTGCTGGCCCTCAAGGCCAGATATGCTGGGGATTCCTAGTCCCTTAGTCAGATCTCCAGGGATCTGGGGATTCAAATGGGGTTCAAAATGTTCATAACCGTGCAAGAACTTCTTTGATATTATTATTCGCTCATCTGTGGGTTGCCCACCTGGCGGGTATAGGATTTGATTTTATTGTGATTGCACCCCTCCTAATGTCTCACTGAGGCTTCTTCTTTGTCTTTGGATGCAGAGTATCTTTTTTTGGTGGGTTCCAGTGTCCTCCTATTGATGGCTGTTCAAAAGCTAGTTGCAGTTTGGTGCTCTTGTAGGAGGAGATGAGTACATGTCCTTCTACTCTGCAGTCTTGATCTGGAAGCCTGTACAAGTCCGTTTTTACAGCCATCAGTGACCAAATATTTTTTTCTCTACTGTGTCCTTTAAATCTCTTTCGATACATCTTAATATCATGTTTGTGCTTCTTTTCCCACTATTCATTCCCTTTTCAAGAAACATCTCATGTAGGACTTGAAGGTTATTATTTAATAGTTCTTCTCCACATTTGATTGTCTCAGTTTTTAACTTGTCTTCACTGATCTAATTTTACAATGTTTTAATGGTGTATGTGATCCTCTTATTTCTCTTTCGTCTGCGGACATCTATGACCTTGGCTCAGGATTCTATGATCCACAATGGAAAGGGTGGTGATGAAGCCCCTTTCTTCAGTGACAGCTAAGGGTACCTCACTGTCTGTACTCATTCCTCAACAGGCAGATTATTTAAGGGCTGGGACTGGGATGTCAACTTAGTTCCTAGAACTGAATGCAATGAGGTTGAAGAAACAGCAAAGGAGTGTGTTACTGAAAAAGAAAAACTCATTTTGCATTTTATTTAAACCTTGTCTGTACTATTCCTCCATAAGAACGTCATAAGAAGCCCTAGACATAAAAGATGTAAAGCTTAATTCCTTTCTTTCTGTGGTGTGTCAGTGCACATGTTGGGTGGAGGGCAATGTGAAGAAAATAGACGTGCTCGTGCCCAGTGCTCCTCTTTGGACTATGCACTCACTGCCCGTCCTGGTCACTGACCTGATCATGTAGCCTTGCGGCTCTTCCCCTTCCCTGCCCTCTTTCCCTTGCTCCTACCAGAGCTTCCTGGGGATATCTCCCAAGGACCACTTGCTCTTTGTCTCAGGGTTTGCTTCTGGAAGAAACTAAACTAGACAAAGTGAAGTCGCTCAGTTGTGTCCAACTCTTTGGGACCCCATGGACTATAGCCCACCAGGCTCCTCCCTCCATGGGATTCTCCAGGCAAGAGTATTGGAGTGGGTTGCCATTTCCTTCTCCAAGGGATCTTCCCAACCCAGGGATCGAACCTGAGTCTCCCACATTCCAGGCAGATGCTTTAACCTCTGAGCCACCAGGGAAGCCCCAAACTAAACAGAGCAGTACTCAAACCTCAGCCATGGGATCACTGGCCATTTCTTCAGGTGCAGGAAGACATACAGTGTGGAGTTTCCATGAGGTGCCTGCTGTTTCTTGCTGCTGTTAACAAGGCTGAAGTCTGTTCACCTCAGAAAGGGATGTACAGTGGCAGCAACAGAATCAAACCATGCCATCCCCTCCCAGAGCAGCTGGGAAGAGCGGAGTTCCAGAATCATAGGAATGGGAAAGGTCAGGCCTAGGCAGAGCCTGTGAATGGCTCGTGTATAGAGAGATGGCTGTTGTTTTCCTCAGGAGAGCCTCGTCCCGCGCTTGTTTGCCATTTTAGGTGGGAGGATAAGCGACGGTGGGAAGCCCTCAAGAGTGTGTGAGAGCACCTTCTAATGCCTAAAAAAGGTAGTGGTCACGGTTCCTGGGTACATGTAGCTTTGCGTCAGCTCTCCAGGCACAGACCAGCATGTGTCACTGGAAAGTTGTTTCCGTAAACTGAGTAGAAGTGAAAACACCAGGTTCACTCCTCCTTCCTGTTGGACTGACCCAGGCACCTCTTAGTAAACCCAGTCATCTCACACAGAGCACTGTCTCCGGCTCATGCACCTCCATCAGACAGCAGCACTCCTGGGCCCGCCTTCCCCAGAAGGAACAGCGCTGCAGGGCCAGAGGAGCAGGAGAATTTCAGCTTCATGTCTGGGGCTCGGGGCTGCCAGACTCACAGTCTGGAGCACCTCGATCCCAGATGTGCAGCAGAAGTGACCCTGGAAAAGGCAGGTTGACTGTGAATTCAAGAGGCTGCTTCCTGCTGTACACCTCATCTCTATTTTTGAAAATAACAAGGTGTGGCTAGAACCTATATGAAGCATGCCGGGGCATGGGGAAGTGGGGGGGAGGTGGAAATGATGTCATAGGTCACCCAGGTGCTACCTTACTCCCTCCAGCATCGAAAGAGAGAACATTCATGCCAAAACCAAGAAAACAAAGCACATGCCTTAGCTCCCAGCCACCTCTTCAAGATTGTGATGAGACAACAAGGAGGAAAATGGCAGTTGTGTTATTATTTTTTAAAAATACTGTTTTATTAAGGTGTAGTTGGTATACAATGAACTGTGCATACTCAAAGTGAACAGAGAGGAGTTGACACCTGTGAAACCATCA
Organism: Sylvicapra grimmia; assembly: GCA_006408735.1. Lineage (NCBI taxonomy): Eukaryota > Metazoa > Chordata > Mammalia > Artiodactyla > Bovidae > Sylvicapra > Sylvicapra grimmia. The sequence continues at coordinate 235,462 of SJYH01003800.1, forward strand.
CCACCATCAAGATGATGAATAAATCTACCATCTCTGAAAGCTTCTTTGTGTTCCTTGGGGATTCCTCCTTCATTCCTCAGGAACCTCCACCACTGATCTGCCTTCTGTCACTATGGATCAGCTTTTACATTTCCTCGCGTTTTACATAAGCAGACTGGTACTGAGTGTACAGCATGGGGAGCTCTTTTGCTCACCGTGATGACTCTGGGATGCATCCATGTTGTTTGGTGCATAAGAGTTTGATCCTTTTATTGCCAGTTGGTAGTCCATGGTATGTGTATTCAATAAGCTTTTCCATTCACCCAGTGAAGCATGTTGAGGTTGTTTCCAACTCGGGCCTATTAAAATAAGGATGCTACGAGTGTTTGGGTGTAAGTCCTTGCATTGTGAACATATGCTTTCATTTCTCTTGTATGAATTCTTAGAGGCAGACTAGCTGGGTATATGTTTAGCTCACTTAAAATTGTGGCAATCTTTTTTTAAACTTTTTTGAGGGAATATCATTGTGTTACAATATAGTGTTAGTTTCTGTTGTGCAACAAAGTAAATAAGCTGTACGTATATGAATATCCCCTCCCTCTTGGTTTCCTTTCCACCCTTCCCCATCCCAGCCCTCTATGTCATCACAGAGCACCAAGATGAGTTTCCTATGCTTTATAGCAGGTTCCCACTAGCTATCTGTTTTACACATTGTAATATATATATATATATATATATATATATAAGCTTCCCAGGTGGCACTAGTGGTAAAGAACTTGCCCGCCAATTCAGGAGATATAAGAAATGAGGTTTCAATCCCTGGGGCTGAGAAGATCCCCTGTAGGAGGGCATGACAATTCACTCTAGTATTCTTGCCTGGAGAATCGCCATGGACAGAGAAACCTGGTGGGCTACAGTCCATAGCGTTACAAAGAGACACGACTGAAGCGACTTAGTACACACGCTATCAGTGTAATATATACATGTAATATATATACATGTAATATATATGTCAATCCTAATATTCCAATTTGTCCCATGCTCCCCTATGCTAAGTCACTTCAGTCATGTCCGACTCTCTGTGACCCCATAGACGACAGCCCACTAGGCTCCCCTGTCCCTGGGATTCTCCAGGCAAGAACACTGGAGTGGGTCGCCGTTTCCTTCTCCAATGCATGAAAGTGAAAAGTGAAAGTGAAGTCACTCAGTCGTGTCCAACCCTCAGCGACCCCATGGACTGCAACCTACCAGGCTCCTCCGTCCATGGGATTTTCCAGGCAAGAGTACTGGAGTGGGGTGCCATTGCCTTCTCCACATGCTCCCCTAAAAAATAATAAATAAATAAATAATAATAAAATTGTGGCAATCTTTTAGAGGCACTCACATAACATGTTTAGGATCTATAAAACCCAGGACACTATTAGAAAATGAGAGATTTGGAAGTTTAGTTGCAGGATGGTATCTTCCTACAGCTAAAACATAAGCATATAATCCATAACTATGGAAAACTGAAGGAAGAGGAGAAGATACTGTTTCCTTGGAAAGAATTCTCCTACCTTTTCAGGATTCTCTAAATCAAAAGTTTCAGGGTGCTCAGTCCTCCAGGTGAGCATGGTTGCTGGTGGTGGTGATGGTGGTGGTAGAAAGAAATAATTGCTGGACAAGAACCAGTTGGAAAAGTCTAGCAGGAGACTTGACTTCCTTTGTAAGCTGCTGTTTGATGTTCCCTTCATCTTCTTGTCCTGATGCCCTGCCTGACTGGAAGTTAACAGAACCAGAAATAGATTTGTATCTCCTGCCTGGAGACTCAATTACATTGTGATTTAGAAATCTGGTATTGGTTATGAGCCCAAAATGAACTGGAAGCCAGGTTTATTGCTGGAAATCTTCAAATTTCAGGAAGGACAAAAATTCAAAAGGAGAGATCTCATTAAGTGTTTCTAAAGCTTAGCCCAGGAAAAAGGCTGCAGGAATGTTAACATGAGCTGACCCTCTGGCCATGCTGGACATGAGGAGAGTGATGATTCTTAGAAACCCACAGAGGATTCTTGCTAGAGGGCAAGGGCTATTCTTTACTGACACATAAGGTGGCCCGTCCACTGCCCCAAGGGACATGGAGCAGTCATGACTTGGAGGCACAGGTGAGAAGGTAGGGGTGATTTCTCTACACTTGTACCAAGGGTGTGATTCATGGAGCAGCAGCAACAGTGTCTCCTGGGAACTCATTAGGAAATAAGAATCTCAGGCCCCACCCAGAATGACTGAACCAGGATCTACAATTTAATCAGGGCCCCTGGTGAATCTGGAGAAGGCAATGGCACCCCACTCCAGCACTCTTGCCTGGCAAATCCCATGGACGGAGGAGCCTGGAAGGCTGCAGTCCATGGGGTCACTGAGGGTCAGACACTACTGAGCGACTTCACTTTGACTTCTCACTTTCATGCATTGGAGAAGGAAATGGCAACCCACTCCAGTGTTCTTGCCTAGAGAATCCCAGGGACGGGGGAGCCTGGTGGGCTGCCATCTATGGGGTCACACAGAGTTGGACACGACTGAAGTGACTTAGCAGCACCTGGTGAATCACATGCTCGTTACAGATTAAGAAGCTCTGGTCAAGATGCATGCTTTTCTTGCAAGTTGCAAGTCCTCAGGAGCACTCAGGACAGATCAGGTATTATTTAGCTATTGCCCAATTGAGTGTCACAACAAACTACCCCAAACCTCAGTGGCCTGTAAAAACAAGCATGTATTCTCATTGTACAGGAGACAGGGATCAAGACCATCCCCATGGAAAAGAAATGCAAAAAAACCAAAATGGCTGTCTGGGGAAGCCTTACAAATAGCTGTGAAAAGAAGAGAAGCGAAAAGCCAAGGAGAAAAGGAAAGATAGAAGCATCTGAATGCAGAGTTCCAAAGAATAGCAAGAAGAGATAAGAAAGCCTTCTTCAGCGATCAATGCAAAGAAAGGAAAACAACAGAATGGGAAAGACTAGAGCTCTCTTCAAGAAAATTAGAGATATCAAGGGAACACTGCATGCAAAGATGGGCTCGATAAAGGACAGAAATGGTCTGGACCTAACAGAAGCAGAAGATATTAAGAAGAGGTGGCAAGA
>SJYH01003800.1:254123-293383 GCA_006408735.1 Sylvicapra grimmia
ACATTGCTCCCTGCCCATTTTTGCTGTCCCAATGATGACAGTTCCCTTTTGCTCTCCAGTTTGGTGACCTGGGTCTTTCCTTTCCCAATCTCCTTTTCAAGTCTAGCTTCTCTATTCTCAGGCTCTTCAAAATATAGTAAATACTCAACTTCATCTTCTTAAAAATTGTTGCCCTCCTTGCTTAATAAGTCCAATGGTTCCCCCCATTTCTTACCTCAAAACTGGTATTGAGGAGCTGTGTATCTGGAATTAATCAGCTTTTCTTGCCCTTTGCTTTATAGGCAGAATTTGCAGCCAGATCAGGCTCTTACTAGTCCTTGTGCCCTCCTGTGCACTTTCACCTCTCTGCTCTGCCCGAAACTGCCTCCTCCCTCTTTCCAGCTGCAAAAATTCTGGACAGACTACAAAAACTTTCCTGTGAGCTGTGGAGGTAGAAATGGGCTAATGTCTGAACCCACTGCACACCCATTAAATGAAGATTACACATGTACAGTTATCTATCTAGCTGTCTAATCGGTGTCTATACAGTGCACCCATTTATATAGATATATGTATCCACATGATGGTTATATAATTGTATATATATCAAAATACACATAACTGTTTGATATATATCAAAATACACATATATAATTTTATATATATGTAATATGGGCTTCCCAGGTGGTACTAGTGGTAAAGAACCCACCTGCCAATGCCGGAGACATAAGAGATGCGAGTTAGATTCCTGGGTCAAGAAGATACCCTGGAGGAGGGTATGGCACCCCACAGGAATATCCTTGCCTGGAGAATCCCATGGACAGAGGAGCCTGGCGGGCTATAGTCCATGGGGCCGCAAAGAGTCAGACACAACTGAAGCGACTCGGCACACAATATAATGTAGCCTAATATAATATACACATCCCTTCCCCACTCTGCCTGCCAAATCAGAGTAAGAGTCTTGAGAACAGGGTGGCAGCTTACTTCTCTTTCCTTTCTTACAGCAGATACAGTAGCCCTTGGCATGTAGTACTTGTTCAATAAAATCTGTAATGTCATATAGTAATGTGCTCTCCAAAATGCCTTCCCCACATTTGGGGAGTGGATATTGTTATTTTCATTTTATATATGAGGAAGCTGAGACCCAGAAGGTTTACTTACATGCTAACAGCAGACAGCAGCAGAGCCCTGACTAAATCCCTGGGTTCTCACAGTGGCCTGGTCCACAAGCAGGAAGTGACCAGTTTGGACTTCTCCATTCATATTTGTTTTTCTTCTAAATGTAAAACCACCTAATTTGACTTGATTTTTAATGGTACAATTCACATTCACCAACCCCTGCACTATAATAAATCTCCTACTCTTTGAATTTTTTTCTTAACCACGACAAAGGATGGGATTGAAAAGAGATTTTTTAAAATAAATAAAAGACCCATCAGGGGCCGGAGGAGGGCCTGGATCTGTTTTTATGTGAATTAACTATTTCAACTTACCCAAAAAAAGCAGTGTCAGGAAACATCATGTTGTTAAATGTCACTTTGTGTGTCTATTGTTGTCCCTGATTCACTTCTGACCCTGAGATGAAGGAACCCATCATGCAGCTTGTAGCCTGCACAGGTCAGGGAGGTTCTAGTGACCCAGGATCCCTTTGCCAGATGCCTTGGCAGCAATCACAGGCATTTTTGTCAGGAAAGTGGCTTGTGTGTATGTGTGTTGATGTGTGTGTGTGTGCACGAGTATGTGGGAGGAAGAGGGATTTACAAGAGGGACTGAGGCATGAAAGATAATTATTCTTAAAACCCCACTGTTCAGACCTCTGTGGGCAACATTCTGAATCCAAAATGACTTCAGCCAAGTCATCTTTGCACCTGGGAACTGTGAAAAGGATTGAAAGCTTCTAAAGGAGATGAAACTTGACCACCGCAGGAAGTGACTTACAGCCCCTGAGGCTCAGATGTATTGACATAAGGTAGTGAAGTAGGAAAGAATTACAGTTTTCAAAAAGCGGTCGGCTCTTGGCTTCTCTTTTATCGCAGTGTGATGTGTGTGTCCTAGAATAAAACCCTCTAACCACAGTGCAAAATTGGCATTCACACAGCAGGCGTGGTTTGAATCCCTTTCTTTTGTGGGTCTGACACTAAGGAAAGTCAGAATTTCCTCTACGACTTTTTCATCATGTGTCAGTATTGTGGTTTCCAAACACTGTATGGATCTGATTTTCCCAGTTGCAGGGAGGCAACATGCTGCCTATGGCAGTGACTGAAAGTGTTGGAGGAATTATCTATCTGGATAAGTCCTAGGAATTATCTAGGAATTATCCAGGTGATGACCTGGAGACTGAGGCACAGCGGCTGCCCAGTTCATGTTAGAATCTTTATTTTGTGCATGAATCATCAGAAAGCTTGATTCTCTAGCATTTCTTCACTCCGTTCTGCTTCAAGAATATTTCTTACTGCTACACTTGAATTAGGGGGCTGATGTCCAGTGAGTACCTGCATGCTAAGTCCCTTCAGATGTATCCAACTCTGTGAGACCCAGTCAATTGCAGTCCACAAGGCTCTTCTGTCTGTGAGATTCTCCAGGCAAGAATACTGGAGTGGGTTGCCATGCTCTCCTCCAGGGGATCTTCCTGACCCAGGGATCAAACCTGCATCTCTTATGTCTCCTGCATTGGCAGGCGGGCTGTTTACCCCCAGCACCACCTGGGAAGCTGCTGATGTCCAATAGCTGGTGATTATCCGAAAAGCAGAGCATGAGCTCTGTGTATAGCTGTGAGCCGACTCACGTGGCCATGACCAACTAGAAAATTTCATATAATTTTGACAAGTGGGTCGATCATTTATCTTAATAGATGTCTACACATCACTGAAAGCTTTTTTTTTTTTTTTCTGTTACCTTTTGCCTGACACACTGTTTCCTGGTCTAGCATCTCAAGTTGATCGAAAGTATGCTCCATCACTTCCCAGCAGGTGACTTCAAAATACATGAGACTGGGACTTCCCTGGAAGTCCGGTGGTTGAGACTTTGCCTTCCAGTGCAGGAAGTTGGGGTTCAGTCCTTGGTTGGGGAGCTAAGATTCCACATGCCTTGAAGCCAAAATAAACAAAATATAAAACAGAAACAATATTGTAATAAATTCAATAAAGACTTGAAAAATGGTCCACATTAAAAAAAAAAAATACATGAGACCATTGACCTTCACTCCTGGAGCTGGTTCCTGTAACATTATAATTTCTGCCACTGTGCCCCTGTTCCCTGGGTGATCTTGTTTTCTCACTCAGCCCACTTCTTTCCCCCTCCTTCACCTGATCCCAGTGTTAGAGGAACAACTTCCGATATCCTAAAGGGATGTCACATGATGACTTCTGATGCCATCTCTTTGATCCCACAAGATGTTTCCCTGTTTTGCATTATCAGCTGTTCGGGAGGAAAAGAAAAAAACTGTGGAATAAGTATATTTTCATCTACAAAGCATAGCACCAGCTTTGAATTTTAATGTTAAGATGCAAATGAAAAGCAGGTTAAAAGTATTTGATGTCAGGAAGAGAGCTGATAAACCTGAAAATGGTAGAAAACCTTGTTATCTCTTAATCTACTTGTATAGGAGAAAAAGCTATTTACTTTTGGGTGAGATTGACTTAATGCTGTGGGCCAAACTCTGGCCTCAAGTCTGTGTGGTCAGCCCATGAGCCCTGGAAAGAATCTGGCTTTGCTTTTATCCAAATATTAGTCATTGCTGAGTACATTTTTTAGGATGATTTTTTTTAAAAAAGATCAGTAAAGTAAGGCACAAAGACTTGGAAGAAAAGTCAGCTTGTACGTGGAACCAGGTCGCTAAGACTAGTCCACTCTCCCAACAGCTGAGAGGGAGCGGAACAGGCTGAGTGGGGACCAGCAGAGAGTCAGCCCGTTTCACGGATGGACCAGGACTTAGCAGTGGGTGCAGCCAGCGTGGGCCTACTGCCTAGTGATCCCCCATCCCTGCCTTTGCGCCCTAAACTGCTGCCACAAGGCTAGACGTGAAGCCAAAGCAGGCCATGCCAAATGGACGGATGCAGAGGGACCACACGGAGCCCATTTTTCTCCTGCAAAGCAGTGATGTGTTCCAGGCAAAAACCCAATCTGGGATGTTTTGGCCCAAAGGAAACATTTACAACCAAATTATACACCTTGGAGAATAAATGAGCTTTCATTTTGGAAGGAAATCCTGCCAGGCTCTTTATTATTTGCACCACAATCATAAAGTTGGTTTTAATCTCTATAGTGGAATGCTGCTGAGTTGGCCAACTGGCAGGCCCCGGCGGTTTGAGTGGGCACCACTTCATCCTCAAGAAGGTGTGATGGGAAGCAGGGACACAGCCTCCTCCTCCTCCTGGAACTTTTTTCTCGAGATCCATCATTTGCTTTGTTTTGTGTGTGTTCATTGCAACTTCAAAGCAGACTCCGCTTTTCTTTCTCTTTTCCTTTATTCTCATTTTTAAAAATTCTTGGAGCCTTCCAGAAAAAAAAAAAAAAACTTAATGTAATGTTTCCTTTCTAAATTGATGGAAATCTAGGAGTAGGTCCAAGAAAGTCTATAATGGATTTCCATTGATTGCTTGGAGGGGAACTGAGTATCAAAGCTCAGAGAGAACAGAAGGGAAGGGCTTAAGAGGCAAGTTCTCTTTTTCAACCTTAACAAAGATGTTGGGTGATTTAAACCTGCTGGGAGTCTGCCCCCAGGACTCATGCCATGAAATGACCTTATTGATATGGCGACCAGAGGGCTTAGGGCTTCTGGGATGGCCTGGCTTTCGAATATATTATACTATTATCATATCAGGTGTGGGGTCGTGTGTCCAAATTTTGAGTCTGGATTAAGGAAATTTCCCTACTAGAATGTGAGGATGAGCTAGTATTTTTAGTTAGGAAACTCCCTGGAAGGGCTCAGAGGGGATTGAGCTTACAGAGAGCTCTCCCCTTGCATTGAAGATCTTAGGATGCAGTCCTTCTGGGCTTGTGGAGTTTCACAAGCTGAGCAGGAGCCGCTGGGGTGAGCCACGGGCCAGGCTTCCACGTTCACTGAGCAGGCCAATCCTGGCAAGTCAGCTAAAAATCCTATGTGGTTCCCAAACTTTACTATACATCAGAACCCCTAGGGGTCTTTTAAAAGTACTAGTACCTGGATCCTACCCAGACACCCTGATTTAAATGGCATGCAGTGTGACCTGGAAATCAGGAAGTGAGCGCAGTTTGGGAACCCCCTGCTGGAGACTATAAATCCCATGAGGGCAAGGACTGTCCCTGTCTCCCCTCTGTTGTATTCCCAGCACTTGGCATGGAGTCATCGGAGCTCAGGAATTACATGAGTAAATGAGTAAGAATATTGGCGCTATCTGCCCACACACCATTAAAATGAATCCCAGTGAATGAGGTGATTTCAGCACCTAAATATTTGGGGCGACTGAGGGTGGAGGGCGCTGAAGTTCAAGGAAGACCTTGCCCCCATCCATTTCACCCTCTGCTTCTCCCTACTTACAGCATCCCGGGAATGACTGTATACCCTCTTCATAGACCACTTTTCATTTTTGCGACCTCGCAAGAGTAGGATCACTGACGCCTTTGTGTCTTTCACAGGTCAGGAATTTATACCTGAGCTCCCTGCTACCTGAATTTCCCTGGCCCTCCCCTGTAATGCTTTAATCATCCAGAGATAGATCCACACAGGCCTTTGGCAGCCAGGACGTGGGGGCACCCTGCACCCCGCAGTTGGCCGCTCCGCACTTGTCCTCTTGTCTGACGCTCAGGGTTTCCAAGTCCCGCTCCTGCAGATGCCGAATGCTGGCAGCGGATGAATCAGCTTTTATTGTAACAGTGTTTATGGAGACTGTCAGTTCTTAACCTTAAAACTGAACCATGCTGTTTGTATTTTTCCAAGCGATGGAGAGTGTGAAGGACTAATGAGAGCGGAGCGTGAAGAGATCAAACGTGCGCCGGGGAATCTTTGTTCACGACCTGGAATGGGCGAAATTCCACTCGGGTCAGGGGCAAGGATCCCGACTGGGATCTTCTACTCCGCGAGCTTGAGGCCTGAGATCATGGTCTGGCAGAGAGAGAGAGAGAGAGAGAGAGAGAGAGAGAGGTGCGCGCAAGGCAGGGAACGCGGACCGGGCACAAGATGCTTCCTCTCTCTTTGGAAAAGCTAGAAACTATTTCCTTTGGTCAGAGCGGGAGCAGATCCACTTGCAACAAACTGTCTCCTGACCCTTTAGAGCCTGCCTTCAAACTCAGGGTTTTGAAAGAAGCCATTCATAAGCCCGTGTAATGGGCTTGGAGAAAGTTGGAAAACTTTCTGCCGACTGTGTGCCTTTTCTGTAGACTCTGGGGAGGGTGTTTATAGCTCTCAGTGACTGAATCCCCGGGGATTTGGTTAAAAACCGGGTTTAGCTGTATCTAGAAACCAGTCCTTCTATGTGCAGCGGTGTGGAGTGGGCGGGAGAGAATCGGCCTTAAAGCAGACAGGTGGTGTTGTCACGGAAGAAAAATAGATTTGTTAGCTGAGTGGAGCTCTGCTTGCTACCTGAGCCTTGCCAGTTGGGGCCTGCGAGGCTTGTTGGAAGAGTGTTTTTGTGGGGTGAATTCCTGGCAGCAGTGGGTGCTGCCTACGGAGACTTCAGACCCTCAAGATGAAGGCATCCATCAGACTTCTGTTTTCTGGAAGGTCTCCCTGAAGAATCAGAAGCAGGTGTGCAAGTTGGTGAATGAACGCTCGTTCTTCCAGAAGGATCATTTGGCTTAGATGGTGACTGCTGTGTATGTGTAGGAAACGGATAGATCTTGCTTCTTCAGCTTCACCCATGAGTCATTGCTTAAATCTCCTGGAAAATTGCAGGTTAGGAGTTGCACAGTCTCCAACTGATCCTTGCAGATGGATTTTCAGTGGCAAGGCTTGGGGACACCATGGAGCACTCAGGTGAAAGAGACTCCGTTTGCAAACCCAGCATCTCTCTTCCACGTATTTCATAAGCTGATGGAAAATTTCTCTCTATTACGCCTGCTTGGGGGCCCCCTTCTGGGCCTTGTTTAATCTTCTGCAGGCACTCTGAGCTGGAAAAGTTTACCCAGTCACCCATCAGGACACAAGCCTATCCCTCCCCATGGACCTGTTCAAAGACGAGCCCACACAGCATGGGGGAGAGAAATCAGCTCGAAAAGCTCCGCAGCCCCACTTGGGGCCTGGCTGCCCAAGCGAGCGGGAGAGGCAGGGGCTCAGGGAGGCCGGGGCATGCGGGCCCCGAGTCTTGTCGTTCAGGGTGCTCCCAGTTCTCCAGGTTTCATCTCCTCAGCCCCTGTGTCCATGGTGAGTGTCACTTGACTCAGGAACCCAGAAGGCGAGGGGTCTGCCCTTCCCCTCACGGTGTTATTGTGGGGGGATTCCTGGCTGCTCAGAAGGTCTCCCCAGGCTGAACTGGAGCTGGGGCACCTTTACTATTACCCTGATCACATCTCCCTTAAGAAAAGTGCACCAGCCCTTTGAGAGTCCTTCATCGTCCGGACCTCATTCCCTGTGCTAAAGTGACCCCAGGAGAACAGCTCCTAACCGCAGCTCAGCCACCCACTCCTCATCTTACCCGTGTTTGTGCTGAGTTTCTCAGATGTTGGCCTGCATCAGAAACACAGGGAGGGCTTGTTAAAACACAGGCTACTGGGCCCCACCCCAGAGACTCAGATTCTGCAGGTGACGGTGGGACCTGAGAATCAGCATTTTGAACAAGCTCCCAGATGGTGCCACACTTTGAGAACCAGTAGGTCAAAGTGATAACCACATTATTACAGCTTTTCTCTGAGCTTGGTTGGGAAAGAGTGGGCTATTTAGGATATTTTAAAATTAAAGTAAAAATTAAAACAGAAATTACTATTGAAGCACATATCCATATGCATGAGTGCTCAGCCACTCAGTCGTCCAACTCTTTGTGGCCCATCGGCTGTAGCCTGCCAGGCTCCTCTGTCCATGAGATTTCCCAGGCAATAATACTGGAGTGGGTTGCCATGTCCTCTTCCAGGGGACCTTCCCGACCCAGGGATGAAATCCAGGTCTCCTACATTTTTTGCATTGCAGATGGATTCCTTACCCCTGAGCCGCCAGGGAAGCACATATATCCGTATGTGTATATATATTAAATAAATAGTTTTTACATTTATATACACACATATATTTATACACACAAATATATATTTATATACACTTATGTACGTATAAGTCTGTGCATTTATGAATCAGTATGTGTATGGATATACATTGATATAAAGTCTTAGAACTATTTGACATTGAAGAGAAGCAAATTCAGAAAGTGTTCAGGGTCAGAAGTGAATTCCAAAGAACAGCATCCCTGGGACCCCGTGCTTCCTCCTTCCCCATCTCCTTTCTGCCCCTCCCAGCCCTCCCCACGCCCCCTGCTTCCCAACCCTGCACNGCACTCCCTGGAGGCTCCCCCAGGGTGACTACTCGCCATGCTGACTGGGTGTGGAGCAGTGAATCGGTCCCACCTGGGCGGCTGTCACGGTTGGCACCCCTGGTGCAGTTTTCCATATTCTCTCTCTGGGCAAAGGGAGGCACCAGGTACAGCTCATGACGTGACGTGGGGGCTGGTGACCATACCAAGACGTGTGGTCGTTAGGCCAGTAGAGACCACACCGAGAACCAGGTCAGAGAGACCTTCCTCACCCCCACGGCCCGGGACCCAGCTGTGGTTTCAGACACGCAGGGTGAGGAAAGCGTGCCTAGCCTATCAGGCTTTAAAATCCTGCTTGTCTACATAGTCATGCATGCATGCATGCATCCATACATCCAGACGGCAGCAGTGAGGTCCTACCACGTGCCAGGCTCTGGGCTCAGTGCCCAGACACAGAAGCGACACAACAGACAGAAGCCCCGTTTCAAGGAGCTGACGCTCTGATGGGGGCCGACAACAAGACTGCATAGGACAGTTTTGTTTGTATATAGAATAGTCTTGTCTTGTGGCAGAGAGTATGAGCGACATACGCGGAGTGATGGAAGGGAACTCTTGGGGGAGGGACGGTACTTGATGATTGCAGAAGTCCTCTGTCTCTGGAGGTGATATTTAAGCTGAGATTTGAAAGGCAGAGAGTGACAGTGGTAGCCTGGACTGGGACAATGGCAGAGGAATTTTAGAAATAGCCAAAATACTCAGCGGCCACAGAATCCACCTGCTATGCAGGAGACAGGAGACGCGAGTTCAGTCCCTGAGTTGGGAAGATTCTAGAGGAGGAAACAATCCACTCCAGTGTTGTTGCCTGAAAAATCCCATGGACAGAGGAGCCTGGTGGGCTACAGTCCATGGAGTCAAAAAGAGTCAGGTGAAACTAAAGAGCGATTGAGCACCCAAAGATAAGATAGGTCTATGAAACAAAGCCTGATTTGGGGGCGCTTCCCGGATAGCTCAGTTGGTAAAGAATCCGCCTGTAATGCAGGAGACCCTGGTTCAATTCCTGAGCCAGGAAGATCCCCTGGAAAAGGGATAGGCTACCCACTCCAGTATTCTTGCGCTTCCCTTGTGGCTCAGCTGGTAAAGAATCTGCCTGCAATGCAGGAGACCTGGATTCAATCCCTGGGTTGGGACAATCACCTGGAGAAGGGAACGGCTAACCACTCCAGTATTCTGGCCTGAAGAATTCCATGGACTGTATAGTCCATGGGGTCACAGAGTCAGACACGACTGAGTGACTTTCACTAAGGATGAATGGGCTTGAAGAAGCTAATGTGGCTAATGTAATTTACCCATTGTGCAGCTGTTTGCAGTTCAGTCAGTTTTGCTTGCCTTTATTGGTCAGACACTGAACAAAAAATGAATAAAGTTCTGCTACTGCTACTGCTAAGTCGCTTCAGTTGTGTCTGACTCTGTGCAACCCCATAGACAGCAGCCCACCAGGCTCCCATGTCCCTGGGATTCTCCAGGCAAGAACACTGGAGTGGGTTGCCATTTCCTTCTCCAATGCATGAAAGTGAAAAGTGAAGGTGAAGTCGCTCAGCCGTATCCGACTCTTAGCAACCCCATGGACTGCAGCCTACCAGGCTCCTCTGTCCATAGGATTTTCCAGGCAAGAGTACTGGAGTGGGGTGCCTTCTCTGGAATAAAGTTCTAATAATGTATAAAAATACAATGAAAAGGAGCAGTATTCTTGCCGGGAAAATCCCATGGACAGAGGAGCCTTGCAAGTCTACAGTCCATGGGGTCGCAAAGAGTCAGACACAACTGAGCTACTGAAGACATGTGTACATGTATAAAATACAAAAGAGAGGAGAACAAGGAGAGGTTGATTCTGCCGAGCATCAGGGAAGCCTTCACAGAAAAGGCAGTACCTTCACAGGATTTGTAAGGAGACATGGGAGTGTTCTATGTTGCCAAGGGAAGGAAAGGCTTTGCAGGTAGAGGAGACAGAGGCCTTTGACCCAAGGGCTTCTATTAGCCTCTGTCTGAGTTACAGCAAGGCACCCCCTCTGAGGAGAAGACACCATGTCCTCCAGGCTTGGTTTCAGCCCATGCTTGCCCCCCGCCAGGCTCTTTTGTTCCATGCACAGCGTATACCACAGGCATGGTGGCCCTGAATGAAACCGCAGGGGGTCGACTGTGCCCACACCCATTGGGCTCTGAAATTTGGTTTCTTTATCCATCCATCCACTCAGAGAGCATTTATCAAGGTCCAGATTCATTTTGAGACAGCAACTCCAAAGGGAAAGCCTAACGTTCTGTGCTTCAGTCTCAGGAAACTTGTTGGGGCGGGGCCGGGGGAGCAGCAGGACTCTGCCACCGGAGCAGCCAGTTCCCTGGGAAGAGCCCCAGGCCAGGAACCAGGAATCTCGCATTCTGGGCCCTGCCCAGACACCCTCTCGTGTGCTGGCCCCTCCCCAGCCATCCCCTGCACCCCGTTCTGTAAAACGAGGGCACTGAATTCTTAGACCCAGCTCATACCCTGCTCCCGCCTGGTAGAGCTGGTGTAACTGTTTTCAGGATGAGCTGGATTTTCCTGTGGGATTGTAGGTACAAAAATGGCTTTGAAACTGATGCTGAATGCATCACCCTCCCCAGCCCTCCTGAAGTCGGACATCTTTGGAGAGGCTGCTGGCCAGAATCAAGGGTCTCCCTCTGTATCCTGGCCACTGTTTAAAAAAAAAAAATTAATTGAACATTGTGTTTGCATTTTTATTCAGTTCAAGAAATTTTCTCTCTCTCTTTTTTTTTTTTTTTTGGCTGAGTGGCATGCAGGAGATTAGTTAGATTCCCTGCTGATGCTGCTGCTAAGTTGCTTCAGTCGTGTCCGGCTCTGTGCAACCCCACAGATGGCAGCCCACCAGGCTCCTCCGTCCCTGGGATTCTCCAGGCAAGAATACTGGAGTGGGTTGCCATTTCCTTCTCCAGTTAGATTCCCTAACAGGGACCAAACCCATAGTCCCTGCAGTGGAAGCACAGAGTCTTCACCACTGAACTGCCAGGGAAGTCCCTCCTGGCCATTCTTGACACTGGGTTGGTTAGAAGAAGTACTGGCATTATTCCCTGTGACTTTGGCTAACACCAGCTGCTTTCTCTTGTCTCCATGGGTCCAGAATGAGCCCCCACCTGTCTCAGCCATATTTTGCAGCCATGGTCAGCCCCAACTGGACCCTTTAGGAGCTAGTGACTTTGATAACATCCTCAGCTTCAGTTTCTTCGTCTGTACTATGGGGGTGATGATAATGGTACCCATCTGGTGGGAGCTTTGGGAGGCATTGACTGAGATGATCCGTGACGAGTGTTTGGATAAGACTACCACAGAGTAATACTGGAAAAGGGGGTGGAGGTGTAGCTGGTTATGATGAGGGAAGATAGAAGCTGGGCTGAGAAGCAAACATTCAAGAGAAAAGGTATCAAGGTAAAAGTGAGTCCTAGGAAAGGCCAGTGGGAGACGGGACTCATAAAGGGAGAGAAGTGCTTGTGCTACAGATATGCTCCTCCTTTTAGAGGTGAGAACACTAGGTCATAGTGAAATAATGGACCAAGGTGGGGGCCCTCTGTTGTAAAAAAAAAAACAAACAAACATATTTTCCTGCATCCTTTATAATTCAGAAAATGGCAGTAACAGAAAGTTTGGCATCTTAAAAAAAATCTCTGTGACCTTTCCAAGTGCCATATCTCTATGACTCCTTTTCTACTTTATTTCCCCTTGTGTTTCTAGTAGTTATTTAAGTTGAGCAGGTAAGTCTTGTGCATACAGAAGGGAGCACAAATCATACATGTACAGTTCAACAAATTCCCTAAAGTGAACACGTTGTGTAACCAGCTTCCAGAAGTAGAATGTGGGGACTGCCCTGGTGGTCCAGTGGCTAAGACTTGATGCTCCCAATGCAAGGGGCCCAGGTTTGATCCCTGGTCAGGGAACTGGATCTCACATGTCACAACTAGAGATACCACATGCTGCAGCTAAGACCCAGTGCAGCCAAATAGACAAAAATAAATATTAAAAAAGTACCCAGAGTGGTTTCTGTTGTCCCGATCAATCTGTAACTGATTGTAAGACAGCACTGAGTTTTCCCAGCAATTTACATGCTCTCACTCTTCACTTACATAATCCTTTTCAAAATCCTTCAGTGAAGCTTTTCAATATTCTCNAGCATCCCCAGGATCACCACTGTCCTGACTTCTAACAGCATTACTTAGTTTTGCCTGCTTTTGAACTTTATATAAATAGAACCATACATTTTATCTGGTTTCCTTTGTTCAACATCATGTTTGTGAAACTCACTGATAATGTTTCATTCTATGACTATTTTATGCATATACCTTCCTTATATATTCTGCTCTGGATGGCCATTTGAGTCCCTGTCACTTTCAAAGCTCACCCCAAATGCTTAGCAAATCTCAGGAAGAAAGCGATGACTCCTAAAGCTAATATCCAAAGCAATAGTGTGGGGCCCTGCTCTTTGTGGCCTATTTTCTCCATTCTCTGCCTCATCTGGCTCCCCAAAATAAAGTCTCCTGCTTACTATATGAACAAATTCCATTCGAGAATGCATTTGTAAGTCCAATTTGTTCCCAAGTCCAACAAAGTTAGCCTAGGTACCCAACTAACACAATCGGCTATAGGGTACAGTACTGGAATAGGTTTAAATATTTTTCACACAAATAACATGTACATAAAAGACAAACAAACATAAAGAATAAAGCAGTTTTACTCTTACACTAAAGTGCCTTGGAGAGTAGTGTAACACAGCGGCTGGCATCCAGGGATGGCCACGCATGTTCACAGCTTGAAGGTGGGCATGCAGGAGACTTGCTGCAGATCCCAGAACACTTGCACGAAGTATGATGTGCCGTTTCATTCCTGTCTTTTTCCATCGTTAGTTTGCCAGCATCCGTTGTAGTCCATGCTCATTATACCAGCTCTTTGTGTTGACCAGCACTTACTGACCCTGTGAAGACATCGGCCTGCAAAAGCCAAGTGGCTTTGGGCTGGACTGGTATCTGGATAGTTTTCCTAAGAAAATGTGGCCAGGACCCCCATAACAAACAAAGTAGGGGAGCAGGGCTGAGAATTAAATCAACAGTGTGATGCTGGCCAGTGTTCTTGAGCAGGCCCCTTGAACCCGTTGCCTGAGTGGAAGCTGCAGTGAGAGAAGATGGGAGATTCAGGCGGCTGCAGACTCTCTTACTCTAGATAACCCCTGGGAGAGAAATTAGGACAGCCTACAGTGGAAGGAACAGGATTGTGATGCCTACTCTGCTAGCCAGAGGCCTCTTAAATTCACTTTCCTCCTCCTTGGAACCCAAGCACTCATGTCTGCTTCAAGGGGTGTTGTGAAGATTAGATATAGCGTCCTATGCCTGGCGTGGGTGGTAGTGTGTTTTGTCCTAGGTACTTCCCGTGTGCCCACTGTCTTCCATTCACCCCTCTAGACTGACCCGTCAGCCTTCCCCATCCCATCGTGTGCCTCAGCTATGTGATCTGTATGTATCGTATCAACGGACTCCCTTGATCTTGAGCTTCTGATTGGAATTGGCCAACAGTAAACATGGGAAGAGAGGAGAGGAAGAAGAGGGAGGCGTCAGTATTTTGTAAGGCCCGTATACACACACACACAACCCCTCGCATTGGGGAGCAGCAACCGCTCCCTTTCCTTGCCTCTCCAGGCCTGGAGGTATAAGATCTCCCTGGCTTTACCGGCCCTGGACACCTCAGCATCTTTGGTGGCTTCCAGCCTCCTTGTCCACCCATTTGTCATTAAGCTCCCTAGGTCACACATACCTCAGTGCCATGCATTTTCTGCCCAGGTTCAGACAGACACACCCTCGTACCAAGGTGTTTATCTTGGGGAGAGTAGGAGCATGTAAGTATGTGCTCTGGTGCACCCCCTTTCGTAACCACCCCCAAAAGAAAGCCCCTGAGAAGCTCGGTCTTCTCTTTGCTTGAACCTCAGCTAACTGNACATACCTCAGTGCCATGCATTTTCTGCCCAGGTTCAGACAGACACACCCTCGTACCAAGGTGTTTATCTTGGGGAGAGTAGGAGCATGTAAGTATGTGCTCTGGTGCACCCCCTTTCGTAACCACCCCCAAAAGAAAGCCCCTGAGAAGCTCGGTCTTCTCTTTGCTTGAACCTCAGCTAACTGAGCTCCAGTGGGAGAATGATCTTTATCAAGAACAAAACTAGCAAGTGCTTTGTTTTTCTGGGGTCAGAATAAGAAATTGTATAGGGTCAAGGAGTTAACATCAATAAAGTGGCTGAAAGTGGTCTGGTGGGTGCCCTCTGCCAGTTGATGCTTGGCCTTCTGCTCTTACCAATAAGAGGAGAAACCCACAAAAAGTCCTGCTTACAGATCATACTTCTCCATACTTGCTTCTACTTGTTAGTGCATTAGACAAGTATCCAGAAAAGGGTCTTTTAGAGAAAATGAAAGAACCTTAAACGGTTATTGTTAAAGATTCAGTAGATGGTGAGCTGCGGAATCATAATTAGAAGTATGGATGCTTTTACTTCCTTATGTTGAACTCCTTCCCTCTTAAAGAATTTCCCACTCTCTCCCTGGCATTTCATATGCAAGCATTTCTTAACTTCCCCACTGGAGGCTGAAGTCTTAAAGACAAAACCTTGTCCAGATACGATTTTCATAAGAGTCTCTTGTAAAATGGATACATGTCCGGAATTCCTTGGCAGTCCAGCGGTTTAGGACTATGTGGTCCACTGCAGGGGGCCCAGGTTTGATCCCTGGTTAGAGAATTAAGATCCCGCAAGCGTGTGGCATGGTCCTAAATGAATAATAAAATGAATGCTTGTCAAAGCTTTATTGAACTAGCTAGTAAGAGAACTAGGAAGATGTTAGTGCCACTTAAGCACTTGTGAGGAACAGATATTTATAAAATTAGTGGAGAAAATCATGACAGAGTAGATTTGGAGGGGCAATGACCCTATTATTATTGTTTTTTCCCCCAGTTTTGTTGAAATATAATTGATATATAACATTGTGTATATTGAAGGTACATAACATAATGATTTGAGATATGATACCTTGTCAATGATTAGTACAGTAAGTTTAGTTAACATCCATCACCTCACATACTTGGAATTTTATCCTTTATGAGGAGAACATTTAACAAAATTATTGTTTCTACCAGACCAAAAAATAAATTATANTGGCCACCTCATGCGAAGAGTTGACTCATTGGAAAAGACTCTGATGCTGGGAGGGATTGGGGGCAGGAGGAGAAGGGGACGACCGAGGATGAGATGGCTGGATGGCATCACGGACTCGATGGATGTGAGTCTGAGTGAACTCCGAGAGATGGTAATGAACAGAGAGGCCTGGCGTGCTGCGATTCATGGGGTCGCAAAGAGTCGGACACGACTGAGCGACTGAACTGAACTGAACTGAACCAACACAGGGGCTATGACCATTGTGCCAAATCAGGAGCCATGTGTGCGTGTGTGTGTGTGTGTGTGTGTGCATGCTCAGTTGCTCGGTTGTGTCCTATTCTTTGCGACCCTATGGACTGTAGCCCACCAGGCTCCTCTGTCCATGGGACCTCCCAGGCAAGAATACTGGATTGGGGTGCCATTTCCTCCTCCAGGGGATCTTCCTGACCCAGGGATCCAAACCACGTCTCTTATGTCTCCTGCACTGGCAGGTGGATTCTTTACCACTAGCGCCACCTGGGAAGCCCTCAGTTCAGTTGAGTCGCTCAGTTGTGTCCTACTCTTTGCGACCCCATGAATCACAGCATGCCAGGCCTCCCTGTTCATCACCATCTCCCGGAGTTCACTCAGATTCACGTCCATTGAGTCAGTGATGCCATCCAGCCATCTCATCCTCGGTCGTCCCCTTCTCCTCCTGCCCCCAATCCCTCCCAGCATCAGAGTCTTTTCCAATGAGTCAACTCTTCGCATGAGGTGGCCAAAGTACTGGAGTTTCAGCTTTAGCATCATTCCTTCCAAAGAAATCCCAGGGCTGATCTCCTTCAAAATGGACTGGTTGGATCTCCTTGCAGTCCAAGGGACTCTCAAGAGTCTTCTCCAACACCACAGTTCAAAAGCATCAATTCTTCGGCGATCAGCCTTCTTCACAGTCCAACTCTCACATCCATACATGACCACAGGAAAAACCATAGCCTTGACTAAACGGACCTTAGTCGGCAAAGTAATGTCTCTGCTTTTGAAAATGCTATCTAGGTTGGACATAACTTTTCTTCCAAGGAGTAAGCGTCTTTTAATTTCATGGCTGCAGTCACCATCAGCAGTGATTTTGGAGCCTAAAAAAATAAAGTCTGGCACTGTTTCCACTGTTTCCCCATCTATTTCCCATGAAGTGATGGGACCAGATGCCATGATCTTCGTTTTCTGAATGTTGAGCTTTAAGCCAACTTTTTCGCTCTCCTCTTTCACTTTCATCAAGAGGCTTTTTAGCTCCTCTTCACTTTCTGCCATAAGGGTGGTGTCATCTGCATATCTGAGGTTATTGATATTTCTCCCGGCAATCTTGATTCCAGCTTGTGTTTCCTCCAGTCCAGCATTTCTCATGATGTACTCTGCATATAAGTTAAATAAGCAGGGTGACAATATACAGCCTTGACGTACTCCTTTTCCTATTTGGAACCAGTCTGTTGTTCCATGTCCAGTTCTAACTGTTGCTTCCTGACCTGCATACAGATTTCTCAAGAGGCAGGTTAGGTGGTCTGGTATTCCCATCTCTTTCAGAATTTTCCACAGTTTATTGTGATCCACACAGTCAAAGGCTTTGGCATAGTCAATAAAGCAGAAGTAGATGTTTTTCTGGAACTCTCTTGCTTTTTCCATGATCCAGCGGATGTTGGCAATTTGATCTCTGGTTCCTCTGCCTTTTCTAAAGCCAGCTTGAACATCAGGGAGTTCACGGTTCACGTATTGCTGAAGCCTGGCTTGGAGGATTTTGAGCATTACTTTACTAGCATGTGAGATGAGTGCAATTGTGCGGTAGTTGGAGCATTCTTTGGCATTGCCTTTCTTTGGAATTGGAATGAAAACTGACCTTTCCCAGTCCTGTGGCCACTGCTGAGTTTTCCAAATTTGCTGGGAAGCCCTAAGCAATAGTAAATAATAAGTGAAACAAAGGTGCATTCTCCTAGAAAAGTAACCAGGGACTGGCCTGTCATACTATGCTCTGCTGGGAACTGATCAACTCGCAACCATCCTTTTGCTTTATTTCCAAGTTTGGATCATTTCTCCTCACAAGGTATACGCTATTGAACCGCCTCACCGCAGGCTCACGGCACCTGGCCCAAAGCAGATGCCCACAAAATGCCTGTTGAGTGAACCTATGAATAGAACAGATCTCCATCCATTTATAGAAAAAGATTAGCCAAGCGAAGGCCAGGGCCCGCAGTCGCATCAGCTGCCAGCTTTCCAAGCAGGGATCAAACAGTTTCCCTGGAGGAGACCAGAACAGCAGTCCAAATAAGAACAATCTGTACCGGCAGGTGGGAAAGAGGACCGGTCCTGGTGGGGTACAGCTTTCTCTTCACCTCAGGCCATGATCAGCCTATGATGGCTCTATAATTGCTTTATAGTGTCAGTAGGGGTTCCCCAATAAATGAGCATTACTGGTTTCTGGCAGCCAACAGAGCCACACAGGTGCATCGTGAAAGTGTGAGGGAGCATTGTTAAGTCTCAGCCACGAATCTTTGAAACATTGGCTGTGGGGCTGTTAACCAGAGCAGCCCCTGTGAATGATGGAAGCAGTCAGCAGGGGGATGTTTTTCAGCAGATCTGACCCAGCTTTGAGTTGGCAGGTGGAGAGATGGGGGAAGGTGCAGAGGAGGATAACATTTTCACTGCCTGCCTTTAGAACCATCAGATTTTTGTTTAATTGCCTCACCCTCAATTTGATGCTTTTAGCCTTTTGGAATTGACTATTTTCCTTTAATCATTAGAAAATACTTTTTTTCTGGGACAAGTGTCTCTTGAGGAGTCCATTCCCAGGAGGTCAGATAGATGGATTGGGAGCTTTTCTCTAGTTCTCATCCTATATTGCCATACCCATTTTACAGAAGAAATAGCTGAGGTGCTGTATCAGTTAGCTTCTGCTGTATAACAAACCACTCTGAATTCATTCGCTTAAACCACAGTGTTTACTGTTTCTCATGATTCTATGGGTCAACTGGGTGGCTTTTCTAGTCTGGATTAGCTCAGTTGGGGCCAGATGGTCTAACATAGTCTCCATCTGTGTGACAAGTCATTGGCTGGCTGTTTAGTCTAGGGTAGGTTATCTGTTTCACCTATCTGTCCTTATCCCACAAGCTAGCCCAGGCCTCTTCACATGGTCTCAGGATTCCTAAGAGCAATTTTTTTTTTTTTTTAAGTCGAGCTCCAATATACATTTATCTCTGCTTACTCTTGTCCATCAGCCACAGTAAGTCACGTGACCAAATGCAAAGACAGTGTAGCAGACCACTAACCAAGGCATAGTTACAGAAGGAATCTGCAGACATTTTCGCAAACCCTACCAGTCTAGGTGCAAAGGTACCGGAACTCGCCTAAGCTCACAAAACTAGGTAGGGGCAAGACAGGACACTGACCCAGGCCTCAGACCCCCTGGCCCAGGCCCCTTCCTCAATGTCATAAGCCCTTTTCTAGGATTCCAAGGTGAAGGTCCAGTTCCCTCTAGAAACCTAGTTTACAGGTACTCAGAGCAGAGAAATTCATGGTAGGTTTCAGTGATGGGTCTTCACTTTGGGTGTTGAGAGAAATCCATCTTCTTAATTAAAACAATAGCTGGGCAAGGGACCCTTGGGCCATCCCCACCCCCAGGCCAGTCTGAACTCTGCCAGTCTTTGCCCTTTGACTTGCCTCCCAGGTTCTGACAGCAGAACAGCAGCCTTGACTTGGTCTCGGGTGTCCCCCTTGTCATGTGAAGAGATGCCGCATCACTGCAGGGGGCCGCTACCTCTGGGGTCTCCTTGTCCTGTTCCGTGCTCTCCCTCTGGTCATGGAGGGACTTAAGATAGCCGGGCCCTTTAGGCATGCTAATAATTTGATGTTTCTGCAACTTGGGTCCTGGAAAAGGATCTGAAGAGTTTAACACTCTGTTTTCCTTCCCAGATAATGGAGAAAGCACAATTTTAAAAATTCACAATAATCTACATTCATCAAATATTTGCTTCAACTTTGGCTTACAGGGGAGGCTGATCTCCACATGGACGAAGCCCCCTGGTGGCCACCCTTGACCTGTTCCTCGATCCCTGAGCAAGTTCAAATTCAACCCTTAAATTCAAATCCCCCTCTCAGCACTCAGCAGACAAGGCCTTCCCTTAGCTTACAAGGGCGCCGGGCAGGGGGAGTGGGCAACACGCGTATCTCACACCCCAAGAGATGTTATTTATGCAAGTGTCTCGTTATTTATGCAAGTTCACCATTTCCCGCGAGCAGGATTCTGGAAAACACAGTCTCTCCATCCACTTCCATTGGCAGATATGGTTCAGATGATGCATGAAGGTATCTTTAGCCAAATTGGCTTCCCAGCCTTGAACTCTGCTTCTTACATGTTTTCTTAGACTTGAAAGAATACTTCGCATCCCATTTCTGTCCATTCTTTAGTCTAACAGGACATGAAGGAAACGGGGCCCTGGTGGCCCTCCCTCTGCTTTCTTTGCCAGCAGCGGAGAAAAGCACAACTTGAAAAATCACCCATAATCCGCACATTTTCAAGATCAAAGCTGTTTACAGAAGTATCCGAGACGAGCTAGTGGGGCGTTGACTCCCATTTTGTCAGCTGGCCCCAAAAGCCCTCAATTAAGAAAGAAGCACAGGGGTGGGAGACTCTCATCAGTGGCCCCTTCCCCTCTGGAGCCAGCTCCGTGCCCAAGTGCAAGGAGTCAGCCATTCTTCATGCCTTCCAAAGCATCACCCGGGATCATAAGCGAGGTCACTCCCAAGCCCTAGAGTAAACAGCCCTCTGATACATTCTGCCCCCAAAATGGAAGATTCCTCAGCTATTAGTCAGACTTTGAACAGAAGGCTCCATTCCCAACCAAGATGAGACACTCCTGCATTCCTGAAACATGACGTGCCTGTGTCACTAGCTCCCAGGGTTGTCTTCAGGGTCCGACAGCAAAGATCGAAGTACAGTTATGGCCACTTCCCTCTGCCAGGAGTTTGTCTATTCCTGCAAAGGGGCATTGTGTGTTCATGCTTGCTGTAACATATAGCCATGGATGTCTGCTCTGTTCCTGCTACCTGAAGGGGTGTGATTACCATCACACGCCAGCAGAAGGTGACCAACCTCACCATCGGTGTCTTCAACAATGCGGACTTCCCCCCAGAGATCTGGTTCCTTCTCTCCCACCCTGTGCTGAGCAAGCCTCCACCACCAGCTGGTGCCAGGCCTGTGGTCACCATCTCACAGCTGTCTTCCTGAGTCCTAAGAACAAGCGAGCATCCCCCACCACCTCTCGAGAAGGCAGCTTTTCTGCCTGAAATTCACATTGTTCATCCTTTGATTTTCTCTTCCTGGGAGCGCTTGCCCCCCAATCATGTGAAAAGATAATCACTGTGCCCTTTTATCCTTTTTTTCTCCCCAAACAGGGAAACTTGTGCTCTTCCCTTTGAAATACCACCCATGGCATTCTTGAACTTATTTTTAGACGTGTGGAAACATTCCAGACAAAAATCGATGCCTAGCACAGATAAAGCCCCGAGTGTGTTTATCGTGGGGAGAAGAAAACGGAGTGTTTTCATGTGGAAGGAGCGTGGCCATATGCCTGGATGCAGCGTGGCTGCCTTTAATCTGCAGAAAGGAAACAAGCATTGTCGATAATAATATGCAGCTGTCCAGCCCAAATGAGGACATATTGCTAATTAGCTATATTGTTAATATATTTTAAGGAGAGAGGCTGCAGTGACGTTAATTATAATCTTTGTTGTTGGTTGTTCAAAGTCTATGAGACCAAAAGCCTTGCTAATAATATCTTCTTTAATATCTTCAATAGAAGATTCTTGGATTTTTTTTTTTCTTTAGAATCCCACATAAAAGCCACATTAGGGGTAATGAGGCCTGTAGCCTGAGCCTAATTAAAACAACATCTAACTAGGCCCGTGGCCATCATTATCATCAACTAGTACTTATTGGGTGCCCCCCGAGCTCATTTGGAATTGGAGGGTGTGGGGTTTGAGATTGCAGATACGGCCTGTTCTTTGCCCTCCAGAAATTTGCCATCCCGTCTGCCTCCAAGAAGTCTGCCTGGTTGCATTAATCTGGGAATAGTTACCACAGCCTTGAAAGAAAAAAAAAAGAAATAGGCATTAAAACTGTCCAAGCCAGCCACAATTTGTTACTAGTGTGTGCCTCTTCTGAGGTTCTAGAAGTGGTCAGATCAGCCCTGGTTTTCACACACTGGCCTTTGGTTGAGGTTTATGTAACAGGGAAGGTGGCAGTGATTCTGAGCATGGTTTTTCCAAAGGTGGACGCATCGCTCCTTTTCATACCTTGATTGTCCTCCCTGGAGCTGATCACCCTAAATAGCTCTGGGGCTCGGTTCTCCAAAGAACCCCTGCCTCTCTCACTCCTGTGCCAGATGAGCCACTGCCGACTCTGCTGTGAGCGCTCTGACCTCGATGTGGTCCATGGGGGTCCACCTTGGTGACATTGNAGGCCTCTTCACATGGTCTCAGGATTCCTAAGAGCAATTTTTTTTTTTTTTTAAGTCGAGCTCCAATATACATTTATCTCTGCTTACTCTTGTCCATCAGCCACAGTAAGTCACGTGACCAAATGCAAAGACAGTGTAGCAGACCACTAACCAAGGCATAGTTACAGAAGGAATCTGCGGACATTTTCGCAAACCCTACCAGTCTAGGTGCAAAGGTACCGGAACTCGCCTAAGCTCACAAAACTAGGTAGGGGCAAGACAGGACACTGACCCAGGCCTCAGACCCCCTGGCCCAGGCCCCTTCCTCAATGTCATAAGCCCTTTTCTAGGATTCCAAGGTGAAGGTCCAGTTCCCTCTAGAAACCTAGTTTACAGGTACTCAGAGCAGAGAAATTCATGGTAGGTTTCAGTGATGGGTCTTCACTTTGGGTGTTGAGAGAAATCCATCTTCTTAATTAAAACAATAGCTGGGCAAGGGACCCTTGGGCCATCCCCACCCCCAGGCCAGTCTGAACTCTGCCAGTCTTTGCCCTTTGACTTGCCTCCCAGGTTCTGACAGCAGAACAGTAGCCTTGACTTGGTCTCGGGTGTCCCCCTTGTCATGTGAGGAGATGCCGCATCACTGCAGGGGGCCGCTACCTCTGGGGTCTCCTTGTCCTGTTCCGTGCTCTCCCTCTGGTCATGGAGGGACTTAAGATAGCCGGGCCCTTTAGGCATGCTAATAATTTGATGTTTCTGCAACTTGGGTCCTGGAAAAGGATCTGAAGAGTTTAACACTCTGTTTTCCTTCCCAGATAATGGAGAAAGCACAATTTTAAAAATTCACAATAATCTACATTCATCAAATATTTGCTTCAACTTTGGCTTACAGGGGAGGCTGATCTCCACATGGACGAAGCCCCCTGGTGGCCACCCTTGACCTGTTCCTCGATCCCTGAGCAAGTTCAAATTCAACCCTTAAATTCAAATCCCCCTCTCAGCACTCAGCAGACAAGGCCTTCCCTTAGCTTACAAGGGCGCCGGGCAGGGGGAGTGGGCAACACGCGTATCTCACACCCCAAGAGATGTTATTTATGCAAGTGTCTCGTTATTTATGCAAGTTCACCATTTCCCGCGAGCAGGATTCTGGAAAACACAGTCTCTCCATCCACTTCCATTGGCAGATATGGTTCAGATGATGCATGAAGGTATCTTTAGCCAAATTGGCTTCCCAGCCTTGAACTCTGCTTCTTACATGTTTTCTTAGACTTGAAAGAATACTTCGCATCCCATTTCTGTCCATTCTTTAGTCTAACAGGACATGAAGGAAACGGGGCCCTGGTGGCCCTCCCTCTGCTTTCTTTGCCAGCAGCGGAGAAAAGCACAACTTGAAAAATCACCCATAATCCGCACATTTTCAAGATCAAAGCTGTTTACAGAAGTATCCGAGACGAGCTAGTGGGGCGTTGACTCCCATTTTGTCAGCTGGCCCCAAAAGCCTTCAATTAAGAAAGAAGCACAGGGGTGGGAGACTCTCATCAGTGGCCCCTTCCCCTCTGGAGCCAGCTCCGTGCCCAAGTGCAAGGAGTCAGCCATTCTTCATGCCTTCCAAAGCATCACCCGGGATCATAAGCGAGGTCACTCCCAAGCCCTAGAGTAAACAGCCCTCTGATACATTCTGCCCCCAAAATGGAAGATTCCTCAGCTATTAGTCAGACTTTGAACAGAAGGCTCCATTCCCAACCAAGATGAGACACTCCTGCATTCCTGAAACATGACGTGCCTGTGTCACTAGCTCCCAGGGTTGTCTTCAGGGTCCGACAGCAAAGATCGAAGTACAGTTATGGCCACTTCCCTCTGCCAGGAGTTTGTCTATTCCTGCAAAGGGGCATTGTGTGTTCATGCTTGCTGTAACATATAGCCATGGATGTCTGCTCTGTTCCTGCTACCTGAAGGGGTGTGATTACCATCACACGCCAGCAGAAGGTGACCAACCTCACCATCGGTGTCTTCAACAATGCGGACTTCCCCCCAGAGATCTGGTTCCTTCTCTCCCACCCTGTGCTGAGCAAGCCTCCACCACCAGCTGGTGCCAGGCCTGTGGTCACCATCTCACAGCTGTCTTCCTGAGTCCTAAGAACAAGCGAGCATCCCCCACCACCTCTCGAGAAGGCAGCTTTTCTGCCTGAAATTCACATTGTTCATCCTTTGATTTTCTCTTCCTGGGAGCGCTTGCCCCCCAATCATGTGAAAAGATAATCACTGTGCCCTTTTATCCTTTTTTTCTCCCCAAACAGGGAAACTTGTGCTCTTCCCTTTGAAATACCACCCATGGCATTCTTGAACTTATTTTTAGACGTGTGGAAACATTCCAGACAAAAATCGATGCCTAGCACAGATAAAGCCCCGAGTGTGTTTATCGTGGGGAGAAGAAAACGGAGTGTTTTCATGTGGAAGGAGCGTGGCCATATGCCTGGATGCAGCGTGGCTGCCTTTAATCTGCAGAAAGGAAACAAGCATTGTCGATAATAATATGCAGCTGTCCAGCCCAAATGAGGACATATTGCTAATTAGCTATATTGTTAATATATTTTAAGGAGAGAGGCTGCAGTGACGTTAATTATAATCTTTGTTGTTGGTTGTTCAAAGTCTATGAGACCAAAAGCCTTGCTAATAATATCTTCTTTAATATCTTCAATAGAAGATTCTTGGATTTTTTTTTTTCTTTAGAATCCCACATAAAAGCCACATTAGGGGTAATGAGGCCTGTAGCCTGAGCCTAATTAAAACAACATCTAACTAGGCCCGTGGCCATCATTATCATCAACTAGTACTTATTGGGTGCCCCCCGAGCTCATTTGGAATTGGAGGGTATGGGGTTTGAGATTGCAGATACGGCCTGTTCTTTGCCCTCCAGAAATTTGCCATCCCGTCTGCCTCCAAGAAGTCTGCCTGGTTGCATTAATCTGGGAATAGTTACCACAGCCTTGAAAGAAAAAAAAAAGAAATAGGCATTAAAACTGTCCAAGCCAGCCACAATTTGTTACTAGTGTGTGCCTCTTCTGAGGTTCTAGAAGTGGTCAGATCAGCCCTGGTTTTCACACACTGGCCTTTGGTTGAGGTTTATGTAACAGGGAAGGTGGCAGTGATTCTGAGCATGGTTTTGCCAAAGGTGGACGCATCGCTCCTTTTCATACCTTGATTGTCCT
The DNA here is from genome assembly GCA_006408735.1 of Sylvicapra grimmia. Lineage (NCBI taxonomy): Eukaryota > Metazoa > Chordata > Mammalia > Artiodactyla > Bovidae > Sylvicapra > Sylvicapra grimmia. The sequence continues at coordinate 279,437 of SJYH01003800.1, forward strand.
CCCTGGAGCTGATCACCCTAAATAGCTCTGGGGCTCGGTTCTCCAAAGAACCCCTGCCTCTCTCACTCCCGTGCCAAATGAGCCACTGCCGACTCTGCTGTGAGCGCTCTGACCTCGATGTGGTCCATGGGGGTCCACCTTGGTGACATTGGCGGCCAAAGGGATGGATCCCCCCAACGTGGCTGAGGGCGGCAGCTGGACGTCCCGGCTCTTGGGCCGGGGATGTCCCGTGGAGAAAGTACGCGAGGAACAAAGTATCTGGGCCTGTCGTCTTGGAAACCACACGGGGCTGCCGATGAGAGGTTTCCTCAGCGCATCTTGGCAGAGCTTTCCTGGGGGCATTCAGAGCTAGTGACGGGAGCCAGGGAGGCGATGCCCGCCCACAGAATGCCAGCAAGCCTCCAGCTGACCCAGAGGATGCCACTGGGGAAGTGGTGGCCGAATGGAAAAGTCACAGCATGCTAGGAGAGAAAGCTTTCAGACCAAAGGCTGGTGGGTCCAGACGTCGGGTTGGGCCTGGCATTTGTATTATTTACTCAGTGATCTCTTACTGAAGACAGCAGCGTGGCAGTGAGCCTAACCCTGACTCCATTCCAGCCTGATGGCCCTTAGGCCTCCGTGCCAGGCCCTGGGAGGCCTCTGGGAGTCTGCACACTCCGTGTCCTTTGCCAGGATCGCCACGTTCACTGGCCCATCTCCCTCTCTGCTCTGTGATCGTCTCCTGCTTCACGGGCTTCATGGTACTCATTTGTTCAATCTTGGTTCAGACGTTATTTCCTCAGGCAAACCTCCATTTCTCTTTAATACAAATGTTCCAAGTAAGGAGTTTTATAAGCCCTACCTCGAGTGCGGGTGATGACTTTTCCTGGCTTCCTCTGTTTTGTGAGTATCATCGTAGCTTCATTGAATGTCACGGATGCAATGCATGGCAGTCAATGACAATTTTTGTGTTTTGACGCCCAAAGTATCTAATCCCAGTGCACCAAGGGCCCTTCAGGATGGCTCCTGTGTTGTTCCGAGGGATCACCATTAATTCCTGAGTCTTCCTTGCTTCCTGCCACAGGAGAGCATCCCAAACTCAACTCAGCTTCCCCGCCCCAGCTCTGGAATCAATCATTTGTCCAAGGAGATCGGGATTCTTTAAGGGCAAACGCCTCGAAATTTAGTGATAGGATTTTCAGACAAATGAAAGGAAATATGACATTACCCAGCATGTATCGGGTTTGAGAAATGTAAGGTACAGATGCTGAAACAATGAGAAGATTCTATATGTGGAAGGAGGAGGGAGGTGGTAGAGGGCAGATTTGGAAAGTCAGCAGCAAGGCTGAGCTCTCGTAACCTGGCTGACACCGTGAAGGTCTTGGGAATGATTCACTAAATGCTCGGTTGGAACCCGCATAAGCTGGGGATGGTACCCAATCCTGAGTCACTTTGCTGAACAGGGCTTTTCTCTTTTTATTGGTGGTCACAGTTCTCAAATCAGAGTCACACAGGAAACATTGCTACTAGCGCCGCAGTTGTCGTCAATGTTACTGTTTGTGGCAAGGGTGCAAGAAGTTCAGAGGTCATCATTCCAGGGCTAGTATGAAGGCTCTAGTGTGTTATCAGGGACCTCAGCCCCTCTGTCTTGCCATTCAGCCACCTTTAGAGAATATCTTCAACCTCATGCCAGCAGCCTCATTTCACTTCAAACACTTGTATTATCCACACTTCAGGCAGGAGAAAATAGAAGAGAGAAAAGAGGCAAAAGGTAAACTGACTCTGCCTTCTGTCTAAGAGTCGTATCAGAGACCTTCTACTTATATGTCATTGGGTAAAACTGTGTCACATGGTCATCCCTACCTGCAGTGGGTGCTGGGAAATGTAGTTTTAGCCAGGCGTGTTGCCTTCTGAAATCAACCCTGAATTAAAAAAAAAGAAGAATGGATATTGGAAATTGCAATATCTGCCACAATAATACTGCCATCTAAGGCAAAACACCAGGCTACATGAGCACGGAGCCTATTTTACTATTACTGTTAGCATTTTATTATTACCTTATTCCTATTTTAAATAAGAATAAATTATAGAAAAAAATAAGTTGTAGAATAATGGGGGGACAGGAGCTATGCACAAAGGTGGGAGCATCAAGTGGCAGCTGAGTAGTATGGCCACCATATGTCATTCCCCTCACAGCTGAACAATGCATGAGTACAAACCACTTACTTGCTTTAGTTCTTCTGTTTCTTTATTAGTGGTCACGACTCTCAAATTAGAGAGAATGTTGCTCCTAGAGCTGCAGCAATGTCACAGGTCAACTCAAATACACATTGTGGGCAAAGTGATATTTTCCCAAACTGAACTGATGCCCTTGTGTCACTTGAATTCAAACCAAATGAATCAGGCAGTTCCTTGGGAAGAGTGGTACTATTTCTTAAAGAGCAGACTCTCCAAAGCTCACGTTTTCAGAGAAGGATGCTTGCTTTGCTGAATAAAACACAAACTGTTTAAATCTTCATTTTGAGATCCACCCTTCATGAGAATCCTCGCCCTGCTAGGACTGTTAAGTGAACTCTCAGTGAGTGAGTTTGGCCCTGCAAGGAGGTCTTGCAGATGGGGCCTCTGCAAGGAAGCTGTGCAGTGTGTCTTTGAGAAAGGATAAAGAAACGGTGTTTTCCTGCCTTGTTAGCAGACCCAGTCTACTGTCTCCTGCCCTAGATTCTTGATTATCAAAATAATGGTTGCTCCTGAATCTTGTTAGTGATTGAATAAAGTAGAGCTTCATCTTATGTGAGCCATTGTAAGGCACCCTTCTGCTACCTCATCAGTGCTGTACTTGGTCATGTCTGACTTTTTGTGACTCCTTGGACTAGCCCACCAGGCTCCTCTTGTCCATGGAATTTTCCAGGTGAGAATACAGTGGGCTGCCATTTCCTCCTCCAGGGGATCTTTCCAACCCAGGGATCAAACCCACATCTCTCGCATTGGCAGGCAGATATTCTACCTGAGGGCTTCCAGTTTCCGAACAGTTTGAGAGTGTACCAAGGTTTGGAGGGAGCCAAGATTTCCAGGTCAACATGTGTTGTAGAAAAGCAAGATTAATTCAGATATTCAGAGATCATGATTAGCACTTTTTATGATTTCCCATTCCCATCTTGTAGATGCTTTGCAAACGCTGAGCTTGTTTGAGGGGAGGTGGGGGGAGGCAGGAGGAGAAGGATTGGGGAAGGATGGAGAGATGCCACAATTGTGTGCATAGTTCAAGCCAAAGCATACTTTAGCCCCCATCTTCCCGGCACAGGCGCTTGTGGCCTGAATCGTCCAGCCCAGTTGCCCTGACTCTACATTCCCCTTTTCAAGTGTAGACCCAACCCACCCTGAGTTCTCTGGACCATCCTGCTGGGACAGTGTGGGATTCTTCTTATTGCCTGCTTTGCTTTCCGTGGAGGATCGTTCAGCCACAGAGAGTCTTAGTTCAGGTCTAAGCTGGGATGACTGTGTGCCTCTCCTCCCAGGAGAAATTCCAGAGTCAGATCAAGAAACCCGTCAGACCCCGCCCTTGTTTTATCAGCCAGCTAAGCCAAGCGACAAATATGCAGCCCAAATACCTTTCCTCTCTCTCGGAAGCAATGAACATGAACTTGGGCAAACTCTGGGAGATGGTGAGGGGCAAGGAAGCCTGGCGTGCTGCAGTCCCTGGGGTCACAGAGAGTCGGACACCACTGAGCAACTGAACAACATCTCTTCTTCTAAAATAAGAGTTGTAGTAGAAAGACTACTTCATCACAAGGAAAAGGAAAGGGGGCACCATCTTTTAAAGATTTTTTTTTAATGTGCACTATTTTTAGTCTTTATTGAATCTGTTAAAATATGGCTTCTGTTTTACATTTTGGTTTCTTTCTTTCAATTTTTTTTTTTCTTTTATTTTGGCCAAGAGGTATGTGACATCTTAGCTCCCTGACCAGGGATCAACCCTCATCCCCTGCATGGGAAGGTGAAGTCTTTTTTTTTTTTTAATTTATTTTTTAATTGAGGATAATCGCTTTACAGAATTCTGTTATTTTCTGCCAAATATCAACATAAATCAGCCATCAGTTCAGTTCAGTTCAGTCGCTCAGTTGTGTCCGACTCTTTGCGACCCCATGAATTGCAGCACGCCAGGCCTCCCTGTCCATCACCAACTCCCAGAGTTCACTCAGATTCACGTCCATCGAGTCAGTGATGCCATCCAGCCATCTCATCCTCTGTCGTCCCCTTCTCCTCCTGCCCCCAATCCCTCCCAGCATCAAAATCAGCCGTAGGTGTACCTATGTCCCTTCCCTCTTGAACCTCCTTCCCAGCTCCCTCCTGAGCCCACTGCTCTGGGTTGTCACAGAGCCCCTTCTGAGTTCACTGAGTCGCACAGCAAATCCCCACTGGCTGGCTGTTTTATACATGGTAATGTAAGTTTCCCTGTTACTCTCTCCATACACTTCACCCTCTCCGGAAGGTGAGCTCTCAACCACTGGATTGCCAGGGAAGGCTCAGGAGCTCCCTGTTTCACCCAGTCAAGCAGTGTGTACCGGTTGCCACCATGAAGCCAGGGCAGGATTGGCAGGGTATCCCTCAGGGTGTGGGCGAACAAATCCTGCACCCTTTCTGAGAATTAGATTCCCAGAACCTGCTGCAAGAAATTTTCCATGAGAAGTCAGATGTTCTCACTAACATTATTGGGGATCCAGGGAGAAAATCAAGAGAACGATTGCATTCAGTGAGCTTGTCCTGATAGAGAAGTTTTGTGTTGAGGAAAGAATTAGCCTGCCTCTCACTCTCTCTGCTTGCTGGATGGGACAAGCTGGGCATAATGCATTTGGCCTCTGTTGCATTGAGCAATGTCTGGGAATGCCAGGGCAGCTCTCTCTAGGAGGCTATGCCAGGAGATGAAAGCATGACAGAGAGGTGACTGGAAAGGTGTGCAAAGACTCTGCCCCCAGCCACATCTACCGAGCAAAGAGGAAGGGCAGGCAAAGACCTGATGAAGGGCAGCCGCTCTTCCCTCCCTAACTGCACATTTTAAAGAAGAGATAGCAGACAGGCTTCTTCCTAGCTCGGTCCTCTTCTCAGCCTCTGGGAATGTTCACAGACGTGATCTCTGCACTAGTGAGTTTATCCTCATCCCATGTCTGTTTAGAGAGATAGAAAAATCCAGCCCCTCGGGTCAGCTGTTTAACGAGATGGTTATCCGCTGCATGTGTTCCGTCCTCAGCCCATTCTTGACCTCGGGTGCTCAGAGTCAGGAGTGTTTTGATCCCAGATGTAACCCCTGACTGGGTCAGAGGCACTGCAGGCAGAAGGGGCAGGGAGTGCGTGCAGAAGCAACGTGCTGGGATATCCACTCCAAAACCCCCAAACGTGCCCAAGAATAACAAGAACATTAACCGCTGACCCAGATGCGGGTGAAATTCTATCTCCACATCGCCCTCCACCAGTAAACACGAAAATGCTACCCCTTAAGGGATAGAGGAAGCCTCCAGCCAGAGGGCCAGGGAGAAGGAGAGCAGGAGAAGCTGCTCTGGGAAAGAAGTCCCGCAACTTCCACACTCTCCGATCACTGGGAAAAAATTGTCCCCCAGTGACAACCAAACACAGACCTTTATTGCTAGCCTGGAAAAACAACATACTTGTAACTTTTCACGATAAAGACCCTCAATTTGAGAACGCCTTTGTGTGCCTTTTTCTTGGGCTGTCTCCCACCTCTCCATCCCCATCTCAGGTCCTTCTCCCCACCTTCACTCCGTCCCAGCCTCACTGGCCTTCTCTCTGATCCTCAAGTAAGCCAAGTCATCCGCATCTCAGGACGGTCTTCTTTGCCCGTCTCTCTGCTGTGTTCTTCGCTCAGTAATTGGAGCTGTTCAGGTCTCACTTCACATGCTACCTTTTCAGACAGGTCTTCCTCAGCCACCCATATCGTGTTGTCCCTGACTACTGCCTGTTATTTTTCTTCTGAGCAATCACCTTGTCTGATTCGACCCTATTCATGTGTATATTTATGGTTTATTCCCCCCGGTTAGATGCGCAATCCAGTAGAACGGGGCCCGTGACTGTCTTGTTCATGGCTTTCCTATGCCTAGCACATGGTTGACACATGTTGACTGGATGACTGGAAGGATGGATGACCGAAGGCAGGAAGGAGGGAAGGCGGAAAGGAGGAAGAAGGTTAAGTAGGTTGGTAAGCAGGCAGGTGGATGGAAAAGATGATGGATGGATAGATGGACGGATGAACGGATGGATATAATCACTGATTTGACTGAAGTATTTTCAGATCTTTTGCTGACCCACACCAAAGAAACAAACTCTGGATACTGGGGTTATAACTAAAGCCAGAGTGGTTAATCAATTGAAGCTGTGATAAGCAAACTATAATTTGATTCCATTTCTAAATGAACAACTGTTCTTCATCAAGCTCCATCAAGCTCTTCATGTTCATATATGTTGATGTTGGATAAATATCCCATAACACATTGTGCTATGCTAAGTCACTTCAGTCGTGTCCTGCTCTTTGCAACCCTATACACTGTAACCCACCAGGCTCTTCTGTCCATGAGATTCTCTAGGCAAGAATACTGGAGTGGGTTGCCATGCCCTCCTCCAGGGCATTTTCCCGACCCAGGGATCAAACTCATTAGCCCTCAGAAAATCCCCAAGTAGCAAGCTAGGAAAATTTTTCTGATAATTTAGCTTTTTGAAGATGGAAAAACTAAGCCATGGGAAGAACAATGATTTGGGAATGCAACCCTGGCTTAATTTCAACTCCTAGAATTGTCCTCGTCTCAAATTTTTAAGGGTGGCATTTCTAAATCATGCTTCTCCTGTTTATTTGTTTATTTATGGGTTTGTTTGTTTCAGAATAACCTCAACATGGAAAGTGCCTTGACATCAGAAACCAGCTTTCCTCCATCCAAAGAAGCACTCGGGGAACATTCAGACCACCAGGCCGGACACCAGCCCTTCCCCAGACAGCAATTCCAGCAAGAGGCTGGGCACCCTTCATTGCAAAGAGATGGCCCCAGATCCTTTCTCCTTGACCTACCCAACTTTCCAGATCTTTCCAAAGCTGATATCAATGGACAGAATCCAAATATCCAGGTAATGCTGGGGAACTGAAAGGTGGAAGAAAATGAAACAGTCTATGCCTTTGTTTCCTGATCCGATCCCACTTCCCTTTTCCCCTTAGCCCCTTGATTAATCCTGTTATCTCTTCCAGAGTGGTGTTACATTGCATCTGTGTAACACCCTGGATTGTAAGATGCATCGTTATTTTCTGAACCACTGAAAAAAGAAAACAGTGCTAATTAGAGTATGGCACACCCATGATTATAAAATTTATCCAGCTCTGACTTCAGAGCTGTTGAAATATAAAAATAAAACAAAATAATATTCCCTGAAATTGATGAAATATGGTAGTTATAGGCAAAGGCCAATCTAACGCGTGAGTAGATGAGGCAAATCATCATGTGATTTCCAAGACGTTCAGGAAGGCAAAGCCTCTCTCCCTTGCCTTGATCTCCAGAAATTCCTTTAGGAGGCAACAACACTTCAGTTGTCACTTTAGTTGCACTAAAGTGTAAAATGACTGATAAGAAATTTCAATAAGGAGGGAGTGAAAAATAGAAGTTCCTAGGAGATAGAGGAATACATGCCACTGGGATGGAATGGGATGAAGCTGAAAGAAACGGGAGGTTAGGGAAAGGGTTCCTGGAATTGAAATTAAGAGCTCTTATCTGCACTGACGGAGAAGGCAATAGCAAGCCACTCCAGTACTCTTGCCTAGAAAATCCCATGGATGGAGGAGCCTGGTAGGCTGCAGTCCATGGGGTCGCTAGAAGTCGGATGCGACTGAGCGACTTCACTTTCACTTTTCACTTTCACACAATGGAGAAGGAAATGGCAACCCACTCCAGTGTTCTTGCCTGGAGAATCCCAGGGACAGGGGAGCCTGTTGGGCTCCTGTCTATGGGGTCGCACAGAGTCGGACACGGCTGAAGCGACTTAGCAGCAGCAGCAGCATCTGCACTGAAACAGCAGTTTACTCAACAAGACAAAGGCAGATCTGACTCGACTCTCCCAACATGTTGAATCCAAACATGTTGGCTTCTTCCAATATTATCAATAATGCAACTAATTCTCAGCAGCTTACCATTTGGTTTGCTTTCCCAAGGTCACATGGCTAGTAAACAGTAGTTGGGGCTCAAACACAGGTTTTCAGGCTCCCGAGAAAACTCACCCTACCAGTCCATGTGTCAGAGATGAACTCATTTTGAATTTCACTTGCCCCTCTCTCTGTTTCTCCCCAGAGATGGGCCTCATGGTGGTGGAAGGAGGCCCATCTCCCTGGGCTGCCTGGCCCCTACACAGCCCCTGTCCTCAAGTGCTGGCTTCCAAACTTGTAAGCTTTGTCCTCAGGTCTTTTCACTTGGGGGAGGGCAGTTCAGTTCAGTTCAGTTCAGTTCAGTCGCTCAGTCGTGTCCGACTCTGCGACCCCATGGACTGCAGCATGCCAGGCTTCCCTATCCATCACCAACTCCCAGAGTTTACTCAAACCCGTGTCCATTGAGTCAGTGATGCCATCCAACCATCTCATCCTCTGTCATCCCCTTCTCCTTCTGCCTTCAATCTTTCCCAGCATCAGGGTCTTTTCAATTGAGTCAGCTCTTTGCATCAGGTGGCCAAAGTATTGTAGTTTCAGCTTCAACATCAGCCCTACCAATGAACACCCAGGGCTGATCTGCTTTAGGATGGACTGGTTGGATCTCCTTGCAGCCTGAGGGACTCTCAAGAGTCTTATCCAACACCATGGTTCAAAAGCATCAATTCTTCGGCACTCAGCTTTCTTTATAGTCCAGCTCTCACATCCGTACATTACCACTGAAAAACCATAGCCTTGACTAGATGGGGAAGGGCAGCTTGTCCTTATTCTTTCTCTGCATCAAATTCCAATTAACTTCCATGGCAGAAAAAATACACCTCAGTTAGAATAATACACCCACCAGTCCCCTACCTTCCCATGTATAAAATGCTGTGTTAGCTACTGGGAAGTTAAGAAATGTCAGACCTTAAATGTAAGATCTTCCCTCCAGGAAATGACCTGGGTGTGAAGATTCCAACTGCCACCTAAGAGAGTGCCAGAAGGATCATGGAAGCAGAGCAGAACAAGTGCTGTGCTCCATGGAAGGTGGACCCAGATAGATAGAAAGGTTGGGAAGGGACCTGACCATTAGGGTGGGGCAGAGACGAGGGCACAGAAGTGAACAGTCCTCCGGAAGTCAGGCTTGGACAACCCGTGTGCTGAAATCACTGTATGGACTGATTCATGTTTCTGATAGGTCTTGTATCAATCCAGCTGCTTAATCAGAAAAACGGGCCTTTTTCTCCATCATCCTCTCTCCAGGAAATGTCCACACGGCTCTCAGATAAAGAACACAGTACCCACTTGGGGGAGGTGCAGACTGACCAAAAAAGGCATAGATAACCCTTTACTGTTGCTCAGTGTGACTCCCCATCACTTCTTCATTGACAGGAAGTGATTTTTCCTTGTTGATGGATTTTTTTTGGCTGTAGGACCAGACCACCCTTATCCCAAGGGTGCTTAGCCCATGCCCAAAACAATTTGAGGTTTGCTGCAGCTTGCTTTTTTTTTTTTTTTTTTTGAGGGATGAGCAATCTCACTGTGGAGCTTAATGCTGAGGACTGAGCTATTAATGCCATCGATTTAAGACTTACTAATGTAAACTTACAAGAAAAGGCCTGGGTACAGGGGACTGGAGGGCTGAAGTCCCCACACTGGAAAATTACCAAGTTCATGGGCTCCACCTAGGACTGAATTTCTAGGAGAATTTATCAGAATCCCCTTTCTCTCTCCCAGATAAGTCCATCAGTCAGGAAGTCCCCAGACATCACTTGGGTCTTTTTAAAATATTAGCCCAAATGTCAAGGAAGAACAGTGATGCAAAGGCAGTTGAGATCCTCAGATCTGGGAAACCCTGATGACTTTTCCATAAAAAGAAAAAGGCAACCATGAAATGCTAAGCCCATGCCAGCCCACACGATGGATTTGTACATGAGCTCAGAAAAGCCCCAGAACTCACAATCCATTTTTCATCAGCATAAGCTGTGCTGTTTAGCCAGATGAAGAGAGCTTTGGAACAGTACCACTGGGCTTCCTGAGGGGTGAGGCGGCTGTTGGGGTTGATGAAGAGAATAATAAAGCGAGACCAGGGAGCAGAGAATACGTGGAGGCTGAGTCATGAGAAGACCACTCTCGAGACCCTCCGACAAAGCCTCTTGGACTTTCATAAAACACAGTTTTTATAAAGTGGAAATCATTCGTCCTTGTCCCCTCTGAGCCCATAGCCACCTGTCCGTACAGACTTCTAACAGGTACAAAGCAGTCAGCGTTTTGTCTTCAGTTGGTCTCAGCACCGCCGCAGCACCTATGGAAAGCTCGCCTCCACGCCACTTCAGAATGGGCTGCTTTGGAGCACAGGGTGGGAAGGGAACCAGTCCACTCCTATGAGTTCCCTAGATGTTTCTTGAGTTTCCTTTTGTACAGAAGAGATCACTATACCTCCCAAGAGTATAGGCTTCCCCATTGCTCCAATGGGGCAACCCGTTCCTGGCAAAATGGACTTGAAGCAAAAGATGCTCCAACCCAGATACCGTCACACCCAAAGATCCAAAAAGACCAAAGCCAGCGCAATCCTGCTGCCCGTTGGCCAGTTGGGTCATCCCTCTGCCGCTCTGCACAAGCCCAGTGACTGATAACTGCCTGAGGCCAGTCAGAGAAGTAGAGGGGCCTCTGTCTTATTGATCTAATGACCTGTGGGCACTAAAGAAAGGAAAACTGAGCTGTGTTCCTGGCTTTCTCTCTCTGGGAAGACCAGCAAAGGAGAGTGTTGGTTGCTCAGAAAGATGCTCAAAGAAAGACCGATGCGTGCTACACCTGAGAGCTCCAGCCCTAGGTCTGAGTATAAGTGTGTGTGAGTGTGCATACACACACACACACACACACAGAGCTGGCTGCTGTGGCCTCAAGCCTCACCACACGAGTAAATCGGCTCCCTGGTAGTCCTTTAAAAGGTGAGGTGCTTTCTCAAAGGGGGTCATGGTTTTCATGCTGACAACTCTCACCCCTTCCTCAGAGCTCTACTGTCTTGCTGAAATCCACTGGTTTGATACAGGGCTGATGCAGCAAGCAGACAGCCCCACCAGTCACTCTGGGCCGTCCTCTCTCCCCGGGGAGCGGACTGCAAACAGGTGAAGGCGTACGGGGGTTGGCTTCCACCGCCAGGCCCTCTGACCTCGTCTCCCCCTCACCCTCTGGCAACCTGCTCCCAGCCCCCACCCAGCTAGCCCTCCCTGGAGCAGGGAGCACGCAGGAATTTGATACCCGTCTCTCTGAACCGCACCCCAGCACTGCCCCCTTGTCTGAAAGCACTTCCCACGCTCCTGGGCTGGGGTCCACAGTATCCCCCAACCCACCACCACCAAACCGCCCACAGCTTTCCAAAGAGACAATGCTGAGCTGGGCCTCTTGACTTTTAGGAAGGGAAATCCTTGAAAAAGCCCAGCTTTTCAGAGCTTTTTTTTTTTTTTAATAAACCCCTGAAGCCAGGTGGCCTCTGTCCCAAGTGAATCGGGCTCTTCATTTTAAGACTGGCTTCAGGCTGTGGAAGTGAGTAGAGGGTGGGTGGGGGGAAGCCCAACAATTCACAAAATAGAAAGAAATAGCCTCAAACTCCTGAACCCAATCTCCATATTAAATTTAAAACAAAACTAGAAGTTGGGTTTTGGCAACAAATAAATAAATAAACCACTCAGGAAAGAAAGTAAATCCCCCAGGAGAAGTTCAAGCGGAACATCAGTATCCTTGGCTGGGTTTCTGCTCCGCAGCTGATGGTCAGATAGCAGATGCAGAAATCTCTAAAATAAACTCATTATTAGGCTCACTGCATCAATTCCTCACCACAGTAGCTATTCACCACCAAATATTTCTCTTTTCTGGGTCCATCTGAGATTCGTATTCATTTCAACCAATGTGTTTCTTTCTTTTATTCCATTGAGGGAGACTTAAAAATAGTCTTCTAAAAGCCCTTTTTTCCCCTTGCACAGACTTATTTACACGACTGTAGGCCTCTTGATATAATCAGATGAGTTGGCCAGGGCTAGCGGTGTTGTATGTGCTTCTACTTCTGATTTTCCTACCTCCTTTCTTCCTAAAATTCTTTTGGGATGGCAGGCCTGGCCAAGTAAGAACCAAGAAATTACTGTTCCCAAGACATGGACCCACACCCTCCTGGAGACAAGCTGGTACTGTTCAGATTCTCAAGGGGACCCTGCTGTCCCCATTGTGAGCCAGAGTCCACCACCTCTCTTTGGGCTCCGGCAGCACCATTTCTGTCAACCAGGCTTGGCCTCTGTGGCTGCTGAAGGTTACTTGACCTCCATATGCCTCAGTTTCCTCGTCTATACCATGGGAATAACAACGTAGGTGTAGTACTTTTGTAGGACAATACTCCATAGTGGTAGGGTTGTGCAGATTAAATGGGCTTCCCAGGTGGCGCTAGTGGTAAAGAACCCGCCTGCCACTGCGGAAGATCCCTGGGTTGGGAAGATCCCTCTGGAGGAGGGCATGGCAACCACTCCAATATTCTTGCCTGGAGAATCCCATGGAAGGGGGAGCTTGGTGGGCNAAGAATCCTCCTGCCCATGTAGGAGACACAGGAGATGTGGGTTTCATCCCTGGGTTGGGAAGATCCCTCTGGAGGAGGGCATGGCAACCACTCCAATATTCTTGCCTGGAGAATCCCATGGACAGAGGAGCCTGGTGGGCTACAGTCCATGGGGTCGCACAGAGTCAGACACGGCTGAAGCGACTTAGCATGCACAAGGATTAAATGAGATCATCCGTGGGAAGCACTCAGCAAAGCGATGTGGACACTTCCCCAGATTGGTGGACGCTGGCTGGTGATGGCAGCAAGCATGAAAATGACAGAGGAGACCAGTATAAAATAATTAAGAATCAGGAGATCTCGTTTTGAGAGCAGCTCTCCTCCTTTGCTGTTCACCTCAGGAATGTGAATTCTCCGGGCCAGTTCCTCTGCCTGAAATGTGGGGCTAGCTTTTGTAGAACAAGCAGCGATACCCGAACAGGAATGCTATAAGGCTCAAAGCACTCACGGCGCTTACCTGGAGCTGCCAGAGTTGTTTTGAGAGCACCAGTGGGTCTGAGAGGGAGGGATTATATATCTTCCTAGTCCTTTGTGTTCTTTCTTTGGTATTTGTCAAGGAAGAAGGGTTACATTATCGGGGGCCTAACCGTTTGCTGCTCTGTGCTTTTGAGGAATCATTTCAACTCCCAGGGCTTCTCTTAGTCTCTGGGAAATAAACACAAACCCAAACTACCTGGTCACCGTAGCTCTCAAGCTCGATGGTCCTTTAACAGGGCCGACGAGTTAGAAGATTCTAGAAGCTTCTCCTGAGTTCCGAGGATCAAGCCTTCTGTATTCTCAGTGTCGCTAGTTTATTGCCTATTAGACTATGAATTGTGTTAGTTTCCTAGTTGAAAGTGCTTTTCAGTGCGGAAGAGTGTGTTTCTAATAAATGTTTGAACGTTCAAGAGGAAGAAAGAAACTGGTAATAGTGCACAGGATTTTATCCTTTCCTAATTTTGGACGGAATTCTCAAACTTGGCACCTATTCTAGTCTCTCTTTTCTTGGATCTGACAAGATTCAGCCACAAGTTGGACTTGGGTCTTTTGGAAAAGTTCTTTTTCTTTTACTGTCTTGATTCATGGTATGGAAAAATCCAGAAGAAACAAATATACTAAAGATGCTTCAATGCTGTGTATTGAAGACGCCAAAGAAAGGCAAGATCCAGCTCCGTCAGCTTGGAAATCTACTGTGCTCCCTGCCACGCCTTCAACTCGTCAC
>SJYH01003800.1:299874-313995 GCA_006408735.1 Sylvicapra grimmia
AGTAACACTGCCATCATTAAACTGTGGTTCAGTCATGTCTGACTCTTTGCAACCCCATGGACTGCAGCCTGCTAGGCTCCTCTGTCTACGGGATTTCCTAGGCAAGTATTCTTGCCTAGAGAATTCCATGAACAGACCACGGGGTCGCAAAGAGTCAGACATGAGTGAGCGACTAACAGACACACACACCCCGCATTGCAGGCAACTTCTTTACTGTTTGAGCCACCAGGGAAGCCCCAGAATCAAGATTCCTAGTATATAAAGAAAATCTGGTCCCTTTATGGAACCACTAAACCAGCGCTTCTCAGACCTTTATGTGCACACAAATTACCTGGGCATCTTGGTAAATGCCGCACCTGAAGCCACAGATGAAGAAAAGGGGCGGGTGACCTGGTGAAGCCGACCCTGCTGGTCCTCGGACCACACTTTGAGAAGCAAGATTGTAAGTGTGTAGCTTACAAGCTACAGTCACTCGGTAGCATTTGCAATGTGGTTGAATCATTACTGCTTCTCAGTATGGCTCACAAGGAATATATAAATTTCAGAATTCTTTACAGGATCAGATGAGTGAAGCCCCCTTTTGTTTCAATCAGCAAGAAAGTATAGAGCAATTTCTAAGAGATTATCCCTGTGTCAGGGTTGGGGAGGATACAAGGAGAGAACATTCAGCCCAGGAAGGTGAGGTTCATGCAGGGCCAAGCAGCGCCCATCACTAGGCCTTTGGACTTGCTGCCCTGTCTGAGGTCAGCTACAGTTGCCATAGGAACTGGGCTTAGTGGAGGCTATCAATCGCAAATATTTGAAGTTAGGGTTTTTAATAAGAATGCAAATGTCTGCAGCCAGAGTATTTCAGAAAATCCTTGGTGAAATAAGTAGAATGTAACAGCGTCTTTAGAATAAATTATAAAATACACAACAAAGTTCAGTTCAGTCGCTCAGTCGTATGCAACTCTTAGCGAACCCATGAACTGCAGCATGCCAGGCCTCCCTGTCCATCACCGACTCCCGGAGTCCACCCAAACCCATGTCCATTGAGTCAGTGATGCCACCCAAACATCTCATCCTGTCACCCCCTTCTCCTCTTGCCCTCAGTCTTTCCCAGTATCAGGGTCTTTTCAAATGAGTCAGCTCTTCACATCAGGTGGCCATAGTATTGGAGTTTCAGCTTTAGCATCAGTCCTTCCAATGAACACCCAGGACTGATCTCCTCTAGAATGGACTGGTTGGATCTCCTTGCA
The DNA here is from genome assembly GCA_006408735.1 of Sylvicapra grimmia. Lineage (NCBI taxonomy): Eukaryota > Metazoa > Chordata > Mammalia > Artiodactyla > Bovidae > Sylvicapra > Sylvicapra grimmia. Next base: position 301,113 of record SJYH01003800.1, read on the forward strand.
GTCCAAGAGACTCGCAAGAGTCTTCTCCAACACCACCGTTCAAAAGCATCAATTCTTCAGCGTTCAGCTTTCTTTATAGTCCAACTCTCACATCCATATATGACCACTGGAAAAATAACAAAAGATAGACCTAATTTTTGATGGTGGAAGCATGTGATGACCATGAGTCAGCTCACCTTTGGCCTCTGTGTGTTTGAGATACTTAAGTTGTCACCCAGGGCAAAGAAAGGGTCCAAATAAGTATCTTTCTGTCAAATAATAGTATACCATCCCCAAGATTGCTCTAAATAACCTGCTAATGCAATCAGATGAACACAGCAAAGTGTAATTTGGGCTGGTAGTCGATTCTTTGCAATTCTCTGACAGATTGTGGTCCTGTTTTAATAGATTTCATGGTGATTTTTTGGAAAGGTTTTTCTTTGTCTTGTTGAATTATAGTCACATAATGGGTATCTTGGTCTTCTCTGGTGGCTCAGATGGTAAAGAATCCACCTGCAATGCTGAAGACCGAGGCTTAATCCCTGGCTTGAGAAGATCCCCTGGAGAAAGGAACGGCTACCCACTCCAGTATTCTTACCTGGAGAATTCCATGGACAGAGGAGCCTCAGTTCAGTTCAGTCGCTCAGTCGTGTCCGACTCTTTACGACCCCATGAATCGCAGCATGCCAGGCCTCTCTGTTCATTACCATCTCTCGGAGTTCACTCAGACTCGCGTCCATTGAGTCAGTGATGCCATCCAGCCATCTCATCCTCGGTCGTCCCCTTCTCCTCCTGCCCCCAATCCCTCCCAGCATCAGAGTCTTTTCCAATGAGTCAACTCTTCGCATGAGGTGGCCAAAGTACTGGAGTTTCAGCTTTAGCATCATTCCTTCCAAAGAAATCCCAGGGCTGATCTCCTTCAAAATGGACTGGTTGGATCTCCTTGCAGTCCAAGGGACTCTCAAGAGTCTTCTCCAACACCACAGTTCAAAAGCATCAATTCTTCGGCGATCAGCCTTCTTCACAGTCCAACTCTCACATCCATACATGACCACAGGAAAAACCATAGCCTTGACTAAACGGACCTTAGTCGGCAAAGTAATGTCTCTGCTTTTGAAAATGCTATCTAGGTTGGACATAACTTTTCTTCCAAGGAGTAAGCGTCTTTTAATTTCATGGCTGCAGTCACCATCAGCAGTGATTTTGGAGCCTAAAAAAATAAAGTCTGGCACTGTTTCCACTGTTTCCCCATCTATTTCCCATGAAGTGATGGGACCAGATGCCATGATCTTCGTTTTCTGAATGTTGAGCTTTAAGCCAACTTTTTCGCTCTCCTCTTTCACTTTCATCAAGAGGCTTTTTAGCTCCTCTTCACTTTCTGCCATAAGGGTGGTGTCATCTGCATATCTGAGGTTATTGATATTTCTCCCGGCAATCTTGATTCCAGCTTGTGTTTCCTCCAGTCCAGCATTTCTCATGATGTACTCTGCATATAAGTTAAATAAGCAGGGTGACAATATACAGCCTTGACGTACTCCTTTTCCTATTTGGAACCAGTCTGTTGTTCCATGTCCAGTTCTAACTGTTGCTTCCTGACCTGCATACAGATTTCTCAAGAGGCAGGTTAGGTGGTCTGGTATTCCCATCTCTTTCAGAATTTTCCACAGTTTATTGTGATCCACACAGTCAAAGGCTTTGGCATAGTCAATAAAGCAGAAGTAGATGTTTTTCTGGAACTCTCTTGCTTTTTCCATGATCCAGCGGATGTACAATCCATGGGGTTACCAAGAGTCAGACATGACTGAGAGACTAACGCACACACATACAATAGGTATCTTAAGGAAGGGCTGTTTGGGCCAGAATCAAAGCTGCTGGAATGTTAGGATATAGAGCAGGATATGGCCAGAGCAGGCAGATCTCAGATCTCATCCCAGCCCTGCCAAGTTTGAGCTGTGTGACCTTAATCAAGCACCTTGACCTCTCTGAGCCTCAGTGTCCTTATCCATAAAAGGTGAGTGTTTCCACCTACCTTGCAGGGCTATTACAGCAGTTCAATCAGGGTGTTTAAACAGAGCCACTGGTTAAGGCAGGGCTTCAATAATTGGCAGTCACAATCGTCTAGCTAGGATTAGTGGTGGAGGTTTGCCAGTGGCTGAGCCAAGACTCAAGTCACTTCAGTTGCCCAAATACTGTAACTGGACCACAGAACTCGAGTGCCCTGAAAGTATATAATGACCACTTTAAAATTTCAAATGACATCCTGGAAGCCCAGCTCCCAGCCCACTCCCCTGTGGATTGTTCTCTGCCCTCACTCAGCTCTTTGATGTCAAGACAGGGCTGCCACAGCCTCACATAAACGTTCACAGGGACTATTCTACTGTCTTTGTTGCCGTCCTTGTAATTACTGCTGCTCAAGTTCATCTTCTGCTCTCAGCGATGCTCCCTGGTAGATAAGCCAATGAAAATAAGCTTATTTTATTATAGCGGAAAGGAAGACTGCCCTCAGAGCTTTGTCACCTCCCCTACATCAGAAATTCCCTTTCTGTCCTTCAAATACATTAAACAATAGAAATCCCTGAGAGGAGGGGCTTGGCTGGGATGCTTCTCCAGGGCTGTGTGCTCTAGACACTTCTGGCAAGTGGACTGACGTGCCTACTTTTTGTTTCACTTCCTTGCTAGGCCAATAGGAATGATCAGCCATGTGGGGATATCAATGTTCCATGTCTAACTTTGGGGGCCCAGTGTAAAGAAGTGTTTGGAAAATAAATGGCTTTACTAGCTTTCTTTCTTTTTTTTTAAGCCATGGAGAAATCCACTTACTGAAGTAATAAATCCTTCATGGTTCCAGAGTCTCCAAGCCATTCAGAGAGCATTCACAGGAAAGGTTATTCTGGTGTATTTGTGACCGCTTTTGCTACTTTATTGTTTTCTTTTAAGAATTAAAAATAGTATATTTATTTTTTGGCTGTGTTGGGTCTTAGCTGCCCTGTGGCATGTGGGATCTTAGTTCCCCGACCAGGGATCAAACCCACACTCCCTGCATTGACAGGTGGATTCTTAACAACTGCACTACCAGGGAAGTTCCAATTCTTGCTACTTTAGAAACTGCTCAAATTAAAAAAAAAAAAAGTCCATCTGCAATGCAGGAGATGCAGGTTTGATCCCTGGGTCGGGAAGATCCCCTGGAGAAGGAATCAGCAATCAACTCCAGTATTCTTGCCTGTGAAATCCCGTGGACAGAGGAGCCCGGCAGGATACAGTCCATAGGGCTGCAAAAGAGTTGGATGCGACTGAGCGACTAAACAACAGCAATCCAAAACTTACTGGTTTAAAAGCACAAATGTCTTTGAGAGAGTCTACAGGCTGTCTGCACTGTTGTTCTGCTCTGGGCTGACTTGGCGGGGGCTGTGTGCTCCAGCATGGCCTCATTCCCAGCGATGGGGTCCCTGCTGGCCAGCTGGGATACAGGGACCGGGGGCCTCTCCCACTCTGGCCCCACACCTTCCGGGCTCACCCAGGCTCTTCACGTGGCGGTGGAAGAGTTCCCTCAGGGACAAGGCAAGCCCTGAGGCACTGGGACTTTTCTAGCCTCTGTGTTGCGTCATGTTTGCTGTTTTCTCAGGGGCCAGAGCAGGTCACGGAGAAGGCAGGGCACCCCGCTCCAGCACTCTTGCCTGGAAAATCCCATGGATGGAGGAGCCTGGTGGGCTACAGTCCATGGGGTCACTAGGAATCAGACACGACTGAGCAGCTTCATTNGTGTTGCGTCATGTTTGCTGTTTTCTCAGGGGCCAGAGCAGGTCACGGAGAAGGCAGGGCACCCCGCTCCAGCACTCTTGCCTGGAAAATCCCATGGATGGAGGAGCCTGGTGGGCTACAGTCCATGGGGTCACTAGGAATCGGACACGACTGAGCAGCTTCATTTTCACTTTTCACTTTCACGTGTTGGAGAAGGAAATGGCAACCCACTCCAGTGTTCTTGCCTGGAGAATCCCAGGGACGGGGGAGCCTGGTGGGCTGCTGTCTATGGGGTCGCACAGAGTCGGACACGACTGAAGCGACTTAGCAGCAGCAGCAGCAGCAGAGCAAGTCAGTGGCCCAGGGCTGGGGTGGGTATGAAAGGGGGTGAGTACAGAGAGAATTATGGAATCATCTTTCACATAATTTGATACAGTGCTAACATTCAATAATTTAGATTAAAAAAAAACAACATAAGAAATTATTTCAGGCAGAGATTCCAAGATGGTATGTTTAATGCTAAAATCTCAACATTCAGAGACGATATTCCCCCAAGCAAGCTCTCCCTCTTATTATACCAGGGAGGACGAACTGCCAGAGAATTCTAGGTGGTTGAGGCCCCTTTGCTTCTGCTGAGCCAAGCAGGATACCTCTTGACATCAATCACCTGGATCGTGTCTTAGTCTGAGACCCACCCCACAGGGGACAGCAACTCTTCCTCTGTGAATTAATAAGCTTTCTCTGACTTACCCACTGCCCCCTTTTCATGAGTCTGAAGACAGTATCATCTTGACTGGTGACTTTTTGTGGTGGTGGTTGTTCCTTTTAACAAATCAGACCCCAGGAAGGGTCACACGGGAGGTGCTGAGTGTGTTCCTGTGTGCATGTAACACATGGATGCACCCACCGACAGGAGTGTGAGCATGTGATTGTTTCAGGCATGTCCTTTGTGTTCTTGGCGAGTTACCAAGAGACCTGGGAGGTGGCAGCTCCGGCCCCCTGCTCGGCGATCTCTCGGGTTCCACTGCACTGATGCTCAGGAGGAGATGGAGAGATGGAGGCAGCCGGGGTGGGAGGGGAAGCAGACTCGCCTCCCTCGCAAGAGGCAGGAGTTTCAAACATCTGCTTGGCCATGTGGTTGGAAAATCATGTCTTAGAAGGAAATCAAAATTCGGAAAAACCCCTTTGGGGGAGTCAGGAGAAAGGGATAGGGTCCCCGGGGGCAGGTGAGGTGTGGCTGGACTCTCAACTGTGGGTTAGGGGAAAGGATTAGGACTGCCCCCACCAACTCTAACAATGGGCTAAAGTCAGTGGCCCTGGGTTTGCCTGAGAGTGAACACGCTGTAAACAACAGCCTGGGAGTCTGGCACGGGTCCTGCAGTTCAGGTAGAAACATGTGTGGACCGCATTCTTGCCAGGCCTACGTAATGACAATCACCGAGACCTGTTCCAAGTGGAGCAGGACCCTGCCCTGTGAGGCCAACGACTGGGGCTGCATGCTTGGCACTGGCAGAGGCCCCAAGGCTGGAGGAAGATAAAGCGAGAAAAAGTAGTTCAGAGGGAGATGCTGCAGAGTCAGGCTTTCGAGCAAAAGCACTTAGCACTAGGGCCCACGCTTTCCTTTCTCTTCCCCTTCCCCTTGAGTGGGTCACCCAAGCACTCCAGGACTTAGTTTCCTTACTCTTAAAAAGAGGAAATTAGGTGAATTCCCTGGTGGTCCAGTGGTTAAGACTCCAGGCTTCCAAGGTAGGGAGTGTGGATTTGATGCCTGCTCCTGGAGAAGGCAATGGCACCCCACTCCAGTACTCTTGCCTGGAAAATCCCATGGGCGGAGGAGCCTGGTGGGCTGCAGTCCAAGGGGTCGCGAAGAGTCTGACACAGCTGAGCGACTTCACTTTCACTTTTCACATTCATGCATTGGAGAAGGATATGGCAACCCACTCCAGTGTTCTTGCCTGGAGAATCCGAGGGACGGTGGAGCCTGGTGGGCTGCCATCTCTGGGGTCACACAGAGTCGGACACGACTGAAGCGACTTAGCAGCAGGGAACTAAGATCCCACATGCCAAGCAGTGTGGCCAAAATTTTTTTTTCTATTTTTTTTTAAATTAAAAAATAAAAAGAGCAAGTTAGTCTAGATAACATACCAACCTCTCTCATGGCCCTCAAGCCCCCAGTCTGGTTCATTTCTCCTTTTTCCTTACCCCTCACTAATTTTTAATTTAATCATTTTTGTGTGTGTTTTTGATTATTGTCTGACTCTTCTCACAAAACTATTAGTACCACAGGGCAGAGATCCTTGCAAGTTTTATTTAATGATATATCTCATATACCCAGAATTGGGCCTGGCACATAACAGAGTATTTGTTGGATGGATGTTGAGTGATGACCTCAAAGAACCATCTAGCTCTACCGTTATGTATCAGTTATCTGGGCTTCCCTGGTGGCTTAGCTGGTGAAGAATCTGCCTGCAATGAGGAAGACCTGGGTTCGATCCCTGGGTTGGGAAGTTCCCCTGGAGGGGAGCATGGCAACCTGCTCCAGCATCCCCATGGACAGAGGAAGCTGGCGGGCTACAGTCCATGGTGTCGCAAAAGAGTCAGACGGCAACTAAGCACACATCAATTATCTACTGCTGCATAACAGCCATTCCAAAACTTGGTGACTAAAACATCAGCAGTTATTATTTCTCACAATTCTGTGACTCAGAACTTCAGGCAGGGCTCCACTGGGCAGCTCCTCCAGTGCCAACGGCATCAGCTGCATTTAGCTGTCCCCCGAGAAGTGCCTGGAAGGTCCAAGAAGGCTTTATTCCCATGTGGAGTGTTTTGGGGCCCTTCATGTGACTGCTCTCTGTGCATGTGAAGGAACTGATGGCTGTCATTTTGGAAGATCTTTACCATATTACTGCATGGTCTCAGGCTCTGGGGAGGTGTGCATTTTCAATAAGCACTTACTAGGTGTCTTCTGGGTTTCCCTGGTGGCTCAACGGTAAAGAATCCTCCTGCAATGCGGGAGACCTGGGTTTGATCCCTGGGTTGGAAAGATCGCCTGGAGAAGGGAAAGGCTACCCACCCCAGTATTCAGGCCTGGAAAATTCCATGGACTGTTTAGTCCATGGGGTGGCAAAGAGTCAGACACACTTGAGCGACTTTCACCTTCAGGCATCTTCTGGGCTTCCCCAGTGGCTCAGTGGTAAAGAATCTGCATGCAGTGCAGGAGCCACGGGAGACTTGGATTTGATCCCTGGGTCAGGAAGATCCCTTGGAGGAGGGCATGGCAACCCACTCCAGTATTCTTCCCATGGACAGAGGAACCTGGCAGGCTACAGTCCACAGCGTCTCAAAGAGTCAGATTTGACTTAGCATGCACAACGCAGGCATCCTCTAGGGGTCAGAACCTCAGAGAGAGGGCCTGCATCATGAAGCTAATCCCTGAAATGAGCAATGGGGCCATAACCTTTCACCTCTGACTGGCACCTGGTCCCCTCCAAGAGTGGGGATGCTGCAAGTGGACAGTTGGCAGGCAGCCGGATGGAGGCTGTGAGGGTTCTTTGGGCAAGGCTGGTGACCACCTCCCTGCTCCCTTCCAGATTCCACAGACGGTGAGGGCGACTGGAGCCTCTGGTCTGTTTGCAGTGTGACCTGTGGGAATGGCAACCAGAAAAGGACCAGGTCTTGTGGCTATGCGTGTACTGCAACCGAATCTAGGACGTGTGACCGTCCCAACTGCCCAGGTGGGTGCACTCAGGGGTGTGGTTCTACATTCTCGGAGAAGCTTTTCCTTTTTGTTCTATTTTCTATTTTGTTATACAATTTCCAAGTGTTATACTCCATTTACAGTTATAACAAAATATTGGCTATATTCCACGTGCTGTATAATACATCTCTGTAGCTTATCTTACACCCGAGAGTTTGTACACCCCACCAACATCCCAGCCCTGTGGTGCCTCTCCTCACCCTCCCCACTGCTCACCACTAATTTGCTCTTTGTCTCTGTGAGTCTGGGTAAGGTTGTAGCTTCTATTTAAAAACGTATAGAAATTGACTGTTTACAAGACGACCATTTTCCTAATGAGAATTCTGACCAGACTGGGACAAGAGACAATGAGCTTAGAGGATGGAAAGATGGATTTTCTGAGCCTGATATGCGATTGCAGTAAACATGACCTAGAAGACAATGCTCCCATGTACTTAATTTAAGGCGTGATTCTGGTAACTTCGTCCTTTGATGTGGAATTGATTGTACCTTAAAGAGACACATGAAGGTGGATGTTCATGGGCTAATAAGGAAGCCAGGATCAGAGGCTTAACGGCCATCTACAGAAAAACCATGCATTAGCCTGAGAGTTGCTGCAAGTTCCAGAGGGAGCAAATTGGGGCACCTTGGCATTTAATTATTGCTTTAAACTGCATCGTCCGTGTTTTTTAAAACTTAATAATTGCAAACTCAGTGAGAGGCCATATTGGAGTAGAAAACAATTGTGACTGTACTTCAGTTCAGTTCAGTCACTCAGTCGTGTCTGACTCTTTGCGACCCCATGAATTGCAGCACGCCAGGCCTCCCTGTCCATCACCAACTCCCAGAGTTCACTCAGACTCGCGTCCATTGAGTCAGTGATGCCATCCAGCCATCTCATCCTCCGTCGTCCCCTTCTCCTGCTGCCCCCAATCCCTCCCAGCATCAGCGTTTTTTCCAATGAGTCAACTTTTCACATGAGGTGGCCAAAGTACTGGAGTTTCAGCTTTAGCATCATTCCTTCCAAAGAAATCCCAGAGCTGATCTCCTTCAGAATGGACTGGTTGGATCTCCTTGCAGTCCAAGGGACTCTCAAGAGTCTTCTCCAACACCACAGTTCAAAAGCATCAATTCTTCAGCACTCAGCCTTCTTCACAGTCCAACTCTCACATCCATACATGACCACAGGAAAAACCAGAGCCTTGACTAGACGGACCTTAGTCGGCAAAGTAATGTCTCTGCTTTTCATATGCTATCTAGGTTGGTCATAACTTTTCTTCCAAGGAGTAAGCGTCTTTTGATTTCATGGCTGCAATCACCATCTGCAGTGATTTTGGAGCCCAAAAAAATAAAGTCTGACACTGTTTCCANCATTTAAGTTAAATAAGCAGGGTGACAATATACAGCCTTGACGTACTCCTATTCCTATTTGGAACCAGTCTGTTGTTCCATGTCCAGTTCTAACTGTTGCTTCCTGACCTGCATACAGATTTCTCAAGAGGCAGGTCAGGTGGTCTGGTATTCCCATCTCTTTCAGAATTTTCCACAGTTTGTACTGTCAAACCACTGTCTAGTCTTGTTTCTGTATGGCCCACATGTTTTTAAAGGGCTGTGAAGAGAGAGGAGGAGGAGGAGGAGGAGGAGGAAGGATACGCAACCAAGTCCGAACGTGAAATGAATTTATTTACAACCATGACCACTTTATGCATATCATCTGCTCTAAAATTCAAGAATAAATTTTTTGGAAACATCAAAAAAAAAAATGTAGATAGATGTGTGGACACAGAAAACAAACTTACGGTTGCCAAGAGGGAAACAAGTGAGGAAGGGGTAAATTAGGAGTTCAGGATTAACAGATATATCCTAGTATATATAAAATACATAAACAACAAGGACCTACTGTATAGTACAGGGAATTATGCTCAGTATTTTGTAATAACCTATAATGGAAAAGAATATGAAAAAGAATATATATGATATACATATGATACCAAATATATATTCTTATCATTATATATATATATATCTCACTTCGCTGTACACCTGAAACTAATGCAACATTATAAATCAACCATACTTCAGTTTTTAAAAGACCATATGTAATCTACAAAGCCTAAAATACTTTCTGACACTTTACCTAAGAGTTTATCAACTCCTGGTCTGTGGTTTTCCATCTACCATTTTCCCTACAGACAGGTAGAAAACCAGCCTAAAATAGTATCTCAGGCTCTTCCAAGAAATCACACTTTCCAAATGGTATCCTCTGAAAGAAATTTCAGAGACAGACATTTGATTCCTCACACCCCAGACTTTCTCTTTCTACCCCTAGAAACTTTGTTCTCAAACCACAAGGCTGAGATTTAGAACAAAAATGTGGAGGAGCGAAGGGTTTTCTGCAGAGAGAGATGATCAGATTGGGCATGTGTGTGGTAACAGAGGGGCATGCACAGAGGACGGGGCTGACGTGTGAGAAAAGGCAGTTCTGGACCCCATCAGCCGTGCGGATGGATTTCCAAAAGTGCTTGATCAATTTCCATCAAGAGGTTTGTCTTGATCTTTCCCATACTCATCACAATGAAACAGAGTTAGAAGTCTGGTGGGATGGGTAGAAATAAACCAACAAATAATAACGAGAAGGAAGAAGAGGAGGAAGGCAGGAAGAAAGTGAAGAGGAGAGGGAGAGGGAGAAGAAGATGAAGCAAAAGAAAATGAAGGTAAAGATTGGGAAGATGAAGAAGAAAAAAGATGATACCGAAGGTCATGAAGAGTAGAACTTTTTGAGTATTTCAGTATCAAGCAGACTTCTAAGGTCTTTGCATGTGTTACTTCGTCTAATCCTAACAATAATGTCATGAACTAAGTACTGATGATGGTGTTCATTTGGCAGCTGTGGAAACTGGGACGCATGGGCTAATTTGTCTAGAGCCACACAGGAAGCAAGTGGTCCAGCTGGGATTTGAATCCAGGCAGCCTGATTCCAGAATCCATGTTCTTAACCATTAAATTCTTCCACCACCACCAGGGTGAAGGGTACTGGGCTCAGGTACACGTGAATACAGACAGCATTTCATGTCAGGGCTTGGCAGCTTGCCTGTTGCTTTCTCCTCCAGAGTTGGCATGCAGACACAAAACAGTTGGACCTAACTAACTTGATAGGAGATATCATCTCTCCTCCCATTTTGAATGTTTTCTCTCACTGCTGAAAGCAGCATGGCCAGCAGCCCTGTTCATACATTTCCTTCTCGTCTGACCTGGCTTCCGTCCTTTCTGCCTTTCTGTTCCTGACTCCCCCAGCTTTGCAGGCTCCCTTGAACATGAAGGATCTTCTTTTGCACCATCTCTTTCCTTTCCTGATGTCTTGATTCTCAGCCTCACTGGAAAGACTTAAGGGCCAGGCAGTCTCCCTGACCTGGTGGTGATGATACTGTAAAAATCTGTCCCCTAGGCTGACCGTACAAATAAGCTCGAAGGGCCTCACATAAAATCAGAGAGCCCCTTAAACGAAATCAACTCACACCTAGCAGGACAGCCAAAGTTCTCCAACAAATAGTCCACATTCCACTGTTCCTTCCTCTCCTGACTTCCATTTGCAGGGGATTCCCGTTTGCAAAGGAAGCCTGGGTGCGGATGGTCATTTGAGTAGGGGAGGGAGCCAGGAAACGTGAGGCAAACTAGGTTCAGTTGCCCAGAGCAAGTAATGACAAACTCAGCATATTCTTTTTTTAACATTGAATTTTTTTGTTTTTAACTTTTTAATATTTATTTTATTCAAGTATAGTCGAATTACAATGTTGTATGGCAAAGTGATTCAGTTATGCATACATATGTATACATATTTATACTACATTCTTTTTCATATTATTTTCCATTACGGTTTAATCATAGGGTATTGGATATAGTTCCCTGTGCTATACAGTAGAACCTTGTTGTTTATCCATTCTATATATAATCGTTTACATCTGTTAATCCCAAACTCCAATCCATCCCTCCCCCAGCTTATTCTTTTTGCAGCATCATCAGCGCTGCTGAAAGTCCCAACATACAAGAAATGGGTCTTTTTGCTGTGGATCACTGCATCCTCAGAATGAGCTAGACAAATATTCAAGGAGAAAATGTCAGCCAACACTTACTGCTTCTTACGCTAAGTGCTTTCTTTATGCATAACTCATTTAATTCATTCAAGGCTCTGAGGAGGGTTGTTGGTTCTCCCTACTTATGGATGTGAAAACTGAATCACGCAGAGGTTCTGGGGCTTACCCAAGTCACTCATTTGAACCCCAGTGAGTCAGTCCTTAAGACCAGTGTTAACCACTAGACAAGTTGTTAACACTGGACTTCCCTGGTGGCACAGTGGATAAGAATTTGCCTGCCAATGCAGGGGACGTGGGTTTGATTCCTAGGTCAAGAAGATTCCCTGGGGAAGGAAATGGCAATCCGCTCCAGTGTTGTTGCCTGGGAAATCCCATGGGGAGAGGCGTTTGGCAGGCTACAATCCATGGGGCTTCAAAAGAGCCGGACACAAGTTAGTGACTAAACAACACACAACACCAACACACTCTCCAGTCTCTGGCTCACATTGCCAGCCTGACACCTCCAGACAAACACACATCCTGACGTGTGTCCAGCACCACCCAAAACCCCACTCCTGGGACCAGGGAAGGAGCTCCTTAGGACATTCAGGCACATTTGGATCTGATTTCATGCCACAAATGGTATCTGGGGTTTTAATATATTTTATGCTCTATACCTGCTTTTTACTGTTTCCTCTGTTGGCAAGTTTCTGCCCATGAGTAGTAATGAGTACAAAAAAGGCTTTGTTCACGTGTATTTGTTTTTTTATTTGCCAGTGGGGCTGGGGCAGGGGCAGGGGGGTGCCTTTTTCCATATAACTAGAGAAAAAAGAGCTCCTGTCTGTGTCTAGGAATTGAAGACACCTTCAGGACAGCTGCCACCGAAGTGAGTCTGCTTGCGGGAAGTGAAGAGTTTAATGCCACCAAACTGTTTGAAGTCGGTATGAAGAGTTTTCTTTTCATTTTTCATCCAAATATTGATTTAATGTCTTAGAGATTCCTTTTGCCTTTGCCATGCCATCCTTGGACCCGTTTAAGTGTTGCGTCTTCCTCTTATGGGGTCCAGTGCTATCGGCGTTTTTCTTGCTTACCAAATACACACCAAGCAAAAGGGAGCCTCCTGCAGTGACAGAGGAGCCCAGCAGCCTTGCTGCGTCCGCCCCGGCATGCGGGTGGGACCACCCTGCCCCTGGCCTGGGGCTCCCTCACCATGGGGCCTCAGGCCTCGTGGAATCTCTTCTCGCAGCCCTCACCAAATGTCCCCAACGAAATAAAGAAGTGATGATGTCAGTTTCCCAGCAGAGGGTCACGGGGAGGAAGGAAGAGAAAGGGCACTTCCTCCACGTTATGCCTTCCCCAA
>SJYH01003800.1:358122-379184 GCA_006408735.1 Sylvicapra grimmia
CCGATCCACGCCTTCCTCACAAATTTCTGCTGTCGTGCTCCTCAGGCAGAAGCCGGTGTAGCCACACGTGGCAGGCTGGTGGCGCATCAGACAGGTTCTATTAACTTAGTCGCCAGGTGGTAACCATATTACTTCATGCTTCTCAGGAGCTTTTGTGCAACACGATTACCTTTGACAGTTCTTGAATGGGACAGCAATTTTCAGCAAATGTTTTCAGTAACCAGAGGCCAGAAGGAAAGGAAATGGGAATGCTTCGGTTCAACTCCAAGTGTGGCTCTGACAGCTCTTCAGCACCTCTGTAGTGTTAGAAACTGGAATTCTGTGGAAATTCCGGCACGTGGGCCTTGATGGAAGGTTGCTGAGCAGGGCCAATGGTTCCCACTGTACTTAAGAAAGAATGTGTCCTCACGCAGGGTAAAAATTCCTTATCTTGGGGAAGTTCTTCTGAGCTGCAGGTTACAGTAGACTTTTCTTTCATCAGGGTTTCATGCTAAAAATATCTTGTCCTTCTTCATGTTAATCACACACTAAAGATGGTGATGTGCACTTCTTGGACTCGCCTGAGTTTATAGCACCCTCAGCATTCCTGAAGATGTAGGTCAATTCACACTCCACGTATTTAGTTTTTAGTTTCAGGAAAAAGAGATTAAAAGTCATCACAGGTGGGTTGTTCACGATCTGGTCTTACAGGGGCCCTGGTGACTGAGTGGTAAAGAATCCACCTGCCAATTCGGGAGACACAGGTTCGATCCCTGGTCCAGGAGGCTCCCACACACTGCTGAGCAACTGAGGCCATGCACCGCAACGACAGAGCCTGTACTCTAGAGCCCAGGAACTGTGGCTCCTGAGCCCACGCACCCCGGAGCCCATGGTCCACCAGAGCAGCACCCTGCAACAAAGGGCAGCCCCAGGCCGCCACAGCTGGAGAAAAGTCCACCCAGCAACGAAGACCCAGCACGGCCAGAAATAAATCAAGGGAAAAGGTTAATTTTTTATTTAATCTGGTCTTACAGAGTAAGAATATGAAAGCCAGTTGCTTCTCCACATGCCCCAACCCCCACCAGTATCACCAACACACACACACAAGACACATGTCACTTTCCAAGATAATACAAAACAAAATACCTACAGTCTCTAGTCACACATCATGGAAAAGAAAAGAACCATCTGGTTCCCAAATAATCAGGTATTAAAAGGCTTGATTACACACAATTGATAATTTTGGGGTTGAATGTAAGGTCAGGTGGCCTTGACCACATCCCCAGAATGGACTCTGATTCACATCCCACTGGCCTGGTGCAGAGCAAAACTTCCCTTGGATACACCCAAGAGAAGAGCCTACACTTTGCTCCAATTTCGTGAACAGTGTTTTACAGACAAGTTTTCTTTTGATCTCCAGTGACTAGACACATGATATCATCAGCTCTAAATGAAGCCACATTTTCCCCCTCTCCCAGTGCTGGTCTCACAGGCAGAGAAAACACTGGCTAATCTGTAACATGCTGCAGACTGCAACATCTCTTGGTGTCACCGTTTGTCACCTTCTTATTTGGCTTACTGGCCATTTGGTCAATAACAGTTACTTGGGGAATCAATTTTGATTATAAACTTTTCCTGCATACCTCATCCCAACCAGAGTTTGACTTGTGGCCATTACTGCTTTTGAACTTGTTTCCATGTGTCTCCAAACTTTCTTTTCTTATCCATGACCTTTGGGCAGAGAACAACAGTCCCAAAAGAGATCTGCAGAGAACATCATAGAGAATAACTCAATTAGACCTGGCCCTTGTTTCCCCAAAACCACAAGAGGTGGTGTGTCAACCTTTTATAATGAACATGAATCTTCTGGTTGGTTTGAAAGATAAAAGGAAACACGACAGTCAGACAGCATGTGTGTAATCAAGCCACATCACGCACAAGGACAAACAGTAGGTTGAAGTCTTTTATATGACTACTTTTAAAATAATAGCCTAAATCAGTTCCTTTCTTGTTATAAAATCATGAAATGTGTCTGTTACCTAAATATCAGGAAGTACAAGGGAGCAGAAGTTTTTTAAGAAAAGTGGAAGTGTTGGTCGCTCAGTCACATCCGACTGTTTGCAATCGTATGAACTGTAGCCTGCAGGCTCCTCTCTCCATGGAATTCCCCAGGCAAGAATACTGGAGTGAGTTGCCATTCCCTTCTCCAGGTGATCTTCCGACCCAGGGATTGAACCCAGGTCTCCGGCGTTGCAGGNGTTTTCTTTTGATCTCCAGTGACTAGACACATGATATCATCAGCTCTAAATGAAGCCACATTTTCCCCCTCTCCCAGTGCTGGTCTCACAGGCAGAGAAAACACTGGCTAATCTGTAACATGCTGCAGACTGCAACATCTCTTGGTGTCACCGTTTGTCACCTTCTTATTTGGCTTACTGGCCATTTGGTCAATAACAGTTACTTGGGGAATCAATTTTGATTATAAACTTTTCCTGCATACCTCATCCCAACCAGAGTTTGACTTGTGGCCATTACTGCTTTTGAACTTGTTTCCATGTGTCTCCAAACTTTCTTTTCTTATCCATGACCTTTGGGCAGAGAACAACAGTCCCAAAAGAGATCTGCAGAGAACATCATAGAGAATAACTCAATTAGACCTGGCCCTTGTTTCCCCAAAACCACAAGAGGTGGTGTGTCAACCTTTTATAATGAACATGAATCTTCTGGTTGGTTTGAAAGATAAAAGGAAACACGACAGTCAGACAGCATGTGTGTAATCAAGCCACATCACGCACAAGGACAAACAGTAGGTTGAAGTCTTTTATATGACTACTTTTAAAATAATAGCCTAAATCAGTTCCTTTCTTGTTATAAAATCATGAAATGTGTCTGTTACCTAAATATCAGGAAGTACAAGGGAGCAGAAGTTTTTTAAGAAAAGTGGAAGTGTTGGTCGCTCAGTCACGTCCGACTGTTTGCAATCGTATGAACTGTAGCCTGCAGGCTCCTCTCTCCATGGAATTCCCCAGGCAAGAATACCGGAGTGAGTTGCCATTCCCTTCTCCAGGTGATCTTCCGACCCAGGGATTGAACCCAGGTCTCCGGCGTTGCAGGCAGATTCTATACCACCTGAGCCACAAGGGGAAGGAAGTACTCGACTTTCTTTGTGGGATCATTGTTGGCTTGTTATTGTTGTTCAGTAACTAAGTTGGGTCCAACTCTTTTCGACCCCATGCAACCCCACCAGGCTCCTCTGTCCTCCCCTATCTCCTGGATTTTGCTCAAATTCCTGTCCATTGTGTTAGTGATGCTATCTAACCATCTCATCCTCTGCCACCCCTTTCTCTTTTTGCCTTCAATCTTTCCCAGCATCGGGTGTTTGTCCATGAGTCAACTCTTTGAATCAAGTGGCCAAAGTACTGGAGCTTCAGTCTCAGCAACAGTCCTTCCAATGAATATTCAGTGTTGATTTCCAGGATTGACAAGTTTGATCTCCTTGCAGTCCAAGAGACTCTCAAGAGTCTTCTCCAACACCACAGTTCGAAAGCATCAGTTCTTCGGCACTCAGCCTTCCTTATGGTCCAACTCTCACATCCGTACATGACTACTGGAGAAACCATAGCCTTGACTATATGGACCTTTGTTGACCAAGTGGTGTCTTTGCTTTTTAATATGCTGTCTAGGTTTGTCATAACTTTCCTTCCAATGAGCAAGCTTCTTCATTTCATGGCTGTAGTCACCATTTGCAGTGATTTGGGAGCCCAAGAAAATAAATGCCACTGCTCTGTCACCTCTCCCACTTTTTCCCTGTCTATTTACCATGAAGTGATGGGACCATTGGTTAGTTAGGCCAATACTTTCTCACTTGGTCATAGGTCACATTTCTAACCAATGAGACTCAAATAGAAAAAAGAAATCTCCTAAGGGAATTTCTGGGAAAACTCTGGATTCTCCTCTTCCTCCCTTGATTGGAGCTGTAGCATATATCTCAGAAACTCTGAGACAGCGCAACAATGAAATTCAGTATGTTAAGGATGACAACGTGGGCACCTGAGCATCACTGAGCAGCTGAACCAATGCCAGCAACCTCCTACCTCCAAACTCCTTATCAAGTGGGAAAATAACTGCCGACTTATTTAAGCTGCTGCTAATCACATTTTCTGCTACATGCACTATTCCTAAGTGATACACCTAATCACCTAGAAAAAGCTTCATTTTATCAACATATACTGTTCTAAGGGTTTTTGTTTTGAAAGACAGAAACTACCNCTTTTTGCCTTCAATCTTTCCCAGCATCGGGTGTTTGTCCATGAGTCAACTCTTTGAATCAAGTGGCCAAAGTACTGGAGCTTCAGTTTCAGCAACAGTCCTTCCAATGAATATTCAGTGTTGATTTCCAGGATTGACAAGTTTGATCTCCTTGCAGTCCAAGAGACTCTCAAGAGTCTTCTCCAACACCACAGTTCGAAAGCATCAGTTCTTCGGCACTCAGCCTTCCTTATGGTCCAACTCTCTTGTTGGACAAAAGAGAAACAAAAAGACAGCCTTTTTGTTTAACCCAAAACTTTTCAAATTTGCCATTTAAATTAACTCCAGTAATAACTGTATTTTTGTAATAACAACGATAATAACTGATGTTCTATGGCACTTAGGTTTCATTATCTCATTAATCTTATCTCCATTTTTCTTTGGTGGTTTTTTTTTTTTTCTTCTGGCTGTGCCTCTTGGCTTGTGGGACCTTAGTTCTCTGACCAGGGACTGATTTCAGGCCCACAGCAGTGAAAGCACTGAATCCTAACCATTGGACTGCCAGGGAATTCCTCTTTTATCCTCATTTTAAAGTAAGAAAACTGTGACTATAGTTAACAATACTATATTGTATAGTTGAAAGTTCCTAAGAAAGTAGCTCTTAAAATTTCTCATCACAAGAAAAAAACTTTTGAGCAATGTGAGGTGGTGAATATTAACTAAACTTATTGTGAAAAAAAAAGAAAAAAAATAAACTTATTGTGGTGATCATTTTGCAAATATATAAATCATGTTATTCACCTTAAACCTATACAGTGTTTTATGTCCATTATATCTCAATGAATCTGGAAAAAAGAAAAGAAAGAAAACTGAAGTGCAGAAGAGATTGAAGCTGTCCAGGAAGTAGTTGGGACTTAAGTTCAAGTACTGTGGTTGTAAATACTTCCCTCTTTCAGTCATATGATGTGCTAAGTCTTCTCTGGTGAAGTTCAGCAAAGACTCAAACCTACTGTTCAGAGACTGAGTCAACAGGAGCCTGCCCAAGGTCAATTCTAAAAGCCAGCTATGATGTCAGCCACATCAAGAGCAAGGTTTATTTCCTAAGCAGTTCACCCAGACAGAGCTCGTGGCCCCAAGGCCCGTCAGTGTATGAGGTAGCACTTGGTTCCAGCAGTGGAGTGACTGTTGGTGTCACATTAAAATTCATACAGTGAAACCCTAGTCCCAATATAATATTTGAAAGCTGGGCCTTCGAGGGGTAATTAGGGTGGAGCCCTAGTGGATGGAATTAATTATAAGAAGCAGCTAGGGCCCTGTGAGCTTTCTTTTCTGCTGTGTGAGGATACAACAAGAAGATGGCCACCTGCAAGCCAGAAAGAGAGCTGTCACCAAGAACTCGAGCAGGCTGATACTCTGACCTCAGACTTTCAACCTCCCAAGCTGTGAGAAGTAAATGCTTCCTGTTTAAGTCATCCAATTTAAGGGATATTGTTATAGCAGCCTGAGCTGACTAAAACTTTTCCCAAAATGTCAGAGAAGAAGTTCACTAACTTTTCCTAGTCCTCTAGACAGTGGTCCCCAATCTTTTAACGCTAGGGATGGATTTCATGGAAGACAATTTTCCCACAGACTGGGGTCAGGGGGGATGGTTTGGGGATGATTCAAGTACATCACATTTACTGTGCACTTTATTCCTATTATTATTACATCAGCTTCACCTCAGATCATCAGGTGTTAGATCCTGGAGGTTGGGGAACCCTGCTCTAGAAATAGGATACTTTCATCTTTCTTTTCTAATACCTTTCATTTATTTAGGTAGGTATACCTCAAATTTGGTTTTTAAGTACATGAACCAATTTTTCATAGCATAATAATAAAGAAGCTAGCCTCTGTATTTGGAGAAGGCAATGGCACCCCACTCCAGTACTCTTGTCTGGAAAATCCCATGGATGGAGGAGCCTGGTAGGCTGCAGTCCATGGGGTCNTCTGAGAAAGACAGAGGCAGCGGCCTGAAGAAGGGAAATCATAATACCATTGTTTGCACCAAACATCACGAGAAAGATATACTTTATAAATATTATTCCTTATCACATCTCTATTAGGTCAGTTCCATTAGCCTACTTTGTAAGTGACAAAATAGGAGTTCTGAGAAGTTAAACGGCATGCCTAAGATCATGGTTCTGGAGGAGAGGGGAATCAGGCTTTGAACTGGGGTCTATTTGACTCTAACGCCAGGAAGCTAAACCACTAAGCCAACTGTCCAACTGTGACTCCAGTACCAGAGATGCCACTCACAGGTTGGAAGACCTGAGTCTTCTGAGCTTTCAATCTTCTCTTTCTATATGACTTGAAGCAACGTATCTGTTCTGTTTGAACTTTGTAAAGTCAAGGTTGATGATAAATCAAAGGAAATGACGTGCATATGAATTGGTTCAGCAACCGGCCACAACCAACTCTTCTGAAGTCCCTTTCTCTCACCTCCTCCTCCCCACAGTGATGAACTTTAGTTGGCAGATCAGTTGCTCTTGCTACCTTTACAAACAACTCCAAAACTTAGTGGCTTAAAACAAACACTTATTATTTGTTATTTTATTATTTTTCAGACTTCTATGATTGGCTGGATGTTTCCTTACATAGACTCTCTCATGTGTCTGGGATCCAATGGGAGGGTCAGTTGGGGGCCAATGATTCTAGAAGGGCCACAATTATATGTTGGGGATTTAAAGGCAGTGGGTCAGGCAATGAGGTTATGAGCCACGTGTCTCAGTCTCTAGCAGGCTAGCTGGGGCTTGTTCAAATGGTGGTCACAGAGAACTAGAGAAAGTGTGCAAAGCCCAGGAGACCGGGGTTCGATCCCTGTGTCGGGAAGATCCCCTGGAGAAGGAAGTGGCACCCCACTCCAGTACTCTTGCCTGGAAAGTCCCATGGATGGAGGAGCCTGGTAGGCTGCAGTCCATGGGGTCACAAAGAGTTGGACACGACTGAGCAACTTCACTTTCACTTTCTTTCACAGCTAACATGTGCTTACCTCCACATTCTATTAGCTGAAGCAGGTCACAGGCCAGCCCAGATGCAGTGGGGGAGGAAACAGGTTCAGCCCTTGGATGAGCGGAGTGCAGACTCACGTGCACAGTTAGGAAGGGCACGTGGCATCTGAACCACCAGGGACTGCTGTCAGCCAGTTTTGCAGAGCCACACGTGTGCTCAGCCTTCTTGAGTTTTCTCTGCCCCAATAACCAGTTTGTTTTTCCAGTAAGGCACAGATTGCAGGTCTGGTTGGGTTGTTTGTTTTTGTGATTGTTTTGACTTTTAGCTGTTTCCAGGATGTTCTTTCAGAGAGGCTTCCCTGGTGGCTCAGAGGTTAAAGTGTCTGCCTGCAATGTGGGAGACCAGGGTTCGATCCCTGGGTCGGGAAGATCCCCTGGAGAAGGAAATGGCAACCCACTCCAGTATTCTTGCCTAGAGAATCCCATGGATGGAGGAGCCTGGTAGGCTGCAGTCCATGGGGTCACAAAGAGTTGGACACGACTGAGCGACTTCACTTTCACTTTCTTTCAGAGAGGAAAATGGCTTAGTTCTGTCCCCATGAGCTGTGACAGCAAAGGAAACCATAAACAAGATGAAAAGACAACCCTCAGAATGGGAGAAAGTAATTGCAAATGAAGCAGCTGACAAAGGATTAATCTCCAAAATATGGAAGCAGCTTAAGCAGCTCAATATCAGAAAAACAAACAATCAAACAATGGGCCGAAGACTTAAACAGACATTTCTCGAAAGAAGACATACAGATGGCTGATAAACAGATGAAAATATGTTCAACATCACTTATTATTAGAGAAATGCAAATCAAAACTACAATGAGGTATCACCACACACTGATCAGAATGGCCATCATCAGAAAATCTGCAAATAATAAATGCTGGAAAGGATGTGGCAAAAAGGGAACCCTCTTCCACTGCTGGTTGAAATGTAAATTAATACGGCCACTATGGAGAAGAGCATGGAGATTTCTTTAAAAAAAAAAAAAAAACTAGCACTACCATATGACCCAGCAATCCCACTACTAGTCATATACACTGAGAAAACCATGATTGAAAAAGACGCAGGTACCCCAATATTCACTGCAGCACTATTTACGATAGCCAAGACATTGAAGCAACCTAAATGTCCATCAACAGATGAATGGATAAAGAAGTCGTGGTACATATATACAATGCAATATTACTAAGCCTTGAAAGGAACACATTTTAGTTCTAGTGAGGTAGATGAACCTAGAGCCTGTTATAAAGAGTGAAGTCAAGTCAGAAGGAGAAAAACAAATATCATATATGAATGCATATGTGTGGAATCTAGAAAAATGGTGAACCTATTTTCAGGGCAGGAGTAGAGACTCAGACATAGAGAACAGACTTATGTACACAAAGAGGGCAGGAGAGGGTGGGCTGGATTGAGAGCAGCACCGGAATATGTATATTACCATATGTAAAGCTAGTGAGAACTTGTATAATACAGGGCGCTCTGTGACAACACAGAGGTGTGGGGTGGGGTGGGAGGTGGGAAGGACGTTCAAGGGGGAGAGGACACTTGCATACCTATGGCTGGTTCATGCGGATGTATGGCAGAAACCAAAACAACACTGTAAAATAATTATCCTCCAATTAAAAATCAATTTTTTTTTTTTTAAAGATGAGCTGTGACAGAGTGTTACTTTGTGGTCAGAGGTCCTGGAACCTGGGGCAGAAGCAGCAGAGACCGAGACAGGCTCTTGGGGCACCAGAGGCCGCCCTTTCCAAATAAGATGGTGTTTTCTTCTGAGGCATGTGGGGCTGCCCCACAGCCAGGGTTTTCCACATGAAACTCTTGACCAGGGCTCCCCGGCAAGGCCGGGGACCAAGGAGAGCTCACCTCACCAGCTGGTTGGAAGCACTCCCAGCCTGATGGATTCGTGTAACTCCGGCTGGCCCTCAATGATAATATCTGGCTCATGCTTCCTCTGCTTTAAAGTTTGGAGATTGCACAAGACATACAAAAGGTGGCAGAGAGCCTTGGAATGTCCCTTTGATGAAATCACCCTGGGGCCTTTTGAAGGAGGATGAGAAGGTCACATGCTCCCTACAGGGTCCTCCTGATGGAGTGTGCATACCGGGCGTGGGCACTCACTCAGCTTGGGTCACTTCCCTCCATCTGGGGCCTAGACAAGGAGAAGCTCGAGGCTGTGGCTGCAGAAAGGCAGGAAGGAATGTCTCAAGAAGAGGGAAAGTTGAGCTCATGCACTTTGCTGGCAGAACCTCTGAGAACAGGGCCTTCTCGGGAGAAACTATTGCAACATGGCTGAGAGGCTGCGAGGTCATGGAGAGTCCCGGGACACGGGAGGTGGCGGGCGGGGGCGGGTGGTTGTCCAAATGTCCCTTCCTGGCCTCTGTTCCCTCAGGCAGAGTCCTGCATGGCGGCACCCCTGCGTGAGTGGGCAAATAAGAAACTTCACCATCACTCCACCCTGCTCACACGTAGGTATTAAATGAGATCCGGCAGGAGGCCAGGACCACATCTGCCTGGAGGCTGCCTGGGGAAGCCAGAGCCTCCCCCAACACCACCCGTGGTCACCTCAGCCAGCACTCTCCAGAGGGCAGAGCCCAGCAGCACCTGCAGGAGGCCCAGCCTGGCTCTTGGGGAATGGCCCTGCTGGTCTGCATTCCCCGGGTTCTTGTTTCCTGGCTCTGGAGACAATGCCAAGCTCAGGTCTCATCCACAGGAAAGTTTCCAAATTGGAAAACCAAGGAGGTGCCACAAATCATACCCAGATCAGGGTACAAACAAAAGAAGCCCATCCGCTTTCTTTCCAAGCATTTCTCCCGGATGGCTCCAGGACCCTGGCCTGAGGGCAGCGGATCTGGGCCAAGCAAGTATGGTTCCTGCCCTACTTCATGAGAAGGTCCTCCTGATCCAAGGATGGCCTAGCTCCTTCCTGAGATGTGCAACCCCCGGCACCGCCATCTGGCATTCTTGCTCCCCTCTAGGCCTCGGTGAATTGCAACCCCCCTCCTCCCTTCACCTGGGACTCCATTTGCTTAGCATGTGCCCAGGTCTTCCAGCAGATGGCTGCAGCCAGCTGGGAGGAAGAAAGGCTCTACGGACCCCAAAAAATAGGGTCCATTTCTGAAGAATCCAGAAACTGGGAGGATTCCTAAGTGGGCAGCCCCATCTCCAAGATCCACCCCAAGAGCCAGGCTAACCTTGCCCATGAGCTTTGCACATTTCCACATCATCAGCCACTTAGGAATGGCCTTCCTCTTGATGTCCTGCTCCACCGTTTTTTCCATTGCTCCACCAAGACTGAGTCCATCTTTTTCTAAAAGACTACACTCATTTTAGGAAAACAAATATCATATAATATTGCTTGTACATGGAATCTAGAAAAATGGGACAAATGAACTTATTTGCAAAACAGAAATACAGACACAGAGGAAGAGAACAAGCTTATGAATACAAAGGGGGCAAGGGGGGGTGTGCTGAACTGAGATTGGGGTTGACATATATACACTAATATGTATAAAACAGATTAACTAATGAGAACCCATTGAGTAGGAAACCCTACCCAATGCTCTGTGGTGACCTAAAAGGGAAGGAAATCTAAAACAGAGGGGATATATGTATATGTATAACTGATTCACTTTTCTGTACAGCAGAAAATAACACAATACTGTATAGCAACTATACTCCAATAAAACTTAATTTTAAAAAATAGAATATCCTATTTTGGGGTATCCAGTGGACCTTTTGGTTGTGTGACACTAGCAGGACTCTCACCCTAAAAGGGAGAGGCATGACCTATGAAGCCTAGGACGTACCTTTGATCTTGAACTCCAGGCTCTTGGCGGGCAGGTGATGGGGATGCTCTCCAGTCTACAGTGTCTGGAACCCACACACACATGCCCAGACTGAATCTCCCAAGTGTCCTTCAACAAAACCCTTAGACTTTTCAGATTCTGCTAAAAGGGTGCAATTAATCCAAATACACAGAGGCAAAGGGATGGGAGAGTGTCTATGTAATAGGAAGGGAAATTAGGAGCAAAGAGATGGGGGAGATGCTCAGATAAATTACAGATTCTGAAGATTTAGCAGAAAGATCTACTGGTACACATCTCTGTGTCCAGGGGAGGCTTTCTGGAATGAAAGATCTATTCTTTCAACAATCTTGTGGCTACAGTTGGTAACATCCAATTTGCCAGGAAGAAAATACCAAGTGTGAAAGAAGACGTTCACTTAGGCCAAGTACTCCAACATCTCTCATTCTCCTCCTGTCTCCCCAGGGCCCTGTCTTCTCCACACATCCCGGAGTCCTTCTTCGGTATCTGTGTTCACCCGCCTCCAGGCTCTTTCAGCAGCTGACATGATTAATGGGCCATGACAGGCCCAGGAAACAGCNGCAAAGGGAAGGGAGAGTGTCTATGTAATAGGAAGGGAAATTAGGAGCAAAGAGATGGGGGAGATGCTCAGATAAATTACAGATTCTGAAGATTTAGCAGAAAGATCTACTGGTACACATCTCTGTGTCCAGGGGAGGCTTTCTGGAATGAAAGATCTATTCTTTCAACAATCTTGTGGCTACAGTTGGTAACATCCAATTTGCCAGGAAGAAAATACCAAGTGTGAAAGAAGACGTTCACTTAGGCCAAGTACTCCAACATCTCTCATTCTCCTCCTGTCTCCCCAGGGCCCTGTCTTCTCCACACATCCCGGAGTCCTTCTTCGGTATCTGTGTTCACCCGCCTCCAGGCTCTTTCAGCAGCTGACATGATTAATGGGCCATGACAGGCCCAGGAAACAGCCCCAGTGCCTCCAAGATTTCTTTGGCTTTCTTTCACAGCAGAGGCCCTGCAGTCAAGATTCTACTGCACTCAGTCCATGTAAGGAGATCAGGCCTCTCACAGGTAAGTATGTCGGGTCACACTGCCCGCACCCACTCCCAGTCCACGGGGCACCTTCACACATTCCCGGGGCTGGCGCCTGGAACCTGCCCTGATTCTACCTTTGAAAACCTGGTGAAATTAACAAAACATTGTAAATCAACTAGATTTCAGCAACAACAAAAAATGTTTTTAAGAAAGAAAACATGATGAAGATTTTTAAATCCTTTCTATCTTTTTTAAATTATAAAGACACTATAACCACATTATAGAAAACAGAGACACTGCATTTAAAATTTTGCTTTTATTTCTGTTTTGTCCTTATTTGTTCACAGATAGGTTTATTTTTCTTTTTCATATTCTTTTCCATTCTGGCTTATTGCAGGATATCAAACAGTTCCCTGTGCTATACAATAGGTCCTTGCTGTTCATCTATTTTATCTGGAGTAATTTGTATCTGCTAATCCCAAACTCCTAATTTATCCCTCCCCTCCTCCCTCTCCCCTTTGGTAACCATGAGTTTGTTTTCTACCTCCATGTTTCTGTTTTGTAAATAAGTTCATTTCTGAGTGTGTCTTTTTTTTTTTTTTAATAGCAGTAGTCAGAATGTAGGAAATTCTCTTGGCTCACTTTTTCTCCCCTCCGTTGCCCTTTGTGATCTGGGAGGCCTCTGGGCCCAGGAGTCCGCCCCGGGCAGGGTGGGGTCAGGAGCCGCTCACGAGGCGGCGTCCTGGGGCTGACCGCGGCCTCCTCCTGCTTCCCTGTGAGAAGCTGAGGCGCCCTCGGCCTCCACAGGGCGCCAGGAGAAAGCCGAATGGCCTCCCGGAAGTGAACACCCAGCCCATCCGGGGTCAGGGGCCGGCAGGCCCCCTGGCGGCTCCGCGGCTGTCCGGTGGAGGTCGAGCTCGCGCCTTCTCCCAGTGGGTGACGCAAGGCTGGCCCTGCCCAGAACAGAGCCGTCAGTGTCTCTGGAGGACGGATCTTGGCGCCAGCTTCAGAGTGGGTGGAACACTGAGCTTTTGTTAGTGCGCCAGCCTCATCCGTTCCACTGTTTCCATAAACCCAGCGGGTTTCCCTGACTCTGCCAGGGGTAGACTGGAAGGAGGAGCCCTGGTGTGCGCAGGACCCTGGGCACGGACCCCCACCACTGCCACAGCCTCCTCGGTGCCTAGACAGTCTCTTCCCATGAAAACAGCTCCCTCCCAAGCCTGAAAAAAACGAATGAAGAGCGGGACTGTTTGGCCAACACGCTGGCTAAGAGAAACCTTGGAGGCAGCTCAAGGGCTACTGCTGTTCCACAGGGGCCACGCTTCCAAAGACAAATATTACACTTGGCAGTCTGGTTGTCTCCTGCTTCACAACTTAAGATGGCACTTTGGGGGGTCATGTAGAAGTTGGGGAAGAGAGAGAGATGAAGAAAAAAGACACTAAGCCTCCTGGAACAAAGTGAGCTTTTGATTTCTAGACAGTATTGATCTGGCACTAGTGTATAAAATCCACCCTGGCTAAAGGCTTATTTTCTAGGAGTTTTTGGAGCAGAAGGAATTGTGTGGGTGCACCCCCTCCCCCAGCTCTTCCTGATGGAGCTCTCAGGACAGAAACATGAAAATGAAAATGGCAGTGCCTGGATTCTTGGAAGATTGACATCTAATCCCCACAATTTAAGACTAGAAGCCATGGAAATCCACTTCATGAAGATTTTTCCTGCACCACTGTGTGGTACAGAGGACGAGATGGTTGCATGGCATCACTGACTCAATGGACATGAATTTGAGCAAGCTCTGGGAGATGGTGAAGGACAGGGAAGCCTAGCGTACTGCATCCATGGGGTCGCAAAAAGACGGTCATGACTGAGTGACTGAACAACAGCATTGTGTCCTATATTCCTTTATGAGATGGCCAGAGGTACAGCCCCAAGAGGAGACAGAGGGGAGGCTCAGTTCAGTCAATTCAGTGGCTAGTCATGTGTGACTCTTTGCGACCCCATGGACTGCAGCATGTCAGGCTTCCCTGTCCATCACCAACTCCTGGAGCTTACTCAAACTCATGTTCATTGAGTCAGTGATGCCATCAAACTATCTAGTCCTCTGTCATCCCCTTTTCCTCCTGCCTTCAATCTTTTCCACCAACCTTTCCCAATGAGTCAGTTCTTCGCATCAGATGACCAAAGTACTGCAGTTTCAGCTTCAACATTAGTCCTTCCAATGAATATTCAGGACTGATTTCCTTCAGGATTGACTGGTTTGATCTCCTTGCAGTCCAAGGGACTCCCAAGAGTCTTCTCCAACACCACAGTTCAAAAGGATTAATTCTTCTGCACTCAGCTTTCTTTATAGTCCAACTCTCACATCCATACATGACTACTGGAAAAACCATAGCTTTGACTAGATGGACCTTTGTTGACAAAGTAATATCTTTGCTTTTTAATATGCTGTCTAGGTTAGTCATAGCTTTTCTTCCAAGGAGCAAGTGTCTTTTAATTTCATGGCTGCACTCACCATCTGCAGTGATTTTGGAACCCCAAAAAATAAAGTCTGTCACTGTTTCCCTTTTTTCCCCGTCTATTTGCCATGAAGTGATGGGACCAGACAGCATAATCTTAGTTTTCTGAGTGTTGACTTTTAAGCCAGTTTTTCACTCTCCTCTTTCACTTCCATCAAGAGGCTCTTCAGTTCTTCTTCACTTTCTGCCATAAGGATAGTGTCATCTGCATATCTGAGGTTATTGATATTTCTCCCAGCAATATTGATTCCAGCTTGTGCTTCATCCAGTCCAGCATTTAGCATGATGTACTCTGCATATAAGTTAAATAAGCAGGGTGAAAATACACAGCCTTGACATACATTTCCTGATTTGGAACCAGTCTGTTGTTCCATGTCCAGTTCTGTTTCTTCTTGACCTGCATACAGATTTCTCAGGAGNTCTTTATAGTCCAACTCTCACATCCATACATGACTACTGGAAAAACCATAGCTTTGACTAGATGGACCTTTGTTGACAAAGTAATATCTTTGCTTTTTAATATGCTGTCTAGGTTAGTCATAGCTTTTCTTCCAAGGAGCAAGTGTCTTTTAATTTCATGGCTGCACTCACCATCTGCAGTGATTTTGGAACCCCAAAAAATAAAGTCTGTCACTGTTTCCCTTTTTTCCCCGTCTATTTGCCATGAAGTGATGGGACCAGACAGCATAATCTTAGTTTTCTGAGTGTTGACTTTTAAGCCAGTTTTTCACTCTCCTCTTTCACTTCCATCAAGAGGCTCTTCAGTTCTTCTTCACTTTCTGCCATAAGGATAGTGTCATCTGCATATCTGAGGTTATTGATATTTCTCCCAGCAATATTGATTCCAGCTTGTGCTTCATCCAGTCCAGCATTTAGCATGATGTACTCTGCATATAAGTTAAATAAGCAGGGTGAAAATACACAGCCTTGACATACATTTCCTGATTTGGAACCAGTCTGTTGTTCCATGTCCAGTTCTGTTTCTTCTTGACCTGCATACAGATTTCTCAGGAGGCAGGTCAGGTGGTCTGGTATTTCCATCTCTTGAAGAATTTTCCACAGTTTATTGTGATGCACACAGTCAAAGGCTTTGGTAAATCAATAAAGCAGAAGTAGATATTTTTCTGAAACTCTCTTGCTTTTTCAATGATCCAGTGGATATTGGCAATTTGATCTCTGATTCCTCTGCCTTTTCTAAATCTAGCTTGAACATCTGAAAGTTCATGGTTCACATACTGTTGAAGTCTGGCTAGGAGAATTTTGAGCATTACTTTGCTAGTGTGTGAGATGAGTGCAATTGTGAGGTAGTTTGAAGTTTGTTAGGCATTGCCTTTCTTTGGGATTGGAATGAAAACTGACCTTTTCCAGTCCTGTGGCCACTGCTGAGGTTTCCAAATTTGCTGGCATATTGAGAGCATTTTAACACCATCAATTTTTTAGGATTTGAAATAGCTCTACTGGAATTCCATCATCTCCACTAGCTTTGTTCGTAGTGATACTTCCTAAGGCCCACTTGACTTCACATTCCAGGATGTCTGGCTCTAGGTGAGTGATCACACCATCATGGTTATCTGGGTCATGAAGATCTTTTTTTGTATGGTTCTTCTGTGTATTCTTGCCACCTCTTCTTAATATCTTCTGCTTCTGTTAGGTCCACACCAGTTATGTCCTTTATTGTGCCCATCTTTGCATGAAATGTTCCCTTGGTATCTCTAATTTTCTTGAAGAGATCTCTAGTCTTTTCCATTCCATTGTTTTCCTCTATTTCTTTGCATTGATCACTGAGAAAAGCTTTCTTATCTCTTTTCTGTTCTTTGGAACTCTGCATTCAAATGTGTATATCTTTCATTTTCTCCTTTGCCTTTCACTTCTCTTCTTTTCTCAGCTATTTGTAAGGCCACCTCAGACAATCATTTTGCCTTTTTGCATTTCTTTTTCTTGGATGGTCTTGATCACTGCCTCCTGTACAATGTCACAAACCTCCATCCATAGTTCTTCAGGCATTCTAGCAGATCTAATCCTTTGAATCTATTTGTCACTTCCACTGTATAATTGTAAGGAATTTGATTTAGGTCATACCTGAATGGCCTGGTGGTTTTCCCTACTTTCTTCAATGTAAGTCTAAATTTTGCAGTAAGCAGTTCATGATATGAGCCCCAGTCAGCTCCCAGTCTTGTTTTTGCTGACGGTATAGAGCTTGTCCGTCCATCTTTGGCTGCAAAGAATATAATCAATCTGGTTTCAGTATTGACCATCTGGTGATATCCTTGTGTAGAATCTTCTCATATGTTGTTGGAAGAGGGTGTTTGCTATGACTGATGTGTTCTCTTGGCAAAACTCTGTTAGCCTCTGCCCTGCTTAATTTTGTATTCCAAGGCCAAATTTGCCTGTTACTCCAGGTATCTCTTGACTTCCTACTTTTGTATTCTGCTGCTGCTGCTAAGTCACTTCAGTCGTGCCTGACTCTATGTGATGCTATGGACAGCAGCCCACCAGGCTCCTCTGTCCATGGATTCTCTAGGCAAGAATACTGGAGCGGGTTGCCATTTCTTTTGCATTCTAGTCCCCTATAATGAAAAGGACATCTTTTTGGGGTGTTAGTTCTAGAAGGTCTTTAGGTCTTCATAGAACCATTCAACTTCAGCTTCTTCAGCATTACTGGTTGGGGAGATAGAGGTGAGGCTGAGGAAAAGCCAACGTTTACTATACTCATGGGTCCTGGAGGGAGGAAGCATGGTGTCTACACAGGACCACGTGGGAAAGATACCAAGGTGGTCAGGAGGCAGGACACCTTCAGAATGAGGGGGATGTTCAGGTCATGGCCTTTATTGGGATTCCACTGGAAAGGTAAGGCAAGACAGGGTCAACTGTTTAGGACTGGCTCGTCTAAATATTTTCAGTGGGCTTTGGATTTTCATTGCCTGGCACCTAGCCCTGGCCCTGGAATGATTCAGGTACCCTTCTAGGGTACATGGGCCAGGTATAGCTCTGGATTGGTTAGTTCACATATCATGGACACATTCCTGGCTCATTCCTTTGCTACTTCTAATAACTGGCTAGCTCAGGGAGGGGCAGTCAAAAGATTTTTCTAAGATGGGGAAACATCATAGTATACAGAAAATTATGAATATTTATAGTACACAATGGGCTTCCCAGGTGGCTCAGTGGTAAAGGATCCATCTGCCAGTGGTGCAGCAGACATGGGTTCAATCCCTGGGTCAGGAAGATCCTCTGTAGGAAGAAATGGCAACCCACTCCAGTATGGAGAAATGGCAATCCCATGGACACAGGAGCCTGGTATGTATGAAGTCACAAAGAGTTGACACAACTGAGCAATTTAGCATGCACATATGCACATAATACACAATAGTCTTCTCCAGTTGAGACCACAGTCAATGAAAATACACCTAGCCTCATCAAGGATGCCAAATCCCAAAGACAACAGAGTTCTGTGCATAGCACCATGCCAGCAACGAGGTACATAGTGTGCCAGGAGTTAAGTGCAGTTGGGGATGGGCAGGGAGAGTCTTCCCAGGGGTCCCAGAGCTGATGGCTGATGGGGGGAGGGCAGCAAAACCCACTTCTGGGTCTCAAGCCTTTGAAACTGGGGGTCCCAGACTTCAGCAGTCATATGAACGTCAGAGAAGCTAGAAAAATATGCAGTCATCTGTTAAGCTGCTCTTTCTTCATTTATGCCCCGGCTATCTTAGTTCCTTAAGAGATATACAATTTGGGGTTCCCTTCCAGGAGGGCATTGCAATACATACCATTTGAACCAATGCTTGTGCTTCTAATCTAATGATTATTGTGCAGCCTTAACCTCTTAGATGCTCAAGTATGTTCATAATAGAGGAAGTAAAAAACAACAAAAGTCAACAGTGAAAAGTGAATTGACTAAAAACATTCTGTAGGTGTATCTATATCTTCACAGAAAGAAAACTCTATGTATTAGAGCCCTTCTCTGCCTGCCCCCCCACATTCCTGCCTTGACTCATAAAACAGGAGGGCCCTCCAACTCTGTGGCTTTCTCAACAGCTCTGAAGAGGCCGCACCCAGCCTTGGCACCAACCCTCCACCCTGGAGAGACTGGCTTATGTCACAGAAGCCAGTGGCACAGAAGGTGATGGAGCCATTCTGCCTCAAAACCCTGACACAGAGCCTCCCCCTTTCTTAGCCTCTCGGACCTGCTCCCACGTGGTTGGCAGCCTTGTTTTCTGCCTCAGAGAACAAGTCAGGCTCCTTCTTCCAGTCCCAGCATCTCAGGTTGATTTGGATGAGTGAAACTAGTGCAGGCTTATGGGGTCTGGATGCCTCAACTTGCGCAGTTAATAAAGCTGATGGCTTTGATTCCTTTTTGGCTCAATTCCCTGTGTTTATTAGTGTCAACTAGACTCCCAGAGGGGAAAGAATGAATGGTTAAATTCAGTCAACAATCCCCACCTTGAAACTTGGAATGCCTTCAGGCAGTTAGAATCATTTTGTGTTCCATCAGGAGCAGGGAGTATTAAGGGGATCACTCCTGGCATCCCAGAGGTGGGGTCGAGGGCCAGAGATCCTGTTAACAGCACCCCAGACTCAGGGCATCCCCGCACAGCAAAGAATCATCCTCCCCACATGTCTGTAGTGCAAAAGGTGGGAAACCCTGGTTTTAAGGATACATATCACTATGCAGTTATAGGAAAAGGCAATGGCAACCCACTCCAGTACTCTTGCCTGGAAAATCCCATGGACGGAGGAGCCTGGTAGGCTGCAGTCCACGGGGTCGCACAGAGTCGGACACGACTGAAGCGACTTAGCAGCAGCATTGGGGGGGGGGCAGATAAGTTGGGAGATTGACATTAACATATACATACTACTCTATACAAAATAGGTAACTAACAAGAACCTACTGTATAGCACAGGGAACTCTACTCAATACTCCGTAATAACCTACATGAGAAGAGAATCTAAAAAGAGTGGACATATGTATGTATACAACTGATTCACTTTGCTGTACAGCAGAAACTAATACAACATTCTAAATCAATTATAATATAATAAAAATTAATAAAAAAAAACCCTCCAAAAAAAAGGACACATAAAATCTGACAACAAATTGTCTACTATTTTCTGTGTCCCCTCATTTTTCTGCAATATCTCTTTGTTGCTTCAGTAGTAATAAAAAAATAAAGAAATAAAAGTTACATAAAATGTCTGTATCACAATCAGGATTTATGGAATGGATGAATGATAGGAGGAACAATATNCCAAAAAAAAGGACACATAAAATCTGACAACAAATTGTCTACTATTTTCTGTGTCCCCTCATTTTTCTGCAATATCTCTTTGTTGCTTCAGTAGTAATAAAAAAATAAAGAAATAAAAGTTACATAAAATGTCTGTATCACAATCAGGATTTATGGAATGGATGAATGATAGGAGGAACAATATGACTTCTGAAAAAGGGTAGCTAAGTCTATGAACTTCTTGGGGCAGGGATATCTATATTTTGTACCACTTTGTTTTCTGAACACCTAGGTTGGTAGAGATACTAGGTTATTGTGGATCAGTGGATGGATTGGACCTGTCTCAAATGGCAACCCACTCCAGTGTTCTTGCCTGGAGAATCCCAGGGACGGGGGAGCCTGGTGGGCTGCCGTCTATGGGGTCGCACAGAGTCGGACACGACTGAAGCGACTTAGCAGCAGCAGCAGCAGCAACATCCTTGCTGTTCTTCTTGTTCAGTTGCTCAGTCATATCCGACTCTTTGTGACCCCATGGACTGCAGCACACCAGGCCTCACTGTCCTTCACCATCACCCAGAGCTTGCTCAAACTCATATCTATTGAGTCAGTGATGTCATCCAACCATTTCATCCTCTGTCATCCCCTTCTCCTCCCACCTTCAATCTTCCCCAGCATCAGGGTCGTTTCTAAGGAGTCAGCTCTTCACACCAGGTGACCAAAGTGTTGAAGCTTCAGCATCAGTCCTTCCAATGAATATGCAGGACTGATTTCCTTCAAGATTGACTGGTTTGATCTTCTTGCAGTCCAAGGAACTCTCGAGTCTTCTCCAACACCACAGTTCAAAAGCATCAATTCTTCAGCCTTCAGCCTTCTTTATAGTCCAACTCTCACATCCATACATGACTACTGGAAAAACCATAGCTTTGACTAGATGGACCTTTGTCAGCAAAGTAATGTCTCTGCTTTCTAATATGCTGTCTAGGTTTGTCATAGCTTTCCTTCCAAGGAGCAAGTATCTTTAAATTTCATGGCTGCAGTCACCACCTGCAGTGATTTTGGAGCCCAAGAAAATGAAGTCTGTCACTATTCCATTTTTTCCCCATATATTTGCCATGAAGTGATGGGACTGGATGCCATGATCTTCATTTTTTAAATGTTGAGTTTTAAGCCAGCTTTTTCACTCTTCTCTTTCACCTTCATC